>CM076583.1:681284975-681730376 GCA_034641835.2 Pinus albicaulis
ATATATATATATATATATATGGGGGTGCAAAGGGAGGAGCTCTCTTTATACATAAGAAGGAACATTTAATTAAACAATTAAATTCAATTAGGGAACCAACTCCCTTGGTAAATGAAAGACCTATAGGTTTTGACTTGGAGGTAAGATGCTCACAGGCACATGTCAATTCAAATCCTAAATATAAGGAAAAATTCCAAGCCTAGTAGCAATCTTGTTGACTATGGCATAGCTCTACAATTTTCAGCTGCAAGTAAACCTTCATTTTTTAGAAGGGAATACTAGAATAGTTGGAGAGCAAGGTCTCCCATCTTAGAATGGTTAAACGAAGTAAATTTTGGCATAATAATGGTCATTGTGAAGCATAATAAGATCGACACTTTCATTGATAGTGGATCTCAAGTTAACTGAATTTCTAAGAAAGTGGTTAAGAATTTGAGATTAAAAACAAAAATGCATCATAAACATTATGCGTTGAATTGGATGAGTAAAAGTCATAAGTTGCAAGTAACTAAACAATGTGTGTTACAATTTGCAATTACATCTAAATTTTTGGATAAGGTAATATGTGATGTAGTACCACTAGATGCATGTGGAATGGTCTTAGGTAGTCCATATTTATATGATCGGAAATAAATATTCTACAAGGAACAAAATTAGTATTACTTGTTTAAAAGTGGAATTGAATATATTGTGCATTCTCATCCTATAAAGGCAACAAAAACTTTTCAAACAATGGAACAATTAAAGAGGGAATATTATGCAAGTAAAACTATTTTTGTACATAAATGGAACTTAAGCATAAAATAGCTAAAACAAATAAGAAAAATATGCTTAAGGGATTCGAAATTGTACAACAAGTATTGATGCATGATAAGTTGAGTTGTGTTCCGGTTATGAAGATTCGACAAGGTACAATTTCATTTAGGTCAATATGTTCAGTGTTTCTATTTAACTTGCTTCTTTTCACCAGTATTTGGGTTATAACAACAAACATGGATGTACTCATGGATGGAAAATGGAAGTGTGATTTGTAATTTTTATGTTGTACAGATAATTGTATGGATGAGTAACATGTACAGATTCAGAACAGGTTGGCCCAAAGACACCAGGAAGGTGGACCTTCAAAGAGTATAAACATATTTTGGTGCTCCAAAAGGTCTTAGTGGGGAGGAATGATCCAAAATGATCAAGGAGTGACTTAGAGGATCCAAAATTTCGGAAAATGCTCGAAAAAAAAAGTTTTCATATGCTTTTGAAACTAGCTTCATTTTGTAGATTTCATCATTTTGAATCCATCACAACTTATGTATGAATAAGTTATGTAACATAAAATTTCAGGTCCAAGCAGGGAAAAAAATCAAAGCAAAACTGGTCAAAGTCAAAGACAACGCTCAAGGTTCCACAAGTCAACGTCCAACTCATGGTTCCGACGATCAAGGATCCAGGCTCACAGTTCTAGCCAACACGTGGCACTTCCAGAGCTTGAAAATTTTCATTGTGTGGTTGGTTTATTTTGGAATAATTATGGGGCGACACATGCCTTTACACGACTGCTCAAAAATTTGTTAGGAAAATTGACAGACTGGATAGGATTCAATCCTGCAGCCTCTCAGAAACATACTCCGCACCTCATTGTTACAACACATATGATATTTTTTAAATGTATCAGCGACACATTTCTTTAAATGGTATATGTTATAGGTTTGGCATAAAAAAAGGCATAGCCCGCCATTTTTGGTGGCTCCAACATATCTATCATGGGAGATCTCATTATCTGCCAGCATATATTACATACACCCTATCCAACATGCGAGCAAGGAAAGGAGATAAGGCCTATGGGCCATAACAATTATATGATATATATCATATGAGGGGTGCAGGTTCATTGACCCTGGCACCGATTCATTAAAAAATTGATATATATATATATATATATATATATATCATGTCATATCACCATGGGACCAGCGGGGAGGTCGAGATTTCATCCCCTGACCTTTCCAAAAATATTAAAAAACTATACCAATGCACCATAGGAGGTACAAGTGAACTTTACACAAGGATAAGAAGTTTGTATGCAGTGATGGACCAACGGGATAACAAAAATTTAGAGAGACATTATAGGAAAACCGGGAAGCCTTTTTCTAATCTGAAAGTTGCTACAGGATCCAGAGACAAGGTTGAATATAGCAGAGCCAATTTGGATTGTAGTTGAAGCATTGATATATATAATTTTGATGATTTTTGAAATTTTAATAAAAAGGCCTCCCCATTAAAGACCGGGTCCGGTGAGGTAGGCTTGAAGATAACCGAACTATGTTATCAACGTGCTGGTGTTATTGTCTCTTGTGTACTTCATTATTGATATTTATTTTTCTGCAATTTTCCGTTCAAGTTTCCTATGAAAATTAAAATGAGTTATTTTTAATGGTGGTTTTTAATTACATTCATACACTTTTAAAAATTTAATAAATCAGTATCAATTTCAATTGGGATTTAGATCATTGGTAAATGAAAGACTTCTTCATTCTGACTTGGAGGTAATATTCTCTTGTATCATGGGCACATGTGTCAATTCAAATCCAAAATAGAAGGACAACGTCAAATCCTGATAGCAAGCTTGTTGACTAGTCACCTTTTTTATTTCCAGGGAAGAATCTCTGGTCGGGAATATTTCCTGTTAACTATTGCACTCCAAAATATATCCTGACGATACATATATGTCTCCATTCTTTGAAATCCTCTGCTTATTTGACCTCTGGGATGAAAAACTTGTCATTATTTGTTGGCATTCAATTATCTCCTGGCCTTTGTCAAAGGAAATGGATTAATTTTCTTGTGGGGTTTTATATAGGGATTTAACTTACACTCCTCTTTGATTTCTTCAAGATTTCCATATCTTTACACTTCCACTACATATTGATTCTAAAAGAGAGTTCCATATAAAGATATTTGATCCCTCTTGGGGCTTGGTAGATCCAAAATTAAGATGCATGTAGGTTGGTTTAATTTCCCCCTTTAAATAGGCTATATTCTACATGAATACCACACATTAATACCATGGATTCTCAATTCCATGGGTCAATGCTATGACCATTTTTATTTTTTGTATTATTTTTTTTTATAGGGTTATTTTTATTTTTCTCATGTCCATTTTATTTATAAGGAATAATTTTAGTAATTTAAATTTAAAGTGATAATATCATGGCTCAGTCTAACTTAAAAACAAAACAAAATGGCCTTTTCATGACATTTTTTTTGGGTTAGACTTTATTGGTTTGAGGATGCAATGTTGTCTTATTTTCGAGCATGTGCAGGTCTCAAGCATAACGTCTGTTTTCTCCCAGAAGACACAGATAGAATGATACTATGGACTCCAGCTAACAATCCTCCTCATCTCTATGTCTAAGGAAGTTATGAAGGATCGATCTGGACTCCACCATTGTGCGAGCTACATACACTGAGGTTGTTCAAATAGAGAAATGGAGTTGGAGGGGGAGCGAGGGCGGGAAGAAGAAAGACATAAAGACTGATAAGTGGAGAGAGAGACATAGTGAAAAGGGAGAGATGGAGAGCGAGTGTGTATTTTTAGGGGTGAGATAAAGAGACAAAGAAGGATGGAGAGATGGAGTTGGAGGGGATGGATGGAAGGAAGAAGAAATACATAGAGATTGAGAAGTGAAGGGAGAGGAGTGACAAGGGAGAAATGGAGAGAAAGTGTGTATTTTTGGGGGTGAGTTAAAGAGACAAATAAGAAGATATGGAGAGAAGGGGGGAGAGAAGGAGATAGAAGGAGAAAGGAATGGATATAGTAACAAAGTTGGAGAGTGAAGAGAGAGAGAGAGAGGTGGGAGAGAAATGGAGAGAGAAGAAGGAAGAGAGAGGATGTGAGAGAGTGGAGAGAGGAAGGGAAAGAGAGATGGATTTGGATTGGGAGAGAGAGGGAGGTAAGAAAAAATACATAGGGACAGAAATATGGAGAGAGAGGGAAAGAGGATAGAAGGAGGAAAGAGAGATAGAAGTGGGGAAAGGGAGAGAAGGGGAAGATAGAGATATAGATGGAAGGTGAAGAGAGGGGAGAAGAGAGAGATGGATATAGGGAGTGAGAGACAAAGAGATTGATAGATATGGAGTGAGAAATCATGTGTGTTTGGGGGGGTGAGATAGAGAGACAAAGAATGAGAGATGGAAGTAGATATCAATATAGATGAAGGGGGGAGAGGGAATAAGAATTATTGCACTAGATGCATTGATTTCATGTAGATGGTGATTTCTAATCCTATTTGATTTCTTTCACTATATGCATTTATTTTAGTGTATATATTGATTTATAATGATATTTGATTGCTCTCATTAGATTCATTGATTTCAATGTAGATGATTTCTAATCCTATTTTATTTGTTGCACTAAATGAATTGATTTCAGTGTAGATGGTGATTTCTAATCCTGTTTGATTACTCGCACTAGATGCATTTATTTCAATGTAGATGTTGATGTATAATTATATTTGATTGCTTGCACTAGATGCATTGATTTCAATGTAGATGATTTCTAATCATATTTGATTGCTTTCACTAAATGCATTGATTTCAATGTAGATGGTGGTTTCTAATCCTATTTGATTGCTTGCACGAAATGCATTGATTTTAGTGTAGATGGTGATTTCTAATCTTATTTGTTTGTTTAAACTAAATGCATTGATTTCAGTGTAGATATTGATTTCTAATATTATTTGATTAATTGCATTAGATGCATTGATTTCAGTATAGAAGTTGTTTTCTAACCTTATTTGATTGCTTGAATTAGATGCATTGATTTGAGTGTAGAGGTTGATTTATGTTTCAATGTAACTGGATGTATGACGATACATTAATTTTAAAGTGATTGGATTAACAATGTGCATTGATTTCAGTGTAAGCACAAAAAAATATTGACATGTATATTGATTTTTGTGTTATAGTAATTCAACCTATTAATATTAAAGAGAAAGAGATAGAAGGTATGATGTTTACTACAAAAAGTCGAGCTAAAGATTTAAATGGTTTACAATTTCAATTATCCTTTTCATATAATCTATATGAAAATATGAAAAAACTAACAAGGGTGAAATAAGACTAGTAGAAGAAAATAGTTTGAGATTGATCACAATAAAGACATAGCCTTATTCAAATATTTTTCTCCACTGATAAACATGAAAATGGGTCATAATGGATATTAAATCATAATCAAATTCTCTTCACATTACAAGCACTCATAGATTTTGTCGTTTACTCACACACACACATACACACACATATATATATCTTAACCACGGATCTAATATGAGCCTAGAGGGATCAAATTTTTTCAAGCGTAAACTTATTTTAAATTGAAAAAAATAATGTGTAATTTTTTATTGTTTAAATTTTATTTTTGAATGTTATAGAGATTACATAACATGTGCATTAAGGTAAATTTCCTGATTAATTTAGTCAAACTAGTCGTTATACTATAACAGATAGTTTGATTCTCTCTGCATCCATTTAAATCGTAAGCCTTTATCTGTGCTCTCATCCGGTCCTGATGATGAACCACAATAGTTGGTTCGAAAAGCGTCGAAGATTTTCAGATGTGATTTTTACCGAAAGATTTTTTTCAAAAATTATGGATCACAAAAGCCATCTCTCAAACATTGATATCTTGTTAAATTATTGTTTTTAAGTATAAAGTTTAAACATCTTACCCACATATTTATTTATTTTTTAATAATTATAGACAACTAATTAAATATGCATACCATATATTTATATATTTTTTATTTTTTCTATTTAGAGAATATTTTATTTTTATTTTCAGAGGGGATATACATATCACCTTCACACTCAGTTGTAGAATGAGCTTGTAAGCTCAACCATTATGTTTATGATTTTGTTTGCTTTTGAATTTCGAAATATAATTTTTAATATAATTGTGAATATTAATGGTTTATATATATATATATATATATATATATATATATATATATATATGAATTTAGTAATATAAAAATTCATGGGGTATTAGAATTTTGCAAATTACAAAATGTGTATCTCAAAATTAAAATTTAAAAAAATCCTTATACAAATTTTAGATAAAATTGAAAAAAATACTAGAAGAAAACTTAAAAAATTTTAGTTGATTATTTTGTATTATCCAAGTTCACAAATTTTTAATCCATGAGATTGCCTAATTTTTAATCTAAGTTTAAGGAAAATTATGTAGTGTTTTCCGTATTACTCCCATCTCGTACAAAAATTAATATAGAATTCAATTAATAAGATTCTATTCACATAGATCCTAGACCACTTGTGAGATAGAATAACAAAGGGCAATAGAATTCATTAAAGGTGTAATTATTATAATTTTGATGGATTTAAAGATAATTAAATTTAATTAATAAAAATGTATTCACATAGATCCTGAACCATATTATAATTTTGATAAATTTAAAGATAATTAAATCCACACCTCATCATAGAGGGTCAAACACTTGGCAGGAGGGCCCATCAAGACTATCATTGACTATTATTCCTTCTACCAATAATGTCACCCTTATAGAATTGGAAAATAAGTAATTTATGTTCACATTTTGATTCAAGGAAGTCCTTGTCTGTAAAGTTATTTTTGTGATGGTTTAGCAGCCATTAATGTCACTAGTAATTAAGCCATAGACAAGACAAAGTGACTAATGAATTGCATCTAGATAAAGTGAGTCTTGTTTTCCCTTGGCAAACATTTACTTTATTTAGAAACTAGCATTTTCACTGGGAGGGCTCAGGGCACAAAGAAACGCCGATAGAAGTGTAGAGGAATGTATAGTGTTTTTGAGGTAGTTCTATGGGAAACGAGGATGCGGATGTGGAAGTTATCAGGAAACAATAGGTGAGGGAAAAAGTGATGAAGTAGGTTAAGCAGATAAATTTTCATCCAAGAGAGGTGTATATATGAATGGTAGTGCAATTGACATGAAAGTTTGGTAGTACAATGACAATCATGAGACAATGCCAGATTTTACAAATGAAAAAAGTTTATTCTTCTTTGGACATTATGTGCATTTTCATATTTTTTTGTTTGTTTATTGGGTTTTTTCCATGACAGATCCGCAAGTCTTTGCTAAGTAAAAATCAAGTTTCACTATTTCAACCAAAATGGTTCTGTGCCAAGTCTTGTTTCGTGATTTTGAATACACCTTGGAAAAATTCAAAAATTGTAGTTCTGCTCCTATAGCAAACCATTGTGACACTCCTAAGGAAGAACTGAACTATAAATTAAGAAAATATCAAAAATTGATACCCACTACTACTTTTTAGATTTAAATACGAGGTGGAGGTTAAGAAAACCCCTTAGAATTTGTGCTTTTTTATTCTGGGAAGACTGAAATGTTGAGATTCAACAAGATGATAAGCTTAGTGAAAATTAAGCACCTTCACTAAGTGGGGCCCGCATGCTATTTTTAGGTGTATGTCTATTTTTAGACATGGTGAGCATATTCTATAAGTTTCAGGATGCTATTTTTAGATGGTTGATCAAGTTGGAAAAATAGATGAAATTCTATTTTTAGAATATTGGGCAAATTCTATTTATAGATCGTCAATCTAAAAATAGGTGCATGTCGATTATTATTAACCCTTAATAATAATCTGACAATAAACATCAACTTATTCTCTTGGAGCACTTTATTTCAGTGAACATATTTGGAAAATCAGTGGGCTAAAGGAATTACGCAATTCCTAGGGTTATTGGAGGCTCATGCATGGAGGACTCAGTTAGAAATGAAATGGAAAAGTTATGATAGATTTGGAAGAGTAGTTACAGGAGTTGTTATTTAGTTTAACTCAGTTAAGTGAGTTAAACTCAGTTGAGCTAGTTTTATCTTGTCTAACTGAAAGATACACTAGTGAGAGTTTAGTGAATTAATTAGTTAATTAATTCACAACTAATAACTCACTAACAACTGAACATATACAACATTTAACTACAGTGCATGTCAGTTCCAGTGCATACCTAGTGGAGAGATAGGTGAAAGGGTGAGATGGACAATCTGTTGTGACAATAGTGATGCATTCAATGCATCTGAAACACATTGGAGTTGCCGTTGAGGATTGCATAGTCAAGGCAAGGCCAATTCGAATTCATTCAAGGGTCTTCTTCAACAGGGATTTCACAGTGGAGGCAGGCTACCAGGAGGCAAGAAATTGGTGCATGGAGATGCAAATTTCTGCATGATAGTGTGTAATGATTGTTGATTGTACTGAGAGCTTGATGCACTAAGATTTGTATGATATTATTACATGATTCCATTGATATACATAATATATGATAGTTAGGGTTTTTAGCTTTAAGCTTTCCCATTAAACAACTGTGTTATGTGCAATTGAATTTATTCATATGTGTTTGAAATTGAGTTTTAAATTTCTATAAGTTTAACAATGGAAGGATTTTGTATTTAGCAAGAAGATAAATATTGTTAGATAAGGAGAATCCGATAATACATCAGCATTAATAAATTTCTACATGGTATCAGAGCAGTATTGATCACTGGAGATTGCAATTGTGAATAAGTGTTGACTTTTGTGCTAGTGGACAATTCGAATTTGCTGCAAAAATATCTTGGTGCGACAGTTGAGTATTCATTGAAATGTATTTCAATGGGTTGTGATTGGAGTATGCCCTTAAGGGTAGCTCAAATTACATAGTCTGGAAGGATTGGATGGAGGCGGTGCTTGAAGATAATGGACTGAAGGAGTTCATCGATAGCGATGTTCCTAAGCCTGCTTCTAGCGATGCTACATGACTTAATGCACGGAAAAAGAAGGTAGCAAAGACAAGAAGAATTATGTTGGAAGGTGTGAAGGACCATATTGTGTCAAGCCTTCATGGGAAAGCCACTCCATTTGCAATTTGGAAGGATTTGATAGATATTTTCCAAAGCAGTAGCGACTAGAGGAAGTTGGCGCTAAAGGATAAGCTCATAAAAATAAAAATGAAGGCAAAAAGTATTCCAAAATATCTCATGAAGTTTGTCCAATGTAGGGATGAACTGGGAAGTGTGGGGACTACAGTTGATGATGATGACTTGGTGAGTTTGGCTCTCCTTGGGCTTCCAAAGAGTTGGCATAGCTACGAAGAATTTATCAATGGATGGGAGAAACTGCCGGGTTGGGAGCGACTTTGGTTGGATCTTGTGCAGGAGGAGATAAGGCGAAGTACCAGGGATGGCTCTTCATCGAATAATGATGATGAAGAGAATTGCGCTTTGGCTTCCAAAGCAAGGAAAGGAAAGGGGAAGATATCCCATCCAAAATCCGAGGCTAAAGGCAAGAAGCTGGATTTGTCCAAAGTGAAGTGTTTTCACTGTCACAAACGTGGGCATCTCGCCACTAACTGCCCACAGAAAAAGAAGAACAAGAAGGTTGTCGGAGCTGCAGCCGGAGAGGCCTTAGCCTTGCAATTTGAACTTGATTTCTCCTTGATCGAATGCTTGGTTTCAAGCTCGATGGGATTGGTGTGGTATCTTGATAATGAGTGCGTCTTTCCATATGACAGGAGACAAGGAATTTTTTAGTGACTTGGAGGAGAAGGATCTCCAAATTCATATAGAGATGGGAAATGATCGTAGATACAGTGCGACCGGCATTGGAACCATTACCTTTGAGAGGGATTCAGTAAACCATTTCTGTTGAAAGATGTTATGCATGTTCCAGGTCTGAAGAAGAACTTGGTCTCGGTCGCAATGTTGGAAAACATAGGTTATGACGTTGTTTTCAGCAAGGGAAAAGATTTCCTGCGACATAAAACAATGGTTCAAAGTAAAAGGATAGGGATTCGAGTTAAGAATCTCTACAAGCTGGAGGTAGATGGCTGCGTTGCAATGATGGGCAAAGCAGAAGAATTGGTGAGCTGGGATGAGGGCGAATTATGTCACAGGAGATTGGGCCATCTTCACCATGGCGCCTTGAAGATTTTGCAGCAGATTTCTATTGGACTTCCCAAGGGCACTCTTGCGCAATCAAATCAGTTCAAGGGATGTACTATAGTTAAGTTTTTGAAGACCACCTTTCATGAGAAGGATAATTCACACAGACGTGTGTGGACCTTTCTCGGTTGCTTCAACAACAAAACACAGGTATTATGTTATATTTGTTGATGACTATTCTCATAGATGTTGAATCTTCTTCATGCAGAAGAAGAGCGAAACATTCTCAAAGTTTTGTGAGTTTAAAGAATTAGTGGAGAAGGAGTCGGGGAAGCAAGTGAAGGCTCTACGGAACGATAATGGTGGTGAATATATCTCAAACAAATTCAAAGACTTCTGTAGCAAAGAATGAATTCGAGTAGAAATCATAGCGCCTCATAACCCATAGCAGAATGGGGTCACGGAGAGGAAGAACAGAACGATCATGGGTGTTGCACGAGCTATGCTTGAGAGGGAGCTAGACTTACATGCAGAGGAGGAATTGCCTGTTCTAAAAGATGAACCTCTAGATGTGGATCATCCTTAGGAGGAAGTTCATGGAGTGGAGGAGTCCACTCATGCAGAGCCAAACATAAAAACTAGCTGAAAGCGTACCACAGAAGCTGAGAGACTGAAGCTTGATGCGGCACAGAATGTAGGAATCCCTACATCACAGAGCAGACAGAGACAGTCACCTGACTGATTTACTAGATACATGGCTCTTATAAGAAAGTGTGTCGTGATAGAGCCATATTATTTGGAAGAAGCATCACAGGAGCCCACATGGGTAGATGCCATGGTCGAGGAGTATGACTCCATTTTCATAAATAGTGCTTGGGAGATTGTTCCAAGGCTGGTGGATAAATCAGTTGTAGGATCAAGATGGATCTACAAGGTAAAGCAAGCTGCTGATGGGAGCGTCTAGAAGTATAAGGCAAGATTTGTTGCCCAAGGCTTCTCACAGATTGAGGGGATTGATTATCAATCAAACTTTGCACCTGTCACATGGTATTCTTCCATAAGGACCATCCTTGCTCTCTCATTGCAGATGGGTTGGCACATTCATCAGATGGATGTGAAGACTGCGTTCATTAATGGGATCATTGAGGAAGAGGTGTACATTGAGCATCTTTAAGGATTTGAGATATTCAGCAGTGAGTCACATGTGTGCAGGCTCAAAAGAGCATTGTATGGGCTGAATCAAGCACCATGTGCTTGGTACACATGGATCGACAACTATTTCACTGGACTTGGCTTCACCAAGAGTGAGGCGGATGCAAACCTGTACCAAATTTTGGTGGAGGGTAAGCTTTTAATCATTGTTCTTTATGTTGATGATTTAATACTAACAGGTGATGAGAATTTGATACACTCATGCAAGGAAAATATTGCAAAGGAGTTTGAGATGAAGGATTTGGGCCTCCTTCATTATTTCCTTGGATTAGAAATATGGCAGCGAGAAGGTGAATTGTTTGTGTCTCAAGGCAAGTATGCTCGGGAGATACTTGGTAAGTTTCACATGCAGGACTGCAAGCCCATGGATACTCCTCTTCTAGGAAATTGGAGGAAAGAGGATGCTACATCGGCAGAGGTAGTGGATGCCACTGTTTATCTACATTTCATGGGTTCACTCATGTATTTAGTTAATACAAGACCGGACATATGCTATGCGGTGAACCAGCTTTCTCAAGTGATGGTTAAGCCTACCAAGCTCTTTTGGAAGGCAGGAAAGCATGTCCTGAGGTATCTCAGGGGCACATCTAAGTATGGCCTATGGTACAGAAAGACAGATGAGGTGAAGTCACATGACTTCACAGATGCAGATTGGGTAGGTAGCCCAATGGACAGAAAGAGCACATCAGGAGGGGTTCTCAATATCGAATCTACAAAAATTTCTTGGTACAACAGGAAACAAATATCCATGGCACTCAGTTCAACGGAAGCAGAATACATGGCATCAAGTCAAGATGCATGTGAGGCTATCTGGATGAGGAAGATCCTGGTCGATTTTTTCGGTTCACTGTTAGATCCTACAGTGATAGATTGTGATCATCAGAGTTGCATTAAACTCTTGATTAATCATGTGTTTCATGATAGATCTAAACATATTGATATCCAATATCATCATATCAAATATTGTGTGTAGCAGAAGATCATGTTTCTTTAGCACATTCCTACGAAAGATCAGGATGCAGATATTCTGACGAAGGCGCTCGACAGGAGCAAATTCAAATACCATAGAGGCAGGATCGGGGTGAAGTATAATACATATCTTGTTGAGAGGGAGTGTTGAGATTCAACAAGATGATGAGCTTAGTGAAAATTAAGCACATTCACTAAGTGGGGCCCATAGGCTATTTTTAGGTGTATGTCTATTTTTAGACATGGTGAGCATATTGTATAAGTTGCAGGATGCTATTTGTAGATGGTTGATCAAGTTGGATAAATAGATGAAATTATATTTTTAGAATATTGGGAGAAGTCTATTTATAGATCGTCAATCTAAAAATAGGTTCATGTCGATTATTATTAACCCTTAATAATAATCCAACAATAAACATCAACTTATTCTCTTGGAGCACTTTATTTCAGTGAACATATTTGGCAAATCAGTGGGCTAAAGGAATTACACAATTCCTAGATTTATTGGTGGCTCATGCATGGAGGACTCAGTTAGAACTGAAGTGGAAAAGTTATGATAGAGTTGGAAGAGTAGTTACAGGAGTTGTTATTTAGTTTAACTCAATTAAGTGAGTTACACTCAGTTGAGCTAGTTGTATCTTGTCTAACTAAAAGATACACTAGTGAGAGTTTAGTGAATTAATAAGTTAATTAATTCACAACTAATAAATCACTAACAACTGAAAAAATACAAAATTAACTACAATGCATGTCAGTTCCAGTGGAGACCCAATGGAGAAATAGGTGAAAGGGTGATATGGACTATTTGTTGTGACTATAGTGATGCATTCAATGCATATGACACACATTGGAGTTTCCAATGAGGATTCAGAAGTCAAGGCAAGGCCAATTTGAATTCATTTAGGGGTCTTCTTTAGCAGGGATTACGCAGTGGAGGCAGGCTACCAGGAGGCAAGAAATTGGTGCATGGAGATGCAAATTTATGCACGATAGCGTGTAATGATTGTTGATTGTACTGAGAGCTTGATGCACTAATATTTGTATGATATTATTACATGATTCCATTGATATACATAATATATGATATTTGGGGTTTTTAGCTTTAAGCTTCCCTGTTAAACAATTGTGTTATGTGCAATTGAATTTATTCACATGTATTTGCAATTGAGTTTTAAATTTTTGCAAGTTTAACAGTGGAAGGATTTTATATGTAGAAAGAAGATAAATATTGTTAGATTAGGAGAATCCATTAATACATCAATATTAATAAATTTCTAAATGATGAAGAGAATTGTGCTTTGGCTTGCAAAGCAAGGAAAGTAAAGGGGAAGATATTGCATCCAAAATCCGAGGCTAAAGGCAAGAAGCTGGATTTTTCCAAAGTGAAGTGTTTTCACTGTCACTAACATGGGCATCTCACCACTAACTGCCCATAGAATAAGAAGAAAAAGAAGGTTGCTGGAGCTGTAGCTAGAGAGGCCTTAGCCTCACAATTTGAACTTGATTTCTCCTTGATTTCATGCTTGGTTTCAAGCTCAATGGGATCGGTGTGGTATATTGATAGTGGTGCATCTTTAGCTTTAAGCTTTCCCATTAAACAACTGTGTTATCTACGATTGAATTTATTCAGATGTGTTTGCAATTGAGTTTTAAATTTCTCCAAGTTTCACAGTGGAAGGATTCTGTATTTAGCAAGAAGATAAATATTGTTAGATCTGGAAAATCCGGTAATACATCAGTATTAATAAACTTTTACATGAAATGGAAACATACACAAGCCATCGTCAGAGTTTACAAGTCAGTTTTAAAAATTTACAGAGAAAACTAACTAGTGCAACACCCAAATCGGCATGAAATGAGAAACTCTTAAACAAGTTGCTATGTTCTATAAAATCAACAAAAACCGAACTGAAATCAATCCAAAAGATAATCCAAAGTAATGAAAATGTATAAATTTTAAGCAAGGTGTATCAATTTTACGAATGAAAAGGTCTGGATTAATCCCTTTTGATGCAGTGCCACTGCAACTTTTCTCAATTTGCGGAACTTTGATGCAGCAAAACTACATATTTATCCAAATCCGTGTGACCTATGGGTTATGGGCCACATAAACACGGAAGCATGAAACTGTGGGTTTCTTTATCGCATCTTCAGCAGTTTTAAGTAGATCACAGATCACAATCCTTAACTCATCACAAATTTCTCCCAAACAATATCAAAGTTCACAGGTTTAACATTATCACATTTCAATGATCCCTCAACTGATGCGATATGTGAATATATACAGAAATATGGCACGTGGCCACTAAGTCGCATCACAACTTAAACTATATTACATACATCGAAAATAACAGAATATGCGATATCGCAGATTGAGAAACATAGCATTTCACAAATCGAAAGGTTTTAACAAATAACCTTTAATGACAAACCATAAAAATGTTGATGCCAAATAAGCTGAACTCTTGCAATGTGATCTGAACCATCCCTTCTTCAAGCTAAATTCTTGTGATTTCATCAGATCCATCCACCTTCCACTGTAAATTTTATTCTGAAACCTCTGGAACTTTGGGGGAAAACATATTTTTGGCCTACTACAAACCATAATCTTCTATGCTACCCTCTACAATAACTCATCAATCAACTTTTTGCGGCTGCAAATTCTTCCTCGGCGTTCTATTCTGTGGTTCACACCAATTCAAATCCAAGCTACCACATATTCACGCATATAGACATCATGAATAAACATGCCAAAACAAACAGTGATGAACATAACTGATTGCGAGATCTACAAATCCTACATAATCTTGACTATCCAACTGATCCCTTATCCTTTGTAATAACTACTTGGCTGTAATTTCTTGTTGCTACTCACATTCACATACATATATCACTAAATTTTTTAAAACTTAAAAGCTAAATTCCTTTCAAACCATAACCCTCTGAATCTTGATATATTACCAATGAAAATTATATACATACTGAAAACAAAATTCAATCTTGAATTAAAAACCCCAAAGAGCACTATTCTTTCTATGATACCAAAAATGATACAACATCGCTGCAAATTTTCTCAATTTGTGGAACTTTGATGCAGTAAAACTGCATATTTACCCAAATCCATGCGACCTGTGGGTTATGGGCCACATAAACACAAAAGTATGCAACAGTAGGTTACTTTATCATAGCGTTAACACTTTTAATTAGATCACATATCACAATCCTTAACTCATCACAAATCGTTCCCAAACAATATCGGAGTTCACAGGTTTTACAATATCGCATTTCAATGATCCCTCAACTGATGTGATATGCGATATATACGGAAACCCAATAGGTGGCCGCTAAGCCACATTGCAACTTAAACCATATTATATACATAGCAGATTGCAGATTATGTGATATCGCAGATCGGGAAACACAATATTTCATATATCGCAATGTTTTAACAAATAACCTTTAATCATAAACCATAACAATGTCAATGCAAAAATATCACTCGTTGCGATGTGATCTGAACCGTCCCTTCTTCAAGTTGGACTCTTGCGATTTGATCAGATCCATCCACCTTCCACTGTAACTTTGGTTCTGAAACCTCTGGAACTTTGGGGAAAAGCACAGTTTTGGTCTTCTGCAAACCATAATATTCTATGCTACCCTCTGCAATAACTCATCAATGAAATTCTGCGACTGCAAATTCTTCCTTAGAGTTCCACTCTGTCGTTCCACACCAATTCATATCCAAGATACCACATATTCATGCAGATAGAAATCATGAATAAACACGCCAAAACAAACAGTGATGAATATTAATGATTACGAGATCTACATATCCTTCATACTCTTGACTATACAACTAATTGGAAACATTCAATCATCTCTATGAATGATTCAAACCTGATCTAGACAACAATGATTTTAGGCATATTGTATAGGGTTAGATTATCCAAATCATTCAATCCAATATTAATATAATTATCTACTAATCAACAAAATAGAAATATAGATATAAATCTACAGAGAATAATACAACATCTAAAACTATATCTTCCATACAGAATTTTTACATGCATCTATATTCAGCGCTTCTGCCTCTTTTCTATTTATGGCCTAGTTTTCAACATTTAAAATGACCTCTCTATACATATCATCACACTCTGACACCTATCCATCCAACCTCTCGTCGTTTCAAAATGCTTACCAACATATACAAAAAGGAATCATGAACAAATTTCAGTTCAGATCCAACAATATTTCAATATTTCCTAAAGCTTCTCTCAATTCCATTATTTACTCAACCAAATCCTATGCTATACCTCTAGATCCCTAAAATCCTCACTCTTCCTAGGATTACTCACTCATCCCTAGGATCTCTACAACTCACAAGATATTATTCATTAATAAAATTACATTTAAATCTCTTTTAGAACTCAAAATAAACTTAGGAAAATAAACAAAATAATTAAGGGAACCCACTCCTTTTAGTAAATGTGTGATAAGACTCTTAGGTCCTATAAACTTTGAAGAATGCTCCTGCATCACCTTTGTCCAGCATCTCATGAAGTACTTTTATGGGCTCCTTGGGTTTCCATTCCTTAATGTGGCCATCAATGAATGCATTATATGTGAAAAAATTAGGGATTATTTTCTTGTTTCTAATTCCGTAGAGGAATTTCCTAGTCTGTGCCAGCTTGCCTAGATCTAGGAGTAAGCACCAGTAATTATTAACAACCCAAGAGTTTTATGAAGTTTTTTTTCTTTTCAATAACTAGAAATAATTTTGTTTGCTTTTCAATAAGCAGCAATAAGGACATTGTATGTGATAATATTTGGATTAATCTCTTTGTCAGACATCTCATGAAGTACTTTGATGGCTTGCTTGTGTTGCCATTCCTTAACGTGGGCATCAAGAAATGCATTGTATGTGACAACATCAGGGACTATTTTCTTGTTGGGCATTATGTAGAAGAATTTCTTAGCTTGTGCAAGCTTTCCTTTCTTACAGAAGCCATGAATAAGGACATTGTATGTGACAACAATGGGGACTATGTTTATGTGTCCTTTGCAATAAAAGATGATTATAAGATAGAAAGGCTGAAATGAAAAAGTTGTATAGCTGAAATTTTTTTGGGGGTAGGTCGGATTTATTCACATTTTATTAAGTGTCTGGCAGACAAGTTTTCCCCTCCAAGGAGATTTTTATTGAAACTGAAGACAACATAGGAGTTTTTTTTTTAAATTAAAGAAAGCATGTAATTTTCCCCTCCAAGGATATTTTTGTTGAAATTAGAGACAACAGAGGAGAATGTTTTTAAAATTAAAGACAACATGGGTTGTCGAAATTAGAGACAACAGAGGAGAATGTTGTTGAAATTAAAGACAACATGTAATGGCAGAGAAAATTGTGCCTCCAAGGAGAATATTGTTGAAATTAAAGAGAGCGATCATGCACCATGAGATATATGCTACGTTGTTATTTTGTGTTGTATGAAATCTATGCTACGTTGTTATTCATTGTTGTAAGAGAGGAGTTACATACAACCCATAATTCCGATATTTTAAACCAGCCATGTTTTTTTCTTCAACTAGGCACGGAGAAGGTTCATGGGAGATTGGAACAAGATTTTGTTATGGTGATGGTAAATGTAAAGAAATTAATGGCACCTGCAATGACTACTAAATTGAAATGAATAAAAAACAGTTGTATAGGAACAATTATAGCATTTATAAATTTTTAAACATGATGGGTGGTTTCCTTTAAATTCAATAACTAATTTTCAATTTGTATATTGTATATTATAAAGAAATTATACTACTAAATTGAAATGAATAAAAACTAGTTATAGAGGAAGAAATATAACATTTCTAACTTTTAAGACATGATGGGTGGTTTCCTTTAAATTCAACAACTAATTTTGTAATGCTATATTATAAATATATTTTACAAGCTCTCTCAAAGGATTTGAAATAACAGTGCTCTTGATCAAATTTGAAGAAGTAATGACTTTATATTGAGATAAAAAAAAGGAAGCATTATGTATTTATAGGATTCAAGATCCTATAAAAATGGCTACTTTAATTTCTAATATATTTAATCGACATGTTTCAAAATAGAGGAAGTGTTGCAAACTACATTGTATACACGATGAAGAGTGAAAATGTGCAAACAAAATAGCATAACATTGCATTCATTGCAATCCAAAAGTGTTTGGAACGAAGAACATTTCGAGCGAAAATGTGCAAACAAAATAGCATAACATTGCATTCACTGCAATCCAAAAGAGTTTGGAGTGAAGCACATTTAATTTCTGTTTTTTACATTTCCTTTTGAACAAGTGGTATTGAACTGGCAGCTAATCATATATGCAGAGGGTGCAATGGAAACGGAAACACTAGTTTGTATCTATGACAACACCAAGATGAGAATTGTGAGACTAGAAATCCAACCGAAACTTTCTTATTGTATCCCTTTCATGAAGATGTATAAGTCGTTGCAACAAGGCCTTTAGATTTTTCAGAAGGTCAATAGTTGGTTGCAGATGATGAAGAAGGAAGACCGAGCGTGGAAGGTGTCTTTCCTTTATGTCAAGAAGAGAAATTTTTATATCTCATCACAATATCGATAAAGTTGGGACAAGTACTTGCTATCCATCTTGGTAGTCTGAAAGAGGGGGAAAACAAAAGTTTAATTAGTTGAATGTGATATGTGGGAATTAGTGTTCTTAAGTAAAATGAAAGCATAAAAGATTGATGAAATGAAAAAAAGTAATACAAGTATAGAAATTTGTAGAGAAGGGCATGGGGTTGTTGAGTTGAAAGTACACTTACTGAGAGGGGATTGGAAGACAATGGATGTAGCGATCACATTGTGGTTGGTTGTATAGACATTGAAGAAGTATTATGTATAAGATTGAACAACTTGTAAAAATGGTGCTTTAGTTTCTAATACATCCATTCGATATGTTCTGAAATAGAGGAAGAGTTGAAAACTACATTGCATCCAGCATGGTGAGAGTAAAAGTACAAACAAAATAGTATAACATTGCATGTTCTTCAATCCAAAAGTGTTTGGAACAAGTCAAATTAAATTTATTGTTTTATACATTCCCATTGAACCAGTGGTATTGAAATGGCAGGTAATCATATATGGAGATGGTGCGATGGAAACAACAACACCAGTATGTATCTATGGCAGCACCATTATGATAAGTGTGGGACTATGAAGCGAATCAAAGAGTTATTACTGTATCCTTTTCATGAAGATGTATAAGCATCTGCAAGAAGGCCTTTAGCTTTTTGAGAAGGTCATTAGTTGGGTGGAGATGTTGGAGAAGGAGGCTTTATGCCAAGAAGAGCAACTTGTTGGTCATCTATCTCCTTAGAGTAGTCGGGACAGGTACTTGTGATCCATCTTGATATTCTGAAAGAGGGGGGAAAATAATTTGTTGAATTAGTTGAATGTGACATGTGGGAATTAGTGTTTTTTAGTAAAAGAAAGATTAAAATATAGATGAAATGTAAAAAGTGATACAAGTATAGGAAGTTGTAGAGAAGGGCATGGGGCAGTTGAGTCAAAAGAATACTTACTTGAAGGATATTGGAAGGCAATAGATGTAGCGATCATATTGCAAGTGGCCGTAGGTTTTAACCCTGAACAGAAATTATCTGCACACGAATCTTATAACAGAAAATAAACAATAGCGAGAGCATAAAACATAAAACAGATAAACATAGAGATTTTCCCTTGGATCCCAAATCGGGACGACCAGCTTGATTTTTCATTATATTCCTTTTAGTGTTACAACACATATACATACATATAACCCCAATCCATTAACCCCGGATTAATATAACCACCATAGCACCACCTATCTATAACAGTAACAAACCACAATACTGTAAACCGATGTGCAAACTCATGCACAAAGGGGTCCACCTATGAGTGGGTCCACACACCAAAACACCTCCTCTCTTCGGGCATCGCCCGACCCCCGACAGAGTGGGGGCCGCCCGCCCGGTAGACTCCCCCCCCCCCCCCGCAACTACATCACGTGGGGTTAGTCGTGCTTGCTCATAACACATACCCAACATTCTCCCACTTGTTGTTTTCTTTCCACAGGGGGCCACAGGAGAGCTTAGTCATTGGGTCAATTCTTCAACACCCATTGTTTCTCTACACCAAGAGAACTTCTGAGTGCTTACAGACTTCGTCAATGCATCTGCAACATTCTTCAAAGTGTCCACCTTTACCAGCAACACCCTTTTAGCCTCAACCATATCTCTAACAAAGTAATATTGAACATCAATGTGCTTTGTCTTTGAATGATAAGCAGGGTTCTTAGCCAAAAAAATTGCACTTTGGCTATCACAGTCTATCCTTATAGCTTGCTGTACCAACCCCATACTTGAACACAATCTCTGCAACCAAACTGCTTCCTTGCTTGCATGAGTGGCTGCTATGTATTCTGCCTCTGTAGTTGAAAGAGCTACTACAGACTGTCTTTTACTCATCCAACTGACTGCGCCTCCAAATAGGCTAAACACATACCCACTTGTAGATCTTCTTTGGTCCAGATCTCCAGCCCAGTCTGCATCAACAAAACCACGAATGTCCAACATTCTTTCCAATCCTGGTCTTCCCCGGTAGCACAAGCCATAATCACTAGTGCCACGTAAATATCTGAAAACCCGCTTCACTACTGTCCAATGCTCCTTCCCTGGGTTTGACATAAACCTGCTCAATACTCCCACTGCATGTGCAATGTCTGGTCTAGTACAGACCATTGCATACATCAGGCTACCCACTGCACTTGCATATGGAACACGGGACATATCCTTCTCTTCTTCTTGTGTCTTGGGACACTGTTCAGCAGAAAGCTTTGCACCTACAGGAATAGGAACACTCACCGGTTTACTATCTTGCATATTGAACCTATGCAATATAGTCTTGACATACTTCCTTTGGTTTAACCAGAGCTTCCTCTTTGCCCGATATCTCTTAATTTCCATGCCCAAAATATAGTTTGCAGCACCAAGATCCTTCATGTCAAATTTGGAGAACAGTTGGGTCTTCAAATCTTGGATAATTTCTTTGTCATTTCCAATCAGCAACATATCATCCACATATAAGACCAAATAAATAACATGGTAACCAATTAATTTAAAATAAACACAGTGATTCTCTTTTCTTTTGGTGAAGCTAAGTTCCCGTATATAGGTATCAAATTTCTGATACCACATCCTTGGTGATTGTTTTAACCCATACAGAGACTTCTTCAACTCCGCATCTTACCATTCACCATAAAGCCTTCAAAGCTGTTTGCCGAGATTCTCTTCTAGATCCCCGTGAAGAAATGTTGTCTTCACATCCATCCGTTCTACCTTAAAATCAAATGCAGCAGCAACAGATAAAAGTAATCTAATAGAAGTAACTTTGGCAACAGGAGAAAAAATATCACCAAAATCAATTCCCCGCACCTGGGAATAACCTTTTGCTACCAACCTAGATTTGTATTTCTCCACCTTGCCTTATACATTCATCTTCTTCTTAAACACCCATTTTCTCCCAATGGGCTTCCTTCCAGCCGACAACTCCACCAGATCCCATGCCTCATTTTTGTGCAAGGATGGCATTTCATCAACCATGGCCTCCTTCCAGAGTTTTCCATCCTCAGAATCTACTGCCTCCCTGATAGTTCTAGGATCATCATCAGTTATAGTTAAGGAAAACTCATCAGTGCGTATGGACTATACCTTTCTGGCTGCCTTCTTTCCTGAACAGATCTTCCCACAACCGGAGTTTGTGGCTCTTCCTCTTCTGAATCTTGTTCTATTGTAGAGTCTTATTCATCATCATTTAGCTCAAACTCTATCTTCTCAGTTTCCTTTGTCAGAACTTCATGTTTAACAACATCTTTCACCTCTCTAAACACCACATCTCGAATGTACACAACCTTCCTTGTTTCTGGGTTCGAAAGCTTGTAACCTTTTAAACCATCCTTATACCCAATAAATATGCACCTTTGATATTTATTATCCAACTTGGTCCTTTTCTCCTTTGGAACATGTACATATGCATCACATCCAAATACCCTTAGATGTGAAAGAAGGGGTTTCTTACCAGTCCATACCTCATGTGGAGTCTTATCCTCCAACGCCGATAAAGGTGATTTGTTAACTAAGTAACATGCAATCTCCACTGCCTCTGCCCAGAATTCTTGTCCTAACTCGGTACCACTGAGCACGCTTCTTAGATTTTCCATCAGTGTTCTATTCATTCTTTCTGTAACTCCATTTTGCTGAGGTGTGTATGAGTAGTATTCTTCCGTGCTATACCACACTTCTTACAGAACTCTTCAAATTCCTTCTTGCAGAACTCCCCACCATTATCTATCCTCAGTGTCTTTATCTTCTTCTCTATCTGGTTTTCCACCAAAGCCTTAAATTCTTTAAATATTTCAAAGACTTCAGATTTATTCCTCAAGAAATATATCCATGTATTCCTTGAGAAGTCATCTATGAATGAAACATAGTACACATAATACATAGTATTCACTGTGCATAAGTTCTAATATCTTGTTCGCCCTCTTAGGACCAGAAGGAAAACTCACCTGATTCTGCTTCCCATATACACAATGTTCACAGAAATCGAAATCCAGAGAGAAATTAGACATACCTTCTACCATACCATTTCTATGTAGTATCCGAAGGCCCTTCTCTCCAATATGTCTAAGCCTTTGATGCCATAACATGGTCTTTTCTCTAGAGACAGCTAAGGTTTCCACTCCACTTTCAGTAACCATAGAACTATTACACCCATCAATAACAGTACTACCTTGTAGCTTGTACAAATTTCTAGTCCAAACGCCCTGCATTAATACCAGTGCTCCCCGAACCATCTTGCAGGAATCTTTCTCGAACATTGTTTTTACACCCGCATCATCCATCTTGCTTACAAAAATTAGATATCTGGCCAATGAAGGAATATGTGGAACACCAGGAAGTGTTCTAATCCTTCCACCTTGCAGCTTCAGCTTGACCTTTCCACATCTGATGATTTTTGCCTTCCTATCATTCCCTAGGAAGACATCACCATCATATTTCTCATACTCGCAGAACCACTCCCTATGGGGAGTGAAGTGAAAGGATGCACCTGAGTCAAGCAACCATGACTCATGATCTACATGTGTATTTGAAGAAGAAGCCAAATACACATCCCCAACTTCATCCGAGGTGGTTTTTTCCTCTGCAGAAGGAGCATCATCAGATCCCTTTCCTTTCTCAGGAGCTTTAGATTTGCACTCCTTTTTGTAGTGCCCTTCCTTTACGCATTTCCAGCATACCTTTACAAAATTTCTAGGATATTTAGATCTCCCTCTAGATTTGGATCTCCCACTCGAAACCTTATTCTCGTTTCTGTTTTGGGACCTTCCTCGTATAGATAAGGCATCTCCATTCTGGCCCTCCATATTTCTCCGTCTCATTTCCTCCGACAGCAAGGCTAAGAAAATGTCATCAAAATTCAAGGTAGTTGTATTGCTACCTATTATGTGAGACTATCCTGATGCAGTAAAACACAACTCAAGCGATGCACTTATCTTCATTTGAGATTTTAATATCAACAGATGACAGCTGACTTACCACAATATTGAAGGCGTTCAGATGCTCTGTCACCGAGTCTCCATCCTTCATTCTCAAGTTATACATCTTTTTCCGCAGGAACAGCTTATTCACCAGAGACTTAGATTGGTACAAAGTCACAAGTTTTTCCCACAAATTCTTCGGCGTAGCTTCCCCAGATACATTCAACAATACTGAATCTGAGACACACAACCGTATTGTGCTCTTAGCCTTAGATCCGATTTAGATCTTGTACGACATTGTCGTTGTTTTATTTTTGTATCTATGATCCACTAATATTTATCACAGAAAATCCTCCATCTTGACTACAATAAACTTTCCCGGCCATTAAATTTCTCGATCTCTATCTTTAGCGTTCGCCATCAGCTTCTTTCCACCCATGAGAATCGATCCTGAGATCTCCCCTTGAACGGGGGTCTACCTCAGGCCTGAGAAAAAAACCCTCAGCAGCAAAGGCATCCCCTTGAAGCCGAAACAGCTCTGATACCAAATGTAGGTTTTAACCCTGAACAGAAATTATCTACACACGAATCTTATAGCAGAAAATAAACAATAGCAAGAGCATAAAACATAAAACAGATAAACACAGAGATTTTCCCCTGGATCCCAAATTGGGACGACCAGCTTGATTTTTCATTATATTCCTTTTAGTGTTACAGCACATATATATACATGCCGAAGCATACATAAACCCCAATCCATTAACCCTGGATTAGAACATAACCGTAGTTCCCTTGACCGGATCTACAAAATACCAGGGGCCGAAAACCATCGTACCCCAAAACCATGTGCAAACTCATGCACAAAACATGGGTGGGTCCGCCTATGAGCGGGTCCACACACCAAAACAATTTTTGCCTGGGAGCTGCCCTGGACCCCAACAGTGGGGGCTGCCTCCCCCCTGCTACGCTCGGTGCAACGTACAGCACGTGGGGCTAGTCGTGGAAATAATATAACACATACCCAACAGTGGCTGTATAGACCTCAAAGTCAACATGGGCTCTTCTTGTTGCCTACGTGCCACGTAAACATTGCCTTGGATGTGGGAGTAGTGACTAAAGGGAAACAATGGAGAAATGCGGAGGTCATTCAACCTTCTAACTCTAGAGATGGCGGTGAATGTTAAACCTTGATGGTCTATGTTGCCAATGTCCATTGTCACCCTTTGTAATGTCATGCCTTGTGATTTATGTATTGTCAATCCCCATGTCATTCGAAGGGGAATTTGCCTGCAAAAACCTCATGTTATTGGGGGGAGTGGAACATAGGTTGGGTTGAAGGCATCCCATGGTGGGCCTTTTTATTTGAATAATTCAATAACAAAAAATGATGGCAACTCAGGTGGTTTTTCTCCCGACAGATAAAGAATGGAAATAACTTTACCAAGGGCTCCATTGACAAGGCCTACTTCAACCCATAAGTTGCATGTGAGGAGCACATGTTGTTCATTGCAAATAAAAACCTTTGCATCTATTTGTTCATCTTCTTACTTTATAGTAGCAGGATGGTGGTTTTTTCTCTCTGCATAGGATCGTGCAATTGGCATGTTAAATTGTTTTAGCATTTGTTTGTTATGTAATGAAACAACTTGGTTGGTTGGATATAGGTGAATTGAATTGTCGAATGCTTCATTGTCGGCCATTGATAAAGAGGAGGTATCCCTTGACATGAGAAGGTTCCAGTCCTCAGTAGTAGGTGTTGCATTTTTGAGAATTGCAAGGAGTTGGTGAATAGCAACCTGAGAAGGCATGGTCCCTTCACTAGTAAAAAATGATGAAATTAGTGACTAGGTGACTAAAAAAGTTAGTCACCACAATTATATCAAGTGAATTACTACTAAATTTGAGAAATTTTAAGTGACCGAACTAAAAATGACTAACTTAAATGACTAATTTAGTTTAGGGATAAAATATATGACTATATAATAAGTGACCAAACTAAAAGCGACTAACTAAAATGACTAATTTAGTCCAGGACTAAAATATATGACTAGATAATAAGTGACCAAACTAAAAACGACTAACTAAAATGACTAATTTAATCTAGGACTAAAATATATGACCAAATAATAAGTACAACAAGTATATGAATTAGTCATTTATGTTAGTAATTGTTAATTGTGTCACTCTAGAAATGAAAAATTGCAATTTTGATACTGAAGTGTGATTTGGCTGAATTTTATTGGTTGCAGTGTATTTTGGTGGCCCAACTAGAGGCCACCACGTGGCGCCTCCACATTGGCTAAAAAATTGTTAAAGGTCGAAAGACCTTCGCAGGAATATTCAAACCAACGACCTGCCATAACAAACTCCAAAGCCTTACTATCTCATCTATAGGTGGTTCTCAACCATAATGTCTATCACTTATATTTGAACGACATGTATGGGAGCGTTGGGAGGAGGGGTCGAGCGGTGAGCTCTGACCCCTAGTTGTATCACACCCACAGGACCTGTCGCGGAGGCGCACTGAGTAAAGGAGCATGAAAAAACCCCAACTCCTAGTCATTTTCATAGCCCATGTTCACTTAGTCATGTTCACAAACCCACATATTTTAACTATAAGAAACTTTTTTTTATTAATACTCTCTCTCTCTCTCTCTCTCTCTCTCTCTCTCTCTCTCTCTCTCTCTCTCTCTCTCTATATATATATATATATAATTCATGGATATAGTTGCAATATTCATGCATGATTTCAAAATATATTTTCACTGATCTTTTATTCTTAGGATTTGTAGGAAAATTATCTAAAAATAAAATCTTTGAAGATAGCTTATACTCTAGTTAATAACATATTTACCATAATTTAATTTCCAGTATAATTTGATTAAATCTTTGCATAAAAAATGGATATGAATACCTAAGGAGGGTTACTTCCATAATTATTTATGTGTTCCTTAACACTTATGTAAAAGTAAAACTATAAATGTGTAGTTTTATTAGTAGTTATTACCCACCAAGTAAATAATTTGTCCACTTCACTTCTCATTTTTTTTTTTATTTTTTTAATTTCAAAAAAACATCTATATAGAATTTTAAACATATCTATATAAAATTTTATTTTACTATTGAGTGTTATTAATTTAAAATATATGTAAATAATTATAAACATTCAATTTCTTAACCATCCAATTTTATAACTATCTAAACAAAATTAACCTGCCAATCAATATAAAATTATATTTTCCAATTAAGTATTTTCAGTTTAATCTATATAGAATTCTATTTTTCAATTAAATATTATTAATTTAAAATAAAATATATGTAAATAATTATAAATATTCAATTTGATAATTAGTTGAAAATAAAATTAGCTTTCCAATCTATATAGAATTCTATTTGCCTTATTAAATGTTATTAATTTAGAATATTTTTAAATAATAATAAATATTCAAATGTGTAACTATCAGAAAATAAAAAAGGCGCCACGCCATAATGAATATATTTTGAATTGTGTGACTATATGAAAATAAAAAAGGCGCCATATTGAGTATCATTTCAGAAAAACAGTGTTCTTCGCCCTATTCGACCATTTTAGAAAAACAGAGTTCTCCGCCCCATTCGACCATTTCAGAAAAAGAGTGTTGTCCGCCCCATTCGACCATTTCAGAAAAATAGAGTTCTCCACCCCATTCGACCATTTCAGAAAAAGAGTGTTGTCCGCCCCATTCGACCATTTCAGAAAAAACAGAGTTCTCCGCCCCATTCGACCATTCCAGAAAAATAGTGTTGTTGTCTGCCCCATTCGACCTCTTCAATTATCTAGGGCAAACAGCGATGAAAACCCCAAAAATAACAAAATAAAGAGCAAAATGTTGAATCACGCCGGAGGAAAAGGTTACAGCAAAAGGAAGTAGAGTACTAGTCCAGAGAACTGGGCACCACTGTAAATACATGGGTGCAACCTAACGTAAGTGGCGAAGGACTAGCAGCTCGTGAGGGGCACAACGCTGCACTCATTGATCACCGTCTATTTATATTTGGAGGTTTTCGAAAAGCTCAAGATGAATCTGAAGAGATATATTACAACGGCCTTTACATACTAGACACAGGTAATCCACTCCGTTCTCCTCTATTGTTTATGTAGGGTTATGAAGTTTAGTTGGTTGTTGAAAATTTCATTTCATAAATTGATTTGTGGATGCATGTTGATGTTCCCTTCGATGGTTTATTTTTGGATTATTTTACATTTATGCTGGTTTGCTACCACACAAATGGTGTAGCACGCATTGAAATTTAATTACATTGTTGGAAAATATATATTTGTATTGGTAGGAGGTATGGCTTTTTATATCTTTTCCTCTCTATTATGTTCTTTCTTTCTTTTAAGATTATGCAATTTTTTTTTAAAAAAATTAACAATCTCTTTCCTAGTTTTTGGATTTTTTGGTTCTACTTCTATGGTTACTTGTGGCATTAAGGTTTATTTATCATTTTCTGTGTGGAGATAGGGCCAATTTAATAACTGGATGTTGAGATCTCAAAGAGTTTTTAGATCTATGGCGAACGCTTCAACAAACCCTAATCTAGCCAAACAAAAAGCTTGACAACAATTTAATAATGATCACACTAGAGATGAACCTATCCCATGAGCTTGAAAAACTTAAAAAGAAATTCAACACAAGATTGAAAAGTTCACTGTACAACCACAAGTGCTTAAGAAGATCATAAGGATTTTTAAGATTTACAGTTTACACTTCAACAAAGCCTAATGCAGCCAAACAAAAAAAAAAAACACTTTAATAATGATCACACTACAGATCCCCGGATGCGGGTGAATAGACAGGCCTTGCTGGAAGGCCACAGAGCCTCTCCACTGTCATGTAGCTGGCCTCACCACGAGGCAGCATTTGCTTCAGGCACGAGAGCCTTAAATAACCTCAGCTAGTTGACGACCTCATTCATTTCTAGGCATTCACTCTGGTGTACTGAGAATTCAATTCTGCCTCGACCGCTTCGCTACATTCACTGGCCTTTTATGGGAAATGGTGCCATCTCCCCCTACATTCTTCACGCACCTCCATCTGGTTCTCTCTCAAGTTTGCTTTGCAAGTTCTTGTTCTTTGTTATGCTTGTCCCCACTGTGCATCTGCTACTCACACTGTCATCCATCATCCCTCCGCTCATCTATTTCATGTTGTTGCGCATCTGTCCCTTTCTCATCAGTCTCTTTCCTCTCATTGTGCCCCTCCCTTTCATTCCTAGCACTCCACAGAAATCATGCCTCGCCACCATCGTATGCGTTTCCGCAGTGGTGGTGGTCGTGGTGGTCCCTCTCGCCCTCCAATTCCGCTCTTGGCAAAGCGCATTGTGGCTTTCTCAGTGGCCTTGGATGCACCGAAGGTTTCTGACCCCCAGATTCTTTAAGCCCATCTCTCAATTTGAATTCCAAAAATTCAACAAGACAATTCCAGCGCTGGTTCTAGGAAGAGGTCGAGAAAATCCACACTCTCTCGCTCTTCTTCCCCAATGCCTAGAAAAATGGTGGCCCTACCTGTCAAAACCTTGGAGGAAACCTCTTACAACATGGGCAACAGCTCTGCTGAAGGCGTCAGGCAACCTGACAATGCGGAAGATAGGCGCTCGCTCCACCTCCATGCCAGAGCTAGCTCCTCTTCTCTCCAAGAAGGAGGAAGCTCTCTCTGACGATGGGTGCTACATTGTGGAAGAACCTCTGCATATGCAACAACAAGACACAAAGGACCAGCTTCATTAGTGCCATTTCTCCTTTGTCTCTAGTATTTTCAGGCCTTGCTATATTTTCTTTGCTTACTTTTCTTATGCACAGTAATCTTAGTTTTATGACTACTCTGTCAACAACTGGTTTCCTCATCTGGGGCAGCTCCTCCGATTTTTTATGGTACTCTCTATTAGTTGGTTTCCCCCCTGGGGCAGCTCCATTTCTGATTTTTTGAACTATCTCTGTGAGCTAGTTCCCCCCCAAGGGGCAACATGACAGTACTTTTTTGTACTATATCATAGAAATTAGTCTTACTCAAAAAAAAAAAATGATCACACTACAGATGAACCCATAACATCAGCTTGAGAAAGAAATCCAACATAAGAGAAAAGATCACCATCCAAACATAAGAACTCAAGAAGAGAGTGCTATAGGTAAGCTGCACCGAGGATTTTTTCAATTAACAACTTGAATAAATGATTTACTGTTGAAAATGTAGCTAGCAAGGTATTTTGGCTTGTGCCTTGGCCAGTGAAGACCTTGAATTGTCCTCATGAGTTAGACTTCAGTTAGGATGAGTTATTTCTAGTTTACTAGAATAATCATCAATTTAGCATGCATGGAGTTTGAGCTTCAGTTATAAGAGGAGTTTTCGTCAGTTTAACTACATGATTGGGTGGCAGTTATGAGTTCAGTTAGAACATGTTCGAGCTTCAGTCTTGATTGAAGGATGAACGAGTTAAGAACTCCAGTGTTTATTGGAGGGAGAAAGAGTGACTCTCTCAGTTAACTCGTTAATTAAAAACTCGAGTTCTAAATTTGAAATAGCCTAATTTACTATTTAGCATGGATCAAATTTATAAAGAGAGGAAAAATACACGAGGAAAGGACAATTGTTTCATGCACAAAGGTTTGTGTGACAAGACATCTCACGAGTTTGTGAGAGGATCCTTGATTGTGGAAAGTGTAGGAATTGTGTCCTAAGAAATAGGAGGAACAAGAGCGCTAGGGAATAAGAGATTGATTGTGCGCAGAGATTGTCCTAAGCAGTAGTAAGTCACAAGTGTGCAATATTAAGGAGAAGAGAGCAGGGTTTGCAGAGCAAGTCAAGGCGGCAACAGAGGATCAATTGTGTGCAAGAACCGAGATCAAGTTGTGATCAAGGAAGGCCAAGATAAATTATATTAGCTGAGATTTTTGTGAGAAGAAGAACACTTTCTCAAGAGATACATATTGCTTTGTAATAGATCCAAGTGCTCAAGAACAATCAATAAAATAGCCACATCAAGGAGGAAGATTTTCCCTGTTGGGTTTCCTGAAAAAAAAATAAGTGTGTCTTTTGTGTGATTGTGTCTTTGTTGAGAAATTCTGAGTTTAACCCTGGCCAGATGTTGCATATAGTGTTTTAGTTGCCTTTCCTAATCACACACATTCCAATATACTAGGACAAAGTAAATAAATCAACTTACTTCACCAAGCATCGTCCAATATATACCATAAGCATCCATGAAAAGAGACCACACAATTTCCAATTGCACCCAAGAAAGAAAAGTCACTCAACTCTTCCATCCATAGCCAAATTGTAAGAGAGAAAAATCACAGAAATTTTAGACCTTCTAAGATATTTCTCCCCCAAATCCAACCATGATAAAATGAAAGGAAATCACCTATATTTATAGAGGAGGTGCTCAATTTTCCTTGCAGTGAAATATTATTTTTCTAAGCTAAAACCCCAATTCTAGCTTAAGGAGGTGCAAAGGCCCTCTTGTATAATTAATTAATGAAAATTATATGAATTTAGGGGAATTCATGCCACATGTACAATGATGAAGGGGAATGAGCCCTCACAAAGTGCCCATCTCCATAAATGAAGGGGATGAAGGGCTTGTTGGCATGGCATCCAGCCTCCCAAGGCCCATCAACAACATAGCTTATCTAAGAAGTCTTTAAATCTGCCCACCAAAAGCCTCTAAAGTGGGCAGAAAACCCCAAAAATTCTCCTCCAAGGTGGGTACAAGGGCTCCCAATGCCATTGACTAAGTGGGAGAGGGGGACCTTCAAGTTCCTCCACATCTGTAACAAATCCTCCACTAAAGAAGGGAGTTCCACCTCCAAATGTCTTTCAAAGTGGGCAATAAACCCTTTTTCTATGATATAGGCTCATGTACCTCCAATAAATGACCCTTCAAAGGGTGTATAAACCTTCAAAATATTTATTATAAGGGTTACAAAATTGTTATGAAGTGGGCACATGGCTCACAAAGCAAGGCAAAGGAATGACCAAAGGGAAAACTACACCTCCAAGATTCCTCCAAGTGTAGAGTGCTTCAAAGTGAACTCATCTGGATCCTTTAAAGGTGGGAAAACTCATCCTCTGGGTCCTCATAAGCTGGGTTGAGCACCCCATTTCTTCCATGTGTCTGTTGTGCAAATAAATGGGCTCTTCAATAGGAAATCCCCCATAGGATGAAAAAATTACTCCTAGCAATGGTCACAAGACTTTACACGCACACATAAGCCCATCATAAATTTCATTTCACATGTGTACAAATCACCTTAAATAAATGTTGGTTCCAACAACAAAATTTGATTTTGGCCCAAATTTAGGTTGTCCTCCCCACCCTCCTTTAATTTTCTTTTTTAATTCCAATGCACATACCTATATATATTATACACATGAGAGATACCTTACATCAATTAATTCTCTTGGGCAACTTCTGCTATGAAATTAGGCACTATTCTCTGTATTCTTTTCCTCCCTTCAAGTTCCAAGTTAGTTCAAGACTTGGTTTATGATTGCAGGCAAAATTTCTGTGGTGTCCTATTTACATTTGCATGCCATGCTCAAGGTCTCTTCTCAACCTCTACTTCTGTAGCTGACAACGTTCCAAAAGATGCACCTATAGCCATCATGTTAGTTTTCTTCCAAAATTGTTTGAACTCTAGTGATCATGTGTTTGGGAGTTTTAGTTTCTTGATGCCGAGTGTCATTGAAATAGGATGGGACTGTAATGATTGCATTCGAGATAGACCTCCCTGTATAGGCTTACAAATTTACACTCCTCTTGTCTTTGTCAAGATGAATCCTTAATTAGAGAGGCCCATCATCTACTGACCAAACTACTGACCACATATTTCACTCTTTGTGCCATTATTAGAGAGGCCCATCATTTCTCTTTGAAAATATTTTGTTGATTTGTTGACTTTTGTAAGGCATTTGACTCTGTCATGAGAGAGGCATTGTTTTAGAGGTGATACGGCATTGGCTTCTATCATGAGACTATATTAGTTAGTGCTTGGTCATTTCTGCACTGTCGACATCTTCTTAGACTACTTTAGGAGTACTATAGAGGTCAAATGGAAATTCCCTCTCTCACTAAATCTCTTTGGGTTCTATATCAATGAGATGGACTCCTTTCTTAGGAGCACATATAGGATGGTGCTGATTGTCTTCTACCCAATGTCTTGATCTCTTTGCTTTTAGTTTTCAACAACATGATCCTCTTGGCACCTCACCTAAGGGGTTGTAGAGAAAAATTGAGGCCTTCTCCAACTCTTGTGATCTTTTATAGTTGAAATTTTAACTTAGTAAGAATAAGATTACGATCTTCACATGTCTCATCATGCTCTCCTTTACTACCATTTTTACATTGGAGGGGATGGGATTAATATTACTACAACCTACACATACTTGGGGGTTAGATCTTAGGGGTCTAGCTTAGCTTGAGGCATGCTTTCTAGCTCCAACTCAATAAGGAATATGGTTTCCTTGGCTAAAGAGATAGTGCTCTAGGACATCTCTTTCAAGATGCACTTCTTTGGACATGATCATTAGAGCCATGACCCATTATGGCTTCAAGGTCTAGGGACCTGGCTTGCTTTAGGTTGATTGGGATAGGATAGAGAGATTCTAAACCCGTATATTATGATGCTTCATCTACTGCTAACATGCAATTCCTCAATCTATCATCTAGGTGGAGTTCAGGGTATTGCTTCAATAGACCCCTCCTTGGTGTAATTGTTGTGGGTTCTTCTTAATTGCTTCAGTTAGTGGACGTTTCTATCAATCAACTTGCCCTTTTTAGGTAATATTTGGACACTCTAGGTCAGCTCCTACTATCTAAATGTGACTTAACCTCGGAGATTAGAGAGGATATCTACAAACTACATCAAAATCACTTGGATTTCCCTCCTTGAGGGCATTTTCTTGAATAAGTCATTTTATTATTTTGAGTGCTTTATGTAGCTAAGTGAATCTTATTGTTAGGCCTATCTATACTATTAGACATTGGATGCACAACCTTAGTATTCCCCTTGGTTCTTTCAGAGTGGGCTCCCACTAGCTTTGGTTTGAGATAGCTCACTGCATCACACACCTCAAAGGGAATTTTCAGCTATGTGACTTACAAGAGATCAGGTTGAGGAAGAACATTGTCTTCAGATGTTCCATCTATTAGGAGATAGCACTGTTACATATTTATTGGATATATTATTGACTAATAACACTAGCTGTGTGGTTGTTTTGTCATGACTCACATATTTTTCATCACTTTTAAAGTTTTGTTTGTTGCCTAGAGTCTATAGCCCAGGGACTAGGAACTAGGCCTTGCCTAGCTTTCCATTTTAAATCTTAAAAGACATAAACAATATCATTTTGAAAATCTATTTTTTTAGCATTTGAAGGACATATCTGTAGGCTTATCATGGATTCCTCCCTTATGTTGGAGGAGAGCTAGCCTTATGTGAGAAGGATGATCACCAAGGTGACAATGGGTGATGTCCTTAAGTAACTTTGGGGTTTGTAGTTGATAATTGAATCTATATTTTGAAGCACAAATTTTAGAGGTAGCAATGAAGTGCTTTTCCCCTTGGATTGATGGAATGAGTTTGTCCCAACAACTTTGCAAATGTTAAATTTCTATTTTGTCTTATATCATTTTTAAATGCCTTTCTCTTTCATGACAATACCAGTCAGCAACCTTGAGGGCTATGTTTGAAAATATTCTGAATCCTTGCAAACCAACGTCCCTGTGGAAGTGTTAATGGTTTAGTTTTTGGATCTCTTTCTGAAGATATTATCAACCACCACATGTTAGTTGTTTTGAATAAATAACATGAGAATCTACATAAATAAGATAGAAATAAATAACTCTTTTATAATGTAAATGATAATATGTAAAGATCAACTTAATTTTGCATCAAAGTTACTCGTTTGACAACATGCATTGTTTATGGTCATTGGAGCAGGTTTCATCTTCTTCTAGAGTTTGATGAGGAGAAAAGAAGTTGTTGAAGATGCCTAGTCGGTCATAATAGGCAGCGGTGGAAAACTCATCCCAATGAAATTATGGCTGAGACTTGTCTGAATGATGATCATGGAAGTTACTCTTGGATCATAAATCTGTTGAAGGTTCTAGCTCGATTACAGAGTAAATTTCTTCTCTTCTCCTTTTTGCTTCATTGAAGAAAAACAAAAATAGTGGTTTTGAGTCCTTTATGTAATTTTATTCTAAGAGTTGAATTCTTCTTTTGAATGTGTTGTGTTGGTCGGAAATTGATTTTGATTGGCAATGAATGATGCATTTATAGCTTCTTTCTAAATTGCACTTTCAACCATTTCTTGTTAATTTTGAGGCCATTCATCCAAAGAGCGGTGTTCTATCATCTATGTGAGTGAGGAGGTTATGAATCATGATACAATAAGACATTCATTTGGTTAAAGTTACTACGTTTAAGAAGTATTGGCCATAGTTAAGAGGTTTTGATTGGTCAAACGTTGTGAGTTAATGAGATTTTCTTGACAGGTTACACCAAAAACTTGTTTCTAAAACATTTGAGGCACCCTGAGGGGTATAGAGATTCAGAAAAATTCTTTCTATTCTTATTTACTCAAGTAGAGGACCTGTAATTATTTTGGCAGTTCATCTTAGCATAGATGATAAGAAACATAATATGATATTTACTAATATTTTTGTAAATAATATATGGGTGGAAAGAATTTGGCATATTTTAGAAGCCTTTCTCTAAATCACTTCACTTGATTGGCTAGTCTGAAAGGGTTTCTAGCATCCAACTTTTTTGTCTCTCTCACCATATTGGGTGAAATCGACTAAGCCATAAATACCCTCTCCAATGGGAACATTCCTTGTTTCAATTTCAAATGAGAATGTATCACTAATTTGAGACATATAATTGACTTATAAAACTCTAGCTTCAGTGCCAACATTTTCCACTTTGTCATCTCCTCATTGGAAACAAAAGACATTTTTACAAACTGCTCAAGATCAGTATTTTCAGTAGAATACCTATCAACATGAAGACTATTATGGTGAATGCAACTATGAAGTGGTAAATACATACAATATGATAAATATTTAGATACATCCTTAGATTTTCCAGCATAAAATAAGTGCCCTGATCAAGCATACCTCCATGGACCACCACCCATATTGCCCTCCAAGTCCCAATTGGTTATCAAACTAATTGTAATTTTACCCAACAGCTCAAGCATAAACAACGGAAGAACCTAGAGCTACAACTGGGGATGATTGTTCCACAGATATGCACTTTCCTCTTAACATAAATGAGATGCATTCCATTGTTTGGTAAGATTACCATCAATGCCAAAATCAAAGGCAAAACCAAATGCCAGAGATACAAAACCACCCATTTCAATTTCAATTGATCCAGATGCAATCCAAAAGGAAGCAGAAATAAATCTTCTTCTTGTGCCTTCTTCCCGTAGTGTTTCTCCTAATTCATTGAATCCATTGCTTTCTCCTTCTCTCTTACACCATTTCTTTAGAAATTCGATTGTCCCTGCCTTATCAAGGCTCTGTGCTTTCAATTTTTTTTTAAGCAGAAACATATATAGTAAGTGGAATGGTAGTTAAGTGTTGGAGCTCACTAGCACCATGCCTGGGCAATGTGATTTTTGGTCCGCAAATATAGACAATGTTTCATATCCTTATTGGGAAGTACAACAAAATCAATCTGTGGCTTATTTGAATACAACAGTTGCAAATTATTGATTTTTAGACGTTCAAAATATCTTGACAAGTAAGGGAGCAAATGAGATTCTTCCTTTGATTTGTTCTGCTCAACCATCAAATCTCACTGAAGGCTCTAGTCCTATTAAGAGCATAAAATAGGTTGAACAACAAATTAATGGGAGTAAAATTTTGACTGGTTGCAAAACAGTGGATTTAGTGAAAGAATATTGCAACACTAATTATCAACCTGCCATCTCAAAAGTTGCAAGAATACTTTCTTTTAAGGTGCCTAGGTTAATTATTCCAGATGATGTGTGAGTGTCACCTGTTAAACAACCTATAGTGAATCATTTTGAGAGTGTTTTATTTCAATGGATGGAAAGCCATACTGCCTCTAAAAAATCCAAATTATTTCTCAGAGTTCTTTTCAATTGCAATGTGAATAAAGCATGTGATATATTTTCCATAAACCCTTTAACGGTGGCAAGAAATTGTATTTTTTCAATATTGGCTATTTTTTCAACACTCTGACCCAATGCATAATAATCTTCTGCTACAAGTATGTTGCTCATTCACTGTGGAAAATGTCATTGGTCTAGGGTCTCTAACCACAAGGTCTGCCCCTCCTCTTTGACTTCCACAGGCTCCTTATCAAACTAATCCAAAACTGGTCCTATCTAGGATCCAACACCTACAAACACTTCATCAAAGACACATACCTTGTTGACTGTTTTGCTGTAGCTCCACTGCTGCAATCTAGGCCTGGTTGGGGCATATAAACCAGTCCCTAACAGTCCTTTAATTTCTGCCCAGAATTGCCTTAAGGAGGTACAGACACCCTTCTATGAAAGGATATGACCCTCGTTGATGATGCTGGGCTGTTATAGCCTCTACCAGCTCTTCGACCTCCCTTAAAACAGTTGTGGCACCCTACAGCAATTTGCAAGGCTGTGTAGGGCTGTGACATCCCTTCTAAGAGTCTGCCCACCTTCCTTTCACCTCAAAACAACCCTCCCTTACTTTGGCCTTCAAGAACAAAACTTTGGTCCTGCACTCAGCTCGGACCCTTCTCCAGCTACTCAGTCACCTTCCTGCAGCCCTAAAACAGACTTGTTCCCACGCTAGTATGCCCTCTTCTCACTGCGGCCAGATCAGAGATATGTATTTGCCCTTCAGCGCTTATGTTTGTGTTGTGTTGCACAAGGATGGATGCTAAAATGAGGTTCACACATCTCTTATTTATATCCTTTTAAGCCTCCATGAATTTTCTTGAAGAGGACCATCTGTTGGAACCCTTTTACACCAAGCCTACATGACTTGGCAGCCAATAATTACCTAGTCAACTTCAAAAATTCATTTCTCTCTAACAACAACTCGGATTCGAACGATTCTCGATGAGTTGGAATCGTATCATCGAGCACTATCATCCCCATCCATCACATGTCGATTTCTCATCATGGTTTTGGCCCAAACACGATGGGTGAAAAATCCCCAAGCTTGGATCTCAAGCCCACAAGCCCATTTGTGGCGCTTTGACCTCCAACCCTCGATCACCAGGGTTTGGAGTACCTCCCAAGCTACATAAAAAATCAACAAGAAATAGATCCAATATCTAAGTTGTCATAAATATAAAATAAGAAAAGATCTAATATCTGAGAACAAGCCGTAACAACTAGGAAACTAGTTCAAGAAAGAAAACAATAAGAACATGAATAGTTAGGTAAACCTGAGTTGTAAAATCCTCATAATGAAGGTAATGCATTGATTAGCTTTTTTTTGTGGAAATGGCAAAATACATTGAGTAGTTTTATATCTTTGAACATTAGAAGAGGGGGAAAAGATGAAACATTTAGTTTGCCAGTCATATAGTTGGATGAGTAAATAGCCAACTTTTATTTTAGATATATCTTTTTTACAATCATTGATTTTTCATGGAGCATTACAACATGAATGATGTTTACTATTGAATTTTGTTTTTAAAGGATGCTAAGTCACCTTCCCCAATAATTTGTTAATATCTTTTGTTGAGAAATAAGATGAATCTAACCTGTGACTTTTGAGAATTTGGATTATCAAACAAGCTACTGTTGTGATGAAATTATATCATATTTTTCAATTTTTCTTTATGTACTTTATGGATTACTAGGATTAAGGCTCACAAAGGAAGGTATGAGACATTCAAGGATGTGCATATGACATTTTGGAGCTTAATTTCTCCCATTTTCACTATCTACTTTTACCATATGTTTCAAGCATATATATGGCTGATGCTTTTCTTTAAATTTGTGTTAAATGATCAAATTCATTTAGAGAACAGCAGAACAGGAAAATGAAAATCTGATCAGTTGTCAAATCCAGCGAAAAATTAGTATGATTTTAGTATGAATATTTTCATTGCTAGCCATAATTGTGCCATACTTTCTGCATATGAACTGTGTTAGAATGTAGAAATGTCCCAACATTTCAAGTGGACACTATGCCCATCATCAGGGAATCCAATTGAACCTTCTGCACCCATCATTAGGGGATCTAAATGAAGCTTATGTAGTAAGAGGCTTAGTAAATGGCTATAAAAAATAAATGGCATGGAAAGTTGGATAAGTTACAAGTAAAAATGAAGTATGCTAGAATTTAGAAAAAGACATCGGATAAATGTAAGGTCTGCGATCAATTTTGTAGTCATTTGCAGTTTCGAAGGGCTCCTAAGGTGGGTCTTAAAACTCAAAATACTGCTCAAATTTGGATTCCTGAAGATCATATTCCCTTTTGGAATTTTGGCAATCTGAACTATCTTCAGGGGCACCAATGACACCATCATATGTCCTGATTTTAATTTCATTGTATTCTTTATCTATGAAATTTGAGACAAAGGGGTTATTATGCACCCATTTTTCAACTTTTGAGCCATTCAACCCCATTGTATCAAGTGCGGTCTTTTAGCAGTGTTTTCTTTGATAAGGTAGAAAACATCATTATTGATAGGTTGATCTCCACTTGGCTCAAAAACAATGGCACTCTTTGAGCATAAATCATTCTCCCACATCTACACAGAGAATAATATTGAAGTTAACACCCTAGCCAAGGCATCAACCGAATCGGCAGCAAGCTAGCTGATAATTGACATGTACAAGGGGGAACAACATTCCAGCTCCACCAGAAAATTAGACTAGAAGTCATTCTCCAGTTACTCGTGACGAGCTTTCTCCTTTCAGGTACCTTCTCGTCTTTCCCAATGAAAGAAGTTGAAAGTTCTGAATTTGAAAAACAACTCTCTCAGGGGAGTTATTGAACTGAATCTTACAAGCCTGTCTGGCCTAATTTATTTGGATTTAGCTAGCAACAATTTGTCTGGTAGTATTATGCCTAGCTTGTGGACCTGCAAAAATATCCATTCTGTGAGCCTGGAAAGAAACAAATTAAGCGGTGAAATCCCTCCCGGCATGACATCCCTTCAGGTTCTCTCTTTTTGTCTGTACAGTGTTCCTTTTGTCCGCGCCTCAGCAATATTCAAAGCAGATATATGTCAAAATTTGCATGTTGATATCTCAGCTGGTTCAAAATACAGTATAAGGATATTCAACATATAGTGATCATAGCTATTGCATAATCCCTCCCTTCTGAAATTCGTTTTTTTTTTCCTCATAGAAGAGCATCTTATGCTTGCAAACACTTTATGCTGGCACTCTACTGTAGATAACTATGTTGGCCTACAATATTGGAGAGATGTACTTGAAACAAACTTATATATCAAAGATTCTACTTCCAATACTTCAAATATTTGAATGGATTTATGTGGCATATCACCAATGCAAAGCTTTTGTTAGAGATGAACCTTACTCTGAATTCACAGAAACCCATTCAGCAATTTTGGATGCACGTTTTCTTTGAGACATCATGCAAGAATCTAAGGTTGATAGGATCAATTTCATTGTACCTGTAGCTTCATGACACTAACGGCGCTCATGAGTATTTCCATAAAGATGAGCTGAAGCATTCCCATAGAACTTGAGATTTACAAGTTCACCAAACTTAAAAAATTTTGTATGGGCATCTTCAGAAAATTCACCATAATGAAGGGTAACTCCTTCACTAAATTCTCAAACCCTTCTTTATCCAACTTTTCATAAGTATCACAAATAGGAAGGGTCTTAAACATTACCATTTTATGACTGCTTCGTCCAACTTGCATCAACAGATAACTATGTCTGTTAGTATCAGATGTATGTTTATCACTTCCACCAGCATCCAGGAAAACAAACATACCCTCATGGAGTCAACGATCAATTTTGTAGTCATTTCCAGTTTCCAAGGGCTCCTAAGGTGGGTCTTCAAACTCAAAATACTGCTCAAATTTTGATTCCTAAAGATCATATGCCCTTTCATAATTTTGGAAATCTGAACTATCTTCAGGGGCACCAATGACACCATCATATGTCCTGATTTTAATTTCATTGTCTTCTTTATCTATGGCATTTGAGACAAAGGGGTCATTATGCACCCATTTTTTAACATTTGAGGCATTCAACCCCATTGTATCAGGTTCAAGTATTTTAGCAGTGTTTTATTTGATAAGGAAGACAACATCATTATCTATAGGTTGACTTCCACTTGGCTCAAAAACAATGTCACTCTTTGAGCATACATCATTCTCTCACATCTACACAAAGAATAATACTAAATTTGACACCCTAGCCAAGGCATCAACCGAATTGGCAGCAAGCTAGCTGATAACTGACATCTACAAGGGAGAACAACATTCCAGCTCCACCAGAAACCTACTTTAGAAGTCATTCTCTAGGTACCTTCTCGTCTGTCCCAATTCAAGAAGTTGAAAGTTTTGAATTTGAAAAACAACTCTCTCACGGGAGTTATTGAACTGAATTTTACAAGCCTGCCTGAACTAATTTATCTAGATTTAGCTAGCAACAATTTGTCTGGCAGTATTCCGCCTAGCTTGTGGACCTACAAAAATATCCAATCTGTGAGCCTGGCAATAAACAAATTAAGTGGTGAAATTCCTCCTGGTATGGCATCCCTTCAGGTTCTCTCTTTTTTCTCCATCTCAAACAACATTTTTATCAATATTACAAGTGCCCTAACAGCTCTTCAGGACTGTCATAACCTTACCACATTGGTTCTGTCAAATAATTTTAATGGGGATATGATTCCAGCTGATACACATGGATTTCCCATGCTCTGGACATTAAATCTTGGAAATTGTGCTCTTTCCAGGCAAGTTCCAGTTGGGCTCCTGAAATGTCCAAATTTATAGGTCTTGGATCTTTCCTGGAGTAATCTCAATGGAGTTATTCCTATTTGTTTAAACACTCTTCAATATCTTTTTATTTGGAAATGTCAAATAATTCTCTGTCAAGACCAATTCCAAAGCAGCTTATGGAGTTACCTAGTTTTAAGTCAATACAAATACCCCTGTATCAGCTCAAACTCCCTTTGAGTCCCCCTTATATGTAAAGCAAAATCAAAATTATTTTTGGCTACATTACAATCAGTTGTGTAATCTTCCCCCTTCGCTATACTTGGCCAGAAACAATCTCAGTGGCACTCTAAGCCCTGGGATTGGCCAGATGAAAATGCTTCATATTCTATATTTGAGTCATAATAATTTCTCGGGGACACACTATCTAACTTGACAAATTTGGAGACCTTAGATTTGTCAAACAATAATTTTGTTGGAATCATACCACCATCCCTGAAGGATCTCACATTCCTAGTAAGGTTCAATGTCTCTAATAATCACTTTCATTGGTTAATACCTTCTGGACATCAACTTGATACCTTTAACAAGTCTAGTTTTGAAGGAAACCTTGGTCTCTATGGCCAGCCTTTTACTGCCACCTGCAGTCCACCTGTGTCAATATCGAGGGTACCTATTGCTGCACACAGAATCAATAGGCTGGACAGAAATACCATTCTTGGCATACCCCTGAGTGTTGGTGTTGGGATTGCTTTTCTTCTGGCTGCGATTCTTTGGAATTAATCAAGAAGTCAGGTAACAGAGCAGGGAGTTTCAGACGAGATGGATTTTGACATGCCTCACAGGCTTTATGACGCCTTGGGATATAAATTGTGTTGTTATTCCAGAATCATTGTCGTAAGTATCTTGCTATTGCTGATCTCTTGAAAGCTACTGGCAATTTTTAGCAGGAAAACATCATTGGCTATGGAGGCTTTGGATTGGTATATAGATCCACTCTAGAATATGGCACACAAAATGCAATTAAAATATTGACAGGAGAATGTGGTCAGATGGAGCATGAATTTAAGGCTGATGTAGAAGTTTTATCAAGAGCCCAACATAAGAATCTAGTGTCATTGCAAGGATACTTCAAGTATGGGAATGATAGACTGCTGATTTATTCCTATATGGAGAATGCGAGTTTGGTATATTCTATGAGCCTATGGCACTTTAAATACCATCATAATTTCTATATATTTGTGTCAATTAGACATGTAATAACTCTATTCTCCAAGTCACCTCATGATGTCATCAACGATGCATCATGATAATAATATCTCCAAGTTCAGTTTCAAAGTGTCTTCACAAGATGCTCCAAGATGTCGTCAAGGTGCTCCAAATAGATCTTCAACAAGATATCTTCTACTTCTTTTCAAGGTTCTCCAAGTTAACTCTTCTTCAACATCCTGCTCCTAAAATGTCTCCAATATTGCAAAGAACAAGTAGTTATAAGCCTTCAAAAATACCTTAAAAGAAATTCACCAAACAATCCCTTCAGACCTGTTATTATTTGACTTCAAATAATGCCCAGTCTGTTCTAAAGCTGCTAACTATTGTCCTCAAGATAAAACAAGTTTTCTTCAAGCCTTCTAAAAAATGTTTTCCAAGATCATCTTCAAAAGGAATCTAAATTATGTGCAAGAGGCTTGGACTAAGTACACACAGTCTTAATTTAGAGCTCTTAGCCTAGAATGTGTCGCAATAGAGAATTGATCAAGCACCAGATTCACATGTAGAGGTCAAGAATAGGTTCAAGTCTAAATGCTGAGATATACCTTCTCACCAAGCTCAAAATGTTTCCCACAAGTCTGAATAGCCTTTTTTCCACACACAGGTCTGAACTCTTGAGCAAATCTGAGATACAAGTTGTAGATCTGAGGAATATATACAATGAGCCCTCCTCACAGCACCAAGCTGCCAATTAGCTTGTTTGCTAGAGGTTCAAGTCTCCATAGAATATCCTCAAGACCGAAGTTGTTCGAGGACTGCAAATCACAACAGTGTTTTAGCTTTGTCCACAGCTCTGGTTTCCACTGGTCCAAGGGTTTTGTAGCTTCCTCTTACAGGTCCGAAGGTATGGAACTTTTTGTTACAGGTCCAAAATATAGAGAGTATCTTTCTGTCTTATCCACTGAAAGCTTTAGAGACATGCGAAGTCTGGACTGTCCAACAAAGAAATCTGAGCCAAGAGTCTATACACAGTCTGAAACTGTTATAGTCACTATGCATGAATCACTATAATCTTCCACAGTTCGATCAAGAAGTTCACCACAAAAAATACTAGTCCTGTAGCTTGGTTTGCAATCCGAAATTCTGTCTTCTAGCACAATTCTTATCACAAGTCCGAAGGAATAGATAACCATCACAGATTTTTGACCCAAACAAATTTTATTCCTCGACTTCCAAGTCACTCCTACAGTTATACTCTACTTCTTTCACCTCATCCTCAGGTCCACCTAGATGCATTTGAGATCTGTATCCTTCTTGGATCTACTGTCGTTGTGATATCCCTTAAATTTACAAGTTTTCTCCAGTGGTCCAAAAGACTTCCTACTTTTCCCCTTGTTCCCGAACTTTGACAAGACATAGTAAATAAATTCACATTTATAGAAATTTCAACAACTAGACAAATGAATATATGACATGTTAAGTAATAGCATCACGGTTGCTTGTATCTATCGATTAATACGTGCTTCTTGTTTCCTAGAAAACATTTGATCAGTAATAATATTACTGTATCTGTACTTGCTTGATATTCATATTACAAGTACTAATATAAATAACTAAACAAACTGCAATGGCCCAATCTTAAAAATTGAAGTGCCAAAATTTGTTGCCGAATTAAAACAAAATTTTTGAAATCCATTAAAAATCCCACATTGTATGAAACCTTTCCTTCAAATTTAATTATCTGGCATATACAACAGGGGTGCACTGCATTAAGAACTTGAGCAACATGCAGTGGCCCAATAAACTTGATAAATGTCCCAACTTTTAGTGCTTTGGAATGCCAAAGTACTACATTTTAACTATTAATTTCCATGAGGCTTCATAACTTATCTCGCTTAAATATATTTTGGGTGTAACCATTTTTCTTCCTGATCTTGCCCAAGGTCACGTGAAAGTGCTTTCTCACAAAACATCTTTGACCTCAATCTACTCTATTCCCTGTTCTTAACTTCATGTTCAGCATCAATCATGGAGATATTATCTCGATCTTTACCTTTAGATGCAAACTTAGCCTCTTCCTCTAATTTTTTCACCTGAGCAACATGTTTTTCCCAAAAAGATGCGAGTCAAAAACAATTTGACTGTTACAAACTGCATTACACAGAGTACATACCTTAACTTCCGCTATTGCAGTGCCAACTTCCAATAACCTTTTCCGTTTGGTAGCTATGTCATCTGTTGCTTTTGCTTGAAATTTTCTTTTCCCAGTGTTAGAATCAGAAAATTCCCCTTGTGATTTTTTTATTTTTTCTGGATGTGTGAACTTCCTACTGAATTTTATTGTCAAAAACTGAGGAGCAGAGGTTTATATTTATACTATTTTACCATGTTTTAAAGGAAACGTCCTTCTAGAAGAGGAGGCTGACATGTGTGCCAAAGTGCAGGTTGGCTCACTGTTAGGTGTAATTTTCTTAGTCTTAAAAATTCAATATCTCACAAACTACTAGGAGTTTCGGGACAAATAAAGGCTCATTGGAAAGGAGAAAATACACTCTATAAGATAGTATAGGAGCAAATTTGGAAGAATGCCTCTAAGGTGGTAAAAACAATTTTTATTTGTGACTGTCCTTAATGTTTGTGTGTGCCTTTGTTGAGAATTAGGTAGGGCTAGGTTTAATTCAAATTCTCTTCCTGATAATTAATTTTGAGCTTATTTCTTTTACTTATGTCTTCTCTTCTTAGCTTATTATGTCTTTCATCAAGTCAATTACCAAAACACAAGAGACACAAATTTAGGCTCTTCGAGCTAGGGCCAAAACCTCTCCCTCTTGGAGAGGAAAACCCACAAGAAATTCTTATTATAGACTTTTAGATGACAAGTACCATGACCATGACACAAACCCTTGACCCTTGTATGCCTCCAAGACCTTGTCACTGCTTCTTCATTGAATCTTTAAGCTGGTCCTTCTTTTCTGCACTGTCCTGCACCGTCCTGCTCTTTTCTACACTAGGACTAGAGAGCTCGGTTTAACTGTATTTCCCTTCTCCGACTGTATGTGATCCTTACTGAGATATCAACACCTTGTTATAGAATATCCTGTGCACACCTTGCACCTTCACTTTAAATTGCTCATTGGTCTTCAACATACACACATGTCTTATTTCCTTTCGATGAACAATCCACCATTTTCATACTCTAATGATACCCTTACTTGTGTTGCATTACTTCGTTGAGCACACTTATTATACTTAGCACTTCACACAATCCTGTAACTACTAAACACAGTCCTGTAACTTCTTCTTCTTCAAGAAATATATCCAGGTCTTGCGGGAGAAGTCATCTATAAAAGTCATGTAATAGGAACATCCTCCCAAGGATGTCACGGGCAGCATACGAGATAGATCAGAATGTATCAACTGCAAGATATTAGTTGTCTTTATGACACTTGAGGGGAATGGTCCCCTTGTATGCTTCCCTTCGGCACAACTCTGACATATACCTTCATGATCATCTTTAAATTTGGGCATCCCCATCACCACCTTCCTTGCTTCGGGAAGGGCTTTGTAAAGAAGGTGTGCAAACCTTCGATGCCATAACACTGTTTGAAGAGTTGTATCACATCACATTGCCCCCAATGGACTTCCTCCAACGGAGTAGAGTGTATCAACTCTAAAACCAATAGTAAGAGCTTCTTTGAAGTTCCTCTTCCAGATGCGTACCTTTCCATCAGCGAATGCCACCTTGAACCCTTTGTCTTCCATTGCCGAAATAGACATAAGGTTCTTCTTCAAATTAGGTACGTACAACACATCTTGTAAATAGACGACCTGAGCTTGAGATAGATGAAGGGTCACAGTCCTATCCATTTCATGAGATATGTGGAATTATCTCCAAGGATAATTTCTAAATTAGTATCCTTCTCAATGAAATCAGAGAGGGCTTCTTTATAACCAGTGAGGTGCCTTGAAGCACCACTATCAATCAACCAGACATCCAGGGTGTCGGGAGGAGATGTAATAGAGAGGGAAGATACAAGAATATATTCATTTTTCTTATTATCAACAACATTAGACTCACCGTAACTGGAATTTCTTGACCTATTGAAAGGTTGCCCATTTCCACTATGATCAGAGGGAGCCTTCCTTTTTCCTTTGAACCTGTTGTTCCTTTGATTGCCATTCCCCCTGAAGTTGTCGTTGTCATCATCCCTGAGAGAGTCCCTTCTATTGGGGCACTCTCTTGCATAGTGACCAGACTTGCTACAAATGTAACACCTTCCCTTCCTTCATTTGGGCCCCGCTCTACCATGGTTTTGATTTCTCGGGCCACTATGGTTCTTCTTCTTTGCATGAACGACGAAGGTAGTAGTGTCACCTCTATTTCCATTAGAGGGATGATCTCTCTCCATCATTCTTGTATCCTCTTGAGTGCATCTAGTCAACAATTCATCAAAATCAGGAATCATCTTATTATTAAGAATCGTAGTATTAAATACATACCAGTCTTGAGGAATTCCTCCAAGAGCAATGAGGACAAGCTCTCGATCAGCTACTTCTCCTATGGCAAGGAGATCAATCCTGATTTCTGTATGCCTCATAAAATATGATGGATTCTCATGAATCTTCCCCTACACATAGTCCATGAAATCTTGATCTTCTCATACCAAATTCAAGGACATCTTCCATGCATGATAAGCAGACTTGTCAGTCAACTTATCATCAGACCGTTGGTCCTTGACAAGACTTCTTCTTCGGTGATTTCTTTTCACACTATCTTGGACTTTGTCTTCACCTCAGCTCTGATACCATGTTAATTTTATATAAACATGGTATGTTCTATATGCTTAATGCAATTTTACTTTAATCTTTCTTATAGGTCCAATTCAACACATAAACATTAAAGTAAAATGCTGATAGAACATAATAATAGATCAACAGAAGACAAGCCAAATAATGTAGATTAGATTTTACAATTCTTCTTGTCCAACAATTATAGAGAGTGATGTGCGTTACGACAGTTAACAGGATGCATCATCCAGCAAAGTCTTTCTCAACATCAGATCAGCCAACCTTCCAAGCATCACACACACCCCTCAAAGATAGCTCCAAAAGTCAACGCAAGTCAACAAAAGAATCCCTCATCCATATTTTCGACATCATCCATATTTTCGGCTTCCATTTTCAGCATCATTTCTGGCATCCATATTTCTGGCATCATCCATATTTATGGCATCCATTTCCGGCATCCATATTTCCGACATCCAGATTTCCGGCATCATCCATATTTTCGGCATCCATATTCACACATGGGAGAGAGAGAAGTCTCTTCTAGGCTATACGAACCAATCATATCATGAGGAATGTGTGTGATGAGATGATGATGAAATGGACATCATATCTCTCCAATTTATATCAGTCAGTGTGGGTGTGTGACACATCTATTCGGCTTCTGACCCTACATTACAAATCTGGCCGACGTAGCACGTGTGGAAAATAAAATCAAAATATATATTCTCATCCAAACAAGATGATCTTTAGATCAATCTTGCACCTCTACGAAAGAGGAATCCAACAAAAATATAATCATCATCATATGAGCAGTGCAACCTGGAGTTTTGACCTAGTTGACCAAAATTAACAGTGTTGCTACTCTGACAACAGAACATGATGGTTAAATAAGAAAGGCCACTCTAAACAAATTGGCAAATGCTTACAATATTCTCGGTACTTTGTTTTGGACACAAGATTTTGTTTTAATGGTCTAACAATATTTACTTAGAATATATCTCAACATATATTTATTACTTATATTATACATAAGCCACATATTGTTGAAAAAGTAATCTGCATGGTTGAAATTGTCAGCATAAGTTTCAAGTTATGAGTCAATATATTACTTTCAATTTATAATTGGGCACTGCCTATTTGGTGTATGTTTGTTGCTTTTGTACTTATTCTCATTTTATATTTCGTGGCTTTGAGAAACAGTGAAGGTGTTATACTTGATTTCATATCGTGGAAAGTCATAGTAATTCAGTCTGGAAAGGAAATATTTGCAAATCTCAAACTTAGACATTAGAATATGTTTATCACCTTTTTAAATAAATCAACAATAAGATCAACATGACATAGTCTTATTCTATCATATTTTCGTAATGGAACAATGGCCCTCTGTATTTGATGTGTTCTTTACCTCCAACTACTTTTCATCAACACGTTCTTTACCTCTAATTTCTTTTCATCCACCATATAAATGTTTTAATCTTATAATTATTTGTCAAATTTCCTGAAGACTTGCACCTTGCTTCATATTTTAGAAACTCTACTTGCACATCTTGCTCCTTGTGTAAATATTTCAAAAACTCTATTTGTTACTTGAATATGTTGTGGAAAGGTTACAAGAAATGTGATTGGAAAAATGATGGGGAGACAATGCAAATCATGTCTTGGATATGATTCGTATGATGTTGGAGATCCTTTAGGTACCTAAGCCATTGAATTTGGAAATGTTTCTAGGAGGGGTTTCCATGATTTTTTATGTTGTGATTCTTTCACCTCATGGTTATTTTGGGAAAACAAATGTTTTTATGAATGCCAGACAAGACATCAGTGGAAAGGTATTTTTTTATAATTACAATGTCCATTCCATGATATTCTCTCTTTTTTGTTTGATTTTATTTTGAACATTTCTTTTGATTTTGTTTTGTCTTTTAACTATGAAATTGAAAATACTTGATATCATTTCTATTTAAACAACCAAAGCTTAAATATGAAATTATTATTACATGATATTGATTGAAACCCTTTTAGTTGTTTTGTGTTAAAATATTTTCATGACTATTAGAAAAAATTACTTTCATGTTGTTATTTCCACACATGTTTTTTATATACTTGACCAAGTGTATGCGTTAGAGAATGAAATTTTGTTGTGAATAAAAAGACAATGATTAGACATCACATCTCATATTATTTGTTTTCACAAGTTATGTACAACTCGAGTTTTTTAGCATGTAACTTAGTTCACATGACTGTGCCTAAGCTTTCCCTGAATGTTGAATACTAAGTTAGTAAGGTGTTTTTTTTATGGTGACATTTTATTTTCTTTGTTTATATAGGTCATCTGGCTACATAGTGGCCACTATCGCCCAACTGAAGAAAACTTGTTCGAGTTTCTTTCTTTTATGGGGAAATTTGACTTTGACATTGTTGATGTTGAGGTATATGTCGTATAAATAGTTTATAGTCTACTTCAGTTTATATTATATTTTTCATCATCTTTCATGTCCTACACTCTGCATTGTATCTTCTTTTGTTTTTAGAAAAGGAACTCATTATTGATGGTAAGAAGTACGAATTAAAGAAAGAGGAGAACGATAACACTGGAACGACAAATGCAAAAAGAGTGAGAGAAGAGACGGTTCTAGTGATACCCTTCGAGCCAATATCTTGCATAAGATACACACATAAAGAATGATGGTCAAGTCTTCAAAGTTGGTGAACTCACCTGCAATATGGGGAGACAATGCATAACACATCTTGAATATGATTAATTTGTTGTTAGAGATCCTTTAGGGACATGCGCCATCAACTTTGGAAATGTTTCTAGTAGGAATTCATATGGATTTTAATGTTTTAATTATTTCACCTCAGGGTTATTTTGGGCAAGCAAATGTTTTACGAATGCTAGACACGACATCGGTGGATAGGTAAACATTGTTTTTATAATTGCAATTGTCATTCCATGATATCCTCTCTTTATTGTTTGATTTTATTTTGGACGTTTCTTTTGATTTTGTTTTGTTGTTTAATTGTGAAATTGAAAATACTTGGTATCATGTCCATTTAAACAACAACCAAAGCTTGAAGATGAAATTAGTATTACACGATATTTATTGGAATCCTTATAGCTATTTTGTGGTAAAATATTTTCATGAATATCAAAAAAGTTTACTTTCATGTTGTTATTTGAGCACATGTTGTTTATATGTTTGACCAAGTTCAAGTGTTAGGAAATGAAATGTTTTTGCGAATAAAATGACAAGGATTAAACATCACACCTCGTATTATTTGTTTTCACAAATTATCTACAACCTGAGTTTTTTAGCATATAACTTACTTGACATTATTGTTCCTAAGTTTTCCCTGAAGGTTGAATACTAAGTTACTAAGGTGTTCTTTTCTATATATTGTGACATTTTATTTGCTTTGTTTATACAGGTCATCTGGCCACATTATAGTGGCCACTATTGCTCAACTGAAGAAAATTTGTTCGAGTTTCTTACTTGTATGGGGAAAAATGGCTTTGACATTGCTGATGTTGAAGTATATGTCGTATAAACTATTTATAGTCAAATTTAATTCATATTCTAGTGTTCATTGTCATTCATGGCTTACACTCTGCATTGTATTTTCTTTTGTTTTCAGAAAATGAACTCAGTATTGATGGTAAGAAGCAAAAATTGAAGAAAGAGGAGAGCAATAATATTGAAATGACAAATGTAAAAAAAGAGAGAAGAGAACTGGTCTGGTGATACCCTTAGAGCCAATATACCGCATAAGATACACATATAGATATTGATGGTCAGGTCTTCAGAGTTGGTGAATTCATGTGCAATGCCTTGGTAACGCAATGATAATGTTTTGAAGTGATGAAACATCATTTCATGTGTAAATTGTAGTCCAACCAATATTAAGTTGGAAACTCATTGTAAGACTTTAACATTTCATATAATATAATTTATGTGGTGAAATTATTTATAATTGCATTTGATATTGTTTAGTATTGTGATTAACATATGCAACTTTATGTTTTCATATTAGATGAACATGCACATTGTATGATATTTTTTAAATCATACAAATTAATTTATGTTGATTAATAATGAACACATAAAATCAATTTAAAACTACTAAATTAGTAGTTTATATTGATTAATGATGAACACGAATAAAATAAATATATGACTAAATTAGTCATTTATAATTATTATTAATGAAAATAAATGAAATGAATATAAACTACTAAATTAGTCGTTTATATAATGAATATGAAACTACTAAAAACATGATAAATGACCACTATAGATGATAAATTTGTGATTACAAATAATGACTAAATTTCACATATATACGACTATTAGTAGCTAATTTATAGTATCTTATAACACGACCAACATTTTGGTCATATTTCTTTGGTCATTAATTAGTTTTCTCAAGTGATTATATAGTAATATATTTTGTTGTATATTTGGTCATTAATTGTCACAATTAATGACCAAATGAATGATTAAAACAATGACCAAATCAATGACTAAATTAATGACTAATTTAATGACTAAATCAGTGACTAAATTAATGACCAAATATACTACTAGACAACAAAATTGAGATAACCAATTAATGACTAAGCTAAAAACGACTAAAAGTTGGTCGCGTTAAAAGATACTGTAAATTAGCTACTATTGGTCACCGACCGAAAAATAGTCGTTTATATGCAAATTTTAGTCATTTTTTTAGTAACTAATTAGCTATTTTGTACTAGTGCTTGTTGGCAGAAGATCGTGGAAAGTGTGACGACACTGTCAAAGTTGTGCCAAAGGGCATTCCCACGCGAGGTTCCGACATACATGGGGATGTATTTCACAGATGGTATTTGCCCAAGATTGGATACAAGGATGATAAACTGATTACTAAAAGGTAAATTCTGATGTGTATGGAATGCCTCCCTTAAGTGATCATCTATGCGTGAAAGTAGTTTAGGCCCAATAAAGTTCGTTTCATCGATTAGAATGTATTCAACATGATGAAGTTGTTCTTGGAGATGTAGAAGTGGTTGCCCCTCAAGAGGATGCATTGGGCCTATAGGAATGTGAAGGGAAAAATGGATTATAAGTGCACCGATGTTAAATGCTACAACACCAGTTGGAGCAAGTAGGAGCAATGGGTTTGAAGTGGGAGTAGATTCGGCAAGGAATGAAGCTTTTAGTCTATCAATTAAGAAATATTTTCCAGTGCTAGAAGTATCTTGGATGATCATTCTAAGTGGAGGAATGGAGTAATTCGTCCTAAAGTGGACAAGGATAGTGTTCAGAGAAATTTTTTGTGTGGGCGATAGTGAGTCAAGGAAGTGTGGAACTTGAGAAGAAGTAGAGTGGATCTAAGTGAAAGAGAAATTGAACTCTATGAAAGTATGGTTGTCTCCTGCGAAGTGGTGGGGATATTATTATGGACCTAATTATGGTTTGAGACTAAGTCACGATGCCCAAGCATGTCAAGATCATCAACCTCAAGTTTTTTCCCTGGGTGTAGTTGAGAAAGGAACTGATATTCATGCATGTCTATGGAATCAAGGTGGAGGGGCATTGAAGAAGTGGAGGTATCATTAGAGAAAGGGGATTGAGGGTATTCAAAGGCACGATGAACATGCCATGAAATATATGTGTCTTTTTTAAGTTCCCAATGTGAAATGATTTCTTCATCAGTGGAGCCAAAATCCGTTGGGAGTGTGCTAAAACGGCAGTATAGAAGTAGTTCACTCCAATAGAAAGAAGCATAACAGGCATCAATAGAAGAAGGGATGGCATTGTAGTGGGGAAGGACAAGAACAATATTTGGAGTCTTTATGTGTTTCCATTGGGAATGTTTTTGGCGAGCAGACAAGGACTAAGAACGCACGGATTCAACAAGAGGTAGTGTTTCAAGCGAATTATGTCCATTCATGTATGCTACAATGAAGGGTGGTGTTGGGGGGGAGGCACCTTGAGCATGATAAACACGTCTAAACACAGTCTTAATAACATTGAGGGAAACAAATGAGCGGCTAGAAAGTGAGAGGGGAATTTTTTGGAGCATGTGGAATGTCTCTTGTGCACCTATGTCCCAATCGACAATTGTTTCTTTCAAGAGTTTCCGGATGACATTGAGAATGGGCGCCTAAGGGTGCGCGGACTGTGACAAACGTGACAACATCTAGTGGTATCTTTCCAATTTTGTCTCTCTTTTCGTTGCATATTTTGAGATGTAGTTGAGAACATCATTTTGAGACAAAATTGGTTGCCAATCGATGTTTTCTCTCCAAATGGATAGCATGTAAGAGTTGTGAACATTCAACCTGTCGTCATTTTGGGCTGGGATGAATGCCTTTCGTCCATCCCCATCAATATCAAATGTAGATGTGGGCTGAAAATTCTATGGTGCTCCATATCACTAGGTAAGAGCAGGGCCTTTCTTGTGAGGATGAGACGAGGGATGTCATTTTGTATGCCTTTAAATGCAATTTACAAATTCTTCATAGTCCTGAATGTGAGAGGATGAAAATATTGATGGTGTTGGGAGGATGAATGGATCATGGTCTGTAGAATGGTGTACATAACGGTTCACGTTTTTTAGCAGGGCGAGGGTTCCAAGAAGAAATGTATTAATCAAAATAACACTTCTCTTTGTCAACTTCGACTTGGTCATTCCAGTTGAAGTTGTCAACATCATGTGCGTTTTCCAACCAGAGGAAACCATGTATGTGTGCAGAGCACCTATGTTTCCATTCATATTTGCAAAGAGGAGGAAGGGTAATTTGTGAGGCGAGTGTATATGTAGAATTGAGAACAAAGAAAGGAAGGATGGATAGGTGAATACTTGAACCAGTAGCCTTTTTTGTGGAAGCCTTTTTGCAAGACCTCTTCGAGGAACATTATGAAATGACAATGAATGTACTACGATGCAAGATGCAGATTCTTGACTATATTATGGAATTTCCATCGGGATAGCTCAACGGTAGTAGATGGGGGGTTTCCAAACATGATCATATGCAAGTCATGCCATTTGGTGTCAATTTCACTAAGGGTGAATAAGAAGGTAGGACTACCTATTTGTGTGTTCATATTAGTGAGTTCATTTCTACGTTTGTTCCAGAAAGAGCATGTCCCCCTAAGGGCTGAGCCAAAGCACATAATTTTTCAGGAAGTATGGAATCAAGGATGTCACGCAGGCGCATCCGAAGGTCTTCAATGGTTACTGGTAAGTAGTCCTCGATGTTTCTTTTAACAAAGATAGGAGTCGTTGCTTGATTGCAGTGTCACAAAATAAGATTGTAGAAGTAATATTAGAATCTTGGGTGTTCGCCAAAATGGTTATCATGGTAGTGGATGAGGTTCAAAGAAAATTCTTGCATTTCAACTTTCAAAAGGCATGGTAATCATTAGAACTCTTCTAGGTAAGAGTGTGGGGAAGGCAATAGCAAAGATGCCTTTTGTGGTGTATTCATTGATAGATGAGAGTGAAATAGAAGACCAAGGAATCGAAGTGGTGGAAGCAGGATGGGAAGAGTGTAAGTAGTCACATATTTCTTCAATTTCAGTATGGGAATTTGGGAGTGTAGATACAAAAGAGGAAGGTTGGAGATATATTGCGATGGGTGGTGTAGGAAGGTCATGATTGAAACTAGGAAGGTCAAATTTAGGGTCAGGAGAGGCCGAGGTGATGTGACAAAGGAGAGAAGAGACATCCATAGGGTGAGAAGGAAAGGCAATCACAACAGCTTGGTTGAAATGGACATCATTGTAGTAGGGATCATGCACTAGTTTATAGTCCAAAGCTGCAACAACGCGGTCCCTACTTATGAATGAGTCAAATGAATTTTGGTCAGAGCCATGCTTGGTAACAACTAAGATGTGTATGTCGGAAATTAGGTGCGGCAGGGTGTTGGCAATAGAAGCTATGTCCTGCGGGAAACAAATAGTATGGCCATTGTATTTGAATTGGCCAACAAGTGCATGTGTGACTTGAAAGATTGGGTTAACACATTTTATGATCATTTCCTCTATTTGGGTTAAAGTGGCAAGGAAAAATGGTTAGTTTTTGGGGTCCATGTTGTTTGCAAGGGAGAAGCAGTGGGTTGAATTTTTATTTGCACATCTGAAGCAACATATGGTACCATGGAAGAACTTTTTTTTCATACTTGGGTAAGATTCTTTGCATATGGAGCAAACATGCAAGGGAGATAGGTCATCTATCCTTGCATGAAATTGCTAGTGTGCATGGTTAAGGGTGGGGTTGAATGCATTTTGAGGATAGGAGGGTGAATTTTCATGTTTTGATGGCGGGGTGTGCGAGGTAGACAAAGGAGAGACGGCGGTGAAGGTAGGAAGGGTAAGGGAAGGAAGATTAGCAAAAGGATTTGTTGAAGGAGATGGGGTTGGAAGTGAAGTGTGAGGATGTTGGGGTAGAGCAACATGATTTGGGGGTATATTTTGACACGTTTGGGGGACAAGCCTGGCACTATACTTGGGACGTCTTTTTTTGTTGGATTTGTCTTTATTTTGTGCATAGAAGAGATGCCTGCGAACATTTTTTGAGGGTGTTTTAGAAGCCTCTGGCATGTCCATCGTGATACAAATATTTAGTGGGAATAGTATTGACCGTAGAGAAAGAGTGCATGGAGTGTCTATAGAAGGAAGAATGTTTAATGAAGGAGAGGGAAGAATTTTATATTTAAAGGGAAAGGAAATAGGAGCAAGTTTGTTTTATATTTTTAAATTGTTTTGTAAATTGTGAGAAAGTGTGTACATCCATATATTAGGTCTACAACATAAGGTGGTGAAGAGGACATGTACAAGTTAACAAGTATAAAGATGCAAGATAAAACATAAGTAAAGATGAATTATATTTAAGCTAAAGAAGCAACAACCTTTTATATTTATTTTTTTTCTAAGTAATGGTGAATAAGATATAAGATAATGAAGAAACAACCTTGTATAGTTAGTTTTTGTCTTTTTCGGCCCAACACTTTCTTTAAAAGCCCATAAGAAAACCAAGAGGTACTATGTTTGAGAGAACTTTGAACTATAGAGAAATGAGGAAGCATGGAGTGAAAATTGTAAAAGAGCATGGACAAAAATATACTACCTTGATTAGAAGGGACAACAAAAGAGCATATATATTATATTTAAAGGTAAAAGATCGAACATGTAACACAAATGTAGAATTGGAAAAGAGCATGGACACAAATATAGTATGTTGATTAGAAGGAACAACATACTACATTGATTAGAAGGGACACTAAAATATCATATATATTATATTTAAAGGTAAAATATTGAACATGTAACACAAATGTAGAATTGTAAAAGAGCATGGACACAAATATAGTATGTTGCTTAGAAGGAACAACAAAAAAGCATATTTATTATATTTAAAGGTAAAAGATCCAACATGTAACACAAATGTAGATATATAGAGGAGAGAATAACAACGATGAAGTGCACATATAAGCTCATATATATTATATTTAAAGGTAAAAGATCCAATATGTAACACAAATGTAGATACATAGAGAAGAGACGAACAATGATGAAGTGCATATATAAGATAATTTGTGAATGGAAGAAGAGGGTGGTAGGGGGAAGAGATGAAAATGAATGGAGAAACTTATAGAAGATGTCGTGTAGATGTTAAGTTGACAACAAAGGAGAAGAGGGAGGTCTAAAGTTGTCGAGTGACTGGTGGGCTACATATTTTCTTTATATCTTCGAGGACAAGACGAGATGCAACACCATAGTTGATATCTTATGAATTGAGAAGGACAACCTTCGAGCGGTCGAAACCATTGAAGAAGTTTGTTTCGACAGAAAATGTGAAAAGGAAATGGTGGCATGAAACCTTTGAATGTATCTCATGGATAGCATTAGGCCCGGTGGATATTAGGAACAAGTCTTTGGTTGTGATACCCAAGAGCTCAGTTGTGGCATCATTAAAAGTTGTGACATTTTGCAGCAGACCTGTGTGGTCATGCATTTCAAGCTTGAGCACATAGTGTTAATCACATTCGAGAAGTTTCCATCACATTTACTGTAGTGCCACATTCCATCTGACTGGTGAACAAATTTTTTCATGCATTGGATGCCATCAAATGAGAGAGGGCATGCAAGGAAGTAGAAATATTGCATTTCAATAGATGTTATGGTTGCACGAACGTAGAACCATGTTTCTTTTTCAAGGGGTTTTAAGGCCAGCATGTCGTCAATTGTACATTGTGGGTGGGTTTGTGTGGAATACCCAGAGAAATTTCTACTCAATGATGGTGAAGAACTCAAGTGGCCTCGCTTGTGGAACCATGTTTGGAGTTGGTGAGTCTCTGGAATGTTTGGATTCAGGAGGAGGTTGCTATTGGAGATGGTCCCTATGGTCCTTCCATTAAATTATGCTATGCGACCCCCTTTGATTGCAAGAACAGGTGATATACCTAAAGAGCGAAGCATTGCAAGGTCCTTTCCTATAGAGTGGCAATGTTCACCCCAAAGGGTGATGTCAATGCTATACCCAGGCATGTCTTCCAATTTGAGAGTTTTTCTGGGTGTTTCAGTCCCAACTCTTCACCGAATGGTGGAGGCAGAGGAGATGGATATGACTACACCAATGATGTCCACAATTGAGCTGACGTCTGCAGATCCAATTTCACTGATACGTTTGAAGCGGAAGCATTCGAAAGGACTATTTGGAGCATCATTTAAGAAAAATCAGACGATGGAGGCTTTAAAGAGGAATACCTCCCATTTTCTATTTAGATGATTGTATCTTGGGTTTACACATTTTACTATGCCATTTGAGACCATGTAAACCTACCCAACTTGGACGAGGGCATGCAAGGAATCTTCCATCTCATTGAAGGCAGAAAGATGGATCTCATCATTAGCACAATCAACGAGGTCAAAGTCGAAGACCTTTTCGGAGCCCCGAACATTGTTGTACAGTCGAAGGGTTGTTTTTGTAAGCACCTGACCCTAGATTGACCAATATTTATGATAGGGGTTGAGCGCCTTGAATGGAATGGTAGCAGGTGTAGTAGAGGACACCTGAGCCGATGTTGAAGTGGAACCCCCTGTTAGAATGGGTGTATGAATGAAGGGGTTTTGAGACGTTGAAGAAATAGAATGGAATGTTGACGGATGAATAATTTGAAGAAGGCTCGAGTCCCCAATCAAAGATGCATGACGATGGGAAACTTTAAGCTCAAGAAATTTTAAGTCCTGGAGGAAAGAAAAAAAAAACAAGAAAACAATGGGTTATTATTTTTAGCATAAGTGGGGTAGAGATGGAAAATCAGAAAAAAAGCACAAAGGATGGGGTGAAGAGTGTGAACATATGCATATTTATGTAAATAAAGGCAAGCAGATTTTCTGAGAATGATAATTGACCCAAGGTTGAGGTCACTGAAGGCAACATGGCCATTGTATGCAAACGACAGCAAAGTTTTATGATGGAAAGCACCATCAGAAATGGAAACACGGTAGCACGTGGACGATGCCTTTGTTGAAGGAATACGACTAACCTATACTATTAGGAGGGATGGCTGGAGTGATGTAGAGCCATCTAGTATTAAGGCGATCACATTCTCTATTAGAGTAGGCTCCATGATGAGATGTTGCAAAGATGCCTTGAAATGTGAGAACCTGCAAAATGTAGGTATAGGGGTAGGGATGAATGCAATAGTTTGAAGAAGATGCTGATAAATAATTGTAGAAGTGTTAACAAGGTGGTTGGTTGTGCATGTTTTGCAAAAACATGTAGTTTGAAAGCAATATGTTAGTGTGAAAGCAATATGTCTTAATTTAAGGAATTTAGGAAACTATGTTACAAGAAAAGGCTATGGTTGGAATGAAGAGGATGTTAGGTTGAAAGCAATATTTCCTAGTTTAAGGAATCTTGGAAACTATAAAATAAGGAAATGTTATGGTTGGAATGAAGAGGGTCATTAGAGAAAATTTTCTTGGAAACTATAAAATAAGAAAAGGCTATGGTTGGACTAAAGGGGATCATTAGAGAAAATGTTAATTGCAAAGACAAGCATATGCCATTTAAGAAAAGGCTATGGTTGGAATGAAGGGGATCATTATAGAAAATGTTAATTGCAAAGATAAGCATATTCCATTTAGTTTACATAATGATATAATTAATGATAAGAAGCCCATATTCGTAATTCAAGTGCAAGGAAGGGAAAATTCCAGAATTCGAAAATATAACATAGAATTGAAAAGTATGAAATGGGGTAGCAAGTGATATGATATTCAGGGAAACAAAGAGTTTTTAGGCAGAATTTTCTCATTTAAGGATGCTATTAGGTTTAGGTTAGGTTGGCTAAGAGATGTTAACGCCATTTTGTGTTGTTAATAAATTTCATGCAAGGAAAACTATTAACCCTTGATTTAGGCATTGACTTCCTTTGGTTTCAAGTGAGGAAAGAAAAATGTACAAGTTCATAACATATGAATCTATGATTCACAAGGAAACTTAAAATATTGACTTTATTCACTACAAAAAATTCTATCCTAAGAAATTACATTCATTTTATTCAAGAGAGGCTAACACCGTTTTGTATTGTTAATAAATTTTATGCAAGGAAAACTACTAACCCTTGATATAGGCATTAACTTCCTTTGGTTTCGAGTGACGAAAGAAAAATGTACAAGTTCATAACATATAAATCTTTGATTCACAAGGACACTTGAAATATTGACTTTATTCACTACAAAAAAATCTATCCTAAGAAATTACATTCATTTTATTCAAGTCAATATAAGTTCGTGCATTTAGATACTAAGATCAGTATATCAAGTTTTGAATGTTACACACTATCCTTCACGTGTTCCTCGGTTTGAAACTGTGACTCTACTATCCAACCCCATAACTGTGGAAATAGTAATTGACAGTGTTTAAGAATACTCTGCTTTATGATAACTTGTTATTTCTCTCTAATAATATTTTCCCAAGAGCTGATTTTACCTCATGAGTTTAATATTATCTGTCTTTACCATAGATCTGCACTACTTAGAAGGTAAAGATGTGACTGCAACTACTTAGTGCTTAAGCATCACTAAACCAAGTAGTTTTTCCCATTACATATTCCTATAAATTTTCCCATAAATTTGGGCGATAGTCAGTCATACTAATATGGAAGAAGATCCTTAGAAACAAATATGCCACTATTTTCTTAATAACTCGCAACTAAAAGGGCATCATAAAGAATAACTTACTATAAAACTTTTAACCTACCTTATAAATAAGAAAAAATAAACATGCCTTTTGGCATTTCATCTATAAGAATATAGAAATCTCATTAATAATCTGGCTAGGCCATGACAGTTACAATCAGAGGGCTGAAATTACCAGTCCGTGTCCTTGAATTCCATCCAAATCCTGTTTTAATGTTGTCAAGCTCCTTTCATGAAGCAATCTCCCTTCGTGGTTGTAATATAATATGGTGTGTTTAAATCCTTAGAATCAAAATTTTAGCACGTTGTAATACACAAAACCCAATTATAAACAAAAGCTACAACTAGAAAGAGAGCAGCATAGGATCAATATATGATCAAAGCCCCAATGTCATTTACAACAGATGAATTCATGTTTCACCAAGAAGGTTGAAGTTATCAGCTATATTATAAATAGAAATATGTTTAAAACTAGAACTAAAGAGTTGTTCACCCCCTATGGAAAATGTCAATGCCCATGATTGAATCATTGTTGTATACACTATAAATCCAATGGCTGACCCGAGAACATCTGCAGTCATATTGACAATAAATTGTCCAAACCTTTCATAAAAAAAAAAAATTCATGGTTCAAGAGTACAAGAAGAAAATAAATGTGCATGAATACGTTCAATAGGAATATATATTCATAATAAATATTGGGATAAACCCACTTGTGAGAAATGTGTGTAGTCTTGTTGAAGATTCAAGAGTACAAAAAGAAAAGAAATGAGTGTGACTAAGTTCATTAGGAACATATATTCATAATAAAGTTTGGCATAAACCCACTTGTGAGAAATGTGTGAAATCACAATGCACCTAATGTTTATCAAACATGATGGTATTGGTATTTTTTTTTATTTAATTTAAGAAGGGTTGCTTGCTTGTGCAGGATTTTTGGTCATAGATTCATAAAGATGCTGCAATATTGAAACAGGCTCTAAACCTAGGTTGTGTAGTATCTAATAGATATATAAAACAACATTGGAGGAACAAGGGTGAAAAGTCATTTTGTAAGACGAGAATTCCAAGGGAGAATAAGTATTGGTTTGGGTGAAATGGGTAGCATGTAGTTACCTTCTTTCCGAGCATTTGTCAAACTATGATTCTGGCCCAAGTATGATTACTTTCTACAAGGAAAAACTTCACAAGTGGACTGACAATGGAATTTTTCAGAAGTGGACTGACAATGGAATTCTAGTGTACTCTTCTGCATTTTTTCTCAATGCATTCTTGGCTGGATTTCAGGGCAAGTGGGGCTACATATCCAAGAACAGTTAAAGTCTGACAATTGTTTTTCTTAAAAATTTGCAGGGATGAAAAAGGCTTACAAGCAAAAAGACAAGGAGATGTTGAGATATTTCCATTGCCTACGTTATTTCAAATAATGTATCAACACTCTCACCTATATGTACATATAGGTGTAGGAGCTTCTATGCTATGAGAGGTCAAGATTTTTCTTACTGAAAGAACTCTGACAAGCGAAAAAAATGCATCAGACTTAAATCTTGTTTTCCAAGCATTGGACTGAGAATAAATTTTGATCTGAAGAAAACTCATCTGCCAATGAAAGAACTCTAACAAGAGAATAAATTTCATCAGACTTGAATCTTGTTTTCCAAGCATTGGACTGAGAATAACTTTGTTATGGAGAAAACTCATCTGCCAATGAGTTTTGAAAAGAAGAATAATATTGGAAATGTCCTCCAAACGTACTAACTTTCATGTGTAGTAAAACACATAGCTCATCACACCCTCCATCACACCTACAATTGAATATATAAATATAAGAAAATGAGCCTCCCACACTGTAGATGAATTTATTCTACTACCCTTCTCATAAGAGAAACTGCTACCATGTCTCATGCCCATCACTCTGTACTGAAATAGACTCTCAACCAAAGCCAAGCTCATGTGTGTGTGGAGTGCCATCAGAAGAGTGATGCCCAACGAAAGAGAAGTCACTTTTTCATAGGGCACCTAGCAACATCGCAACTCAACATCATAGAATCTCTAGTCAAGACAAGTCCATTGATACTTCACAAACTTGACATGATCTTTATCTATTATAGTTGTCTCTATCTAGCCTTTGTTTTCATAGTCACTACAATTTACTAACGAAGAACATTTTCTGAAGATTAAGATCTGATTTTGATGAAACAACATCAATATTTTGATTGTAATTACAGTAAAAAATATGGGGCAACCTTTTGTTGCCCTTGAAATACCAAAAGAAGCCAGTTTTACATACATATTGTTGTCTAGAAGAATGTTAGTGGACTTAACGTCCCTATAAAATATAATTGTGGAACGATTTGCATGCAAGAATTTCATTCCTTTGCACATAGAGATTTCAATCATTTAGACACAGAGTTGGATCAGATGATACATATGTTTAGGGATTACTTGTCCTTTTACCTTCTTGGTGAGCGTTTGTTAAAATATGATTCTGGCCCAATCATGACTACTGTCTATAAGGAAAAACTTCACAAGTGGACTGGCAATGGAATTTTCCAGAAGTGGACTGACAATGGAATTCTAGTGTACTCTTCTGCATTCTTGCTCAATGCATTCTTAGCTAGAGTTCGGGGCAAATGGGACTACATATCCAAGAACAGTTAAAGTCTGACAATTGGTTTTCTTAAAAATGTGTAGGGCTGAAAAAGGTTTACGGGAAAAAATACAAGGAGATTTTGAAATATTTCCATTGCCTACATTATTTCAAATAATGTATCAACACTCTCACCTATATGTACATATAGGTTTAGGAGCTGCTATTCTTTGACAGGTCAAGCTTTTTCTTACCGAAATAACTCTAACAATAGAAAAAAAAAGCATCAGACTTGAATCTTGTTTTCCAAGAATTGGACTAAGAATAAATTCTGATTTGAAGAAAACTCATCTGCTAATGAAAGAACTCTAACAAGAGAATAAATTGCATCAGACTTGAATCTTGCTTTCCAAGCATTGGACTGAGAATAATTTTTTTTCTAGAGAAAACTCATCTGCCAATGGATTTTGAAAAGAGGAATAATTTTGGCAAATTCCCTCCAAACGTGCTGACTTTTATGTGTAGTAAAACACACATCTCATCACACCCTCCATCACACCTACAATTTAATATATAAATATAAGCAAAGGAGCCTCCCACACTGCAGATGAATTTATTCTACTACCCTTCTCATAAGAGAAGTTGCTACCATGTCTCGTGCCCATCACTCTGTCCTGAAACAGACTCTCAACCAAAGTCAAGCTCAAGTTTCTAAGGAGTGCCATCAGAAGAGCGATGCCCAACGAAAGATAATTCACTTTGTCATAGGGCACCTAGCAACATCACAACTCAACTTCATAAAATCACTAGTCAAGACAAGTCCATCGATACTTCTCAAACTTTACATGGTATCTATCTATTATAGTTGTCTCAATCTAGCCTATGTTTTCATAGTAACTGCAATTTACTAACAAAGAACATTTTTTTAAGATCAAGATCTGATTTTGATCAGACAACATTAATATTTTGATTGTAATTACAGTAAAAAATCTGGTGCAACCTTTTGTTTCCCTTGAAATACCAAAAGCATACATATTGTTGTCTAGAAGAATGTTAGCAGTCTTAATGTCCTTGTAAAATACATTTGTGGAACAATCCGTGTGCAAGAATTTTAGTCCTTTGCACACATATATTTTAGTCCTTTGGACATAGATTTGGATCAGATGATACATATGATTAGGGATTACTTGTCCTTTTTAAATAAGAAAAAAATGATGTGCTTCAAACCAATGAAAATAGTTACCCTGCGCTGCAAATAATGCTATTTCGATCAGGGAGAAAGGCATAATAATAAAACCAGGAACAATATAACTTTTTAACGCTATATATTAACCGACTCCAGAAAAAAATATAAGTATGAAGATTGTTTTAGGTTTTAAGCTCACCTCCACACATGCATTACTAAAGACAAAGGGTTAATGTCTCATGGTGAATGTAGCAGGTCCTCAAAAGCCACCATCCGTCCTTTCCTAATAAAGTGCGTTTAAACAGAATGAAAAGAAAATTATAAAACAGAGCTACTTAGGGCTACAGTTTATAAAAAACAACTTTTCACTTAGATCTAGGAAGACGTAGTTGTGACCATGTGGCTTGCCAGGTGCTGGGCCAGTTTGTTTCCATAGCTCCACTACTGTGTCTACAATTAGGTGCAAGGGTTGCACGAGGCCACCTAACCATTCACCATTTTTCTATTTGTGAATGTATAAGACTATCTTGCAGGCGAGTTCTTATTGCTCCACCAAGAATCATTGCAGAATGGAGTATGGCTATCGCATAATGGAGCATGGCTATCTCATATGGCGATCCTATAAAAGTAGCATAGAAGAGAACTAACGAGGCAGGCATTGGAAAACAAATCCATTATCTGGTCCAGGCTAGGCCTATTCAGGTAATTCTACCATGTATGTACAGAGACTGGACAGAGACTGGGTTTCGTTGATAATTATTTATGAAAGAATGGAATCACTTTAATCACTCATTTAATAAGAACCAATGGAATCAGTGTCTGCTACAACTATTGAGCTTGGATGTGTTTTTGGTTTTGAAACGATAGAAAGGGTGAAACTGATCGATCAAGAACTGTCGTTGGTTCTACTCCAACTCGTTCTGGGACCAGAAGGGATGTGCTCTCAGATGCTTTCATAGATATCATATCCAGTTTCATATCCATATCCACCACATGTGAAGTAACCTCTTTAGCAGCTATTATCCAGACCATAAGTTAAGGTGCTGCATCAGGTCCCTCCAAATATCCTGAAAAAATGCATGCCATCCTCAACTGATTTTAAGTTATCCTAATTGGTTTTAAGTTATCCTAATTGACTTAGTACATTACTAATTGAACTTCTAGGGCTCTATCTATATTGTTCTTGGTTTATGTAGCAATATGAAAGACATGTCCATTATATATAATACAACATTCTAGATTATATTGCGTAATGATTAAACAACCCATATCAAGGGGTTTCAGATGTTTTTATTTTAGCTTGCAGGGGGACTATTTTAAAGCAGGAACTATTTTACAATAGTTTGTATTTAAACAACAAAATTTAATTTCTTTTGGAAAAACAAAGTTATATATACAACAAAGTTACATATACAGCAGGCTAACATGTATGCATGGAATTTAATTTCACAAGTTGATATTGTTAGTTAATAGACAGTGAGATACTTAATTTTTTGGCAACATAAATCTAGAGCAATGATCTTGCGAAGGCATAAGCTGCAACAACTAACAGCTAATTTCAGTAACGGCAACAACAAATGGCAGGAACAACAAATTCCAACAATAAAAAATTTCAATTTCACGAGCAACAACAAATTTCAATTTCACGACAAATTTCAATTCCACGAGAAGGAAAGTCGAAAATAAGGATCTAGATGAAGAGGCTAAATAGAAGAGTAATGATAGATTACAGAGACATCGCATAAATATTTTGATCAAATCCGATTGTGGAAGATCATGGAAGATCAAAGATGAACTGTAGCTAATCTGATTGCTAGAGAGCAGAGCTAGGTAACCTTAATGAGAGCGATTGTGGGAGAGCAAAGTCAGACAGTGTTGTTAATGATGGGCAGTGCTGTTAATGACAGATTTTATGTCATTACATTTCAAGTAATGGCATATTTGATTTCAACATTGATTTCAGTAGCGGTGAGAATAAGTATTAATGAAAAATTGAGTAGAGAGATCTGGATTGAGCAGAGAGATTGATTTCAGTAGCGGGAGGGAGTAATGGCCCTATTTAATTGCCTTGTTATTCATGAGGACAGAGTGAGATATAGGAGAGTGACTATGACGATGGGTGGATAGCTAGGTAGGAAGATGTGCATAACCAGGTAGGTAGAAGATGACATAGGAAAATCTGGCTAGAGACAGTTGTAGAGGACGAAGAATCTCTACAGTGTCGCAACCAAAAACCCCACAATAGAACGCCTATCGGCGTAATTATAAACACTTGTATATAAAAATATTTCGAAATTTTGTAGATTTCAGAAATATTTTAAAATCTAATTTTCAAAGTCAAAGATTCACCTCTTTCTCGATAATTACATTTCAGTAATATTTTTTAATTCTCTCATAATAGCTAAATTTCAAGATATTCCCAAAATGTGTAATCAACATAAAAATGCTATAAAAAAATACTAATAAATTTAACAACTACTTAAAAAATTAAATTTTTAAATCCTAGAATGTAAAATGTTGGCTTCATATTATAAGTTTCAAATATAGTTAGACAAATTCTCTTTATTTTGTTCTCAAACTTACTTCAGAGCTTTATAACATTGGCATATATTTTAAATTTAAATTGAGAAAACAACAAAGAAAAATATCACGAATAACATTTTACCATAAATTTTAAATTTAAATTGAGCAAACAACAAAGAACAATATCATGCATAACATTTGACAGATGATTGAAGGGAACTTTATGTTTGTAGAACAATTCAAGAATATTTTTTATTGTAATCACAAAATAAATTGAATGTCATGCGAAAATATTTAAGAGAATGGACTTATACATCGCTGCAATTTCTTAGAAATTTCAATGGGATTGTAGTGTTTTTTTTTTTTTTTTTAGCAGATCCTTCCTATTTTCTATTAATCAAAAGGGGAATAACAGTTTACATATAATAAAACTTGATGGCCTCAACCTTCCTGCAGAAACTAGGTTCGTTGGCCACCTTAAAGAGTTATTGGTCAACCAATACTGGAAAATTTTAAATGGTATACTATCAAATATGTCCAATTTAGTGTCTCTTACATACAATAACTTTAAAAAGTAAATGTTACCCAAAATACACATGGTAAAAAAAACAAAAAAGAGAGGATCTCAATCATCTGAAGACTCAATCAGTGTCGGGTCCTTAACATTAGAACCAGGCATGTCCTCTTGATGCATGCTTTACAATTTCCAATCTATACAGCCCAAACGAACATTGCTATGGTGTTGTGCAAGGTAGATTCCTTGAATGTCTCTTCTTATCTCATTTAAAATGGAGGTAGATTTTGGGTCCCCTCCAATTTCCTGGATGTTGATAATTGCCTTAGCCAGTACACATTTTAGTGTCCAATATGTATGAATAGACTACTGGAATAAGGACAATCTTCTCCTTGTGTTGCCAGGGTCCTTTAAAAATTCCATTACTTCCTCTTATATTTCCCCTTACTCCTTAGTGTTGCAGTCTCACTCCCATCGAGAGATAAGTGCTCTAACTTGTCGCGGAAAACCAGTGGAGTAGGCATCAAAATGGTTTTCCATTACCTCTTTACCTGAATTCCTCCATCTCTTACTTGGGCCCACTATAGGCTTACTTTGTTTCTGTTTCCCTTTATCTTTGGCCTCCTATTTTGTTGCCTAACCTTTAACCATACTGTCTTGCAGTACAAACCATTGGATTGACTGACAGTGTCGGGGCAAGTTCATGACAAGTGCTAAAGAAACACCTGTATATAAATTAGAGATACATGTATGTTGAAACAGAATGTCAATAATTGTTTTAGTGAAACAACAGCGAAAGCGATCCAGACTGTCATGAGTGACATCCTCGTAAATAGCAGGCCAATATATGTCATCATTCCTCCTTCTCATCATCCAACGATTTAGAAGGGTGGAAATATGAAGTTTCTTATTCTGGCACGACCAAAAATACATGGCAAGAAGTTCTCCATTCTCCTTCTGCATATTAACAAGCCAAGGCTAGAGACTCCCACTACGAGAATTGAACTCCCTCAACACCCCAAGATAAAAGACCCATCGACAATAAAACACCCAGCGAAGCAACCAAAACTTCCGCAAAGTAGAACAAAGACCCCTTTTAACATAAATGAATCTATTAAAAGTAGGATGAGCCCCCTTGTAACAGGTATTGGAATAAACTACCTTGAAACGGGAATTTTACCACTAGAAACAAAATTGAGAACCCACAACCCTAGAAAAATAGTAGCAAGAGACCCCACATGACCCCAGAAAGAAGGATAGGTATCAGTATAAGAAGAGTTGGAGCCCTCCATATTACAAAAATACTAAGTGGGTGAAACTCTGGATAAACAATCGAATCGAGCATTTTTGACAGAATGGTCATTCAAATCCATGCAATATAATTCATACGCTTGGGAAGCCGAACTACTGGGGTTGCATGCAGAGCAAAAGGTAAAATGCATGGTGTAGGGGGAATCAAAACAAAAGCAAGCAGAGTCCACATGAAACCAAGCCAAACAAAAAGCAAGAAATGCAGAATTGGAATAGAGCATGTACCTTCTAACTACTACCAGCATACATCTAGGCGAGACTTGTAAACCCACAGTGCCCATGCATTGAGCATCACAACCTTGAACCAGAAAATTATCATTATAAACCTAATTGAAAAACCCAAACGAAAGACAAAACTCCCTGAATATACATGAGGTCTAAAACATAGGAAATGTAACAAAGTTGAAGACCTTGGAATCGTCCTCATTCGCAGCAAGAAGCATAGTGAAAATACTAAGAACATACCACGCAAGGGGATGCGAACTCGATGTTCTGAACAACTCCCATGTGGCAAATCTATCTGCTCTACCTTCCTCTGTAAATTGTCAGGATAAAATTCCACCTTTCCCCTCACCAACCTTCATAACTCCCTTAACACGCCGGCGTTGTTTCCCATACATCTCTGACATGGTTAATTGGCAACCACCACCATTCCCACCCATCATTAAGTCATGCAAGCGGTAGTACCTACCCTTAGGTCTACGTTCCCTCATCAAGTGGTCATGTGGTACACAAAACCGCGTGCCACCTCTCCTCTCCAATCTCCCACTTGGCACCCCGATCGGGGAAATGGAATTGTAGTTTTTAAACAATGTAACTCGCAACCTTTCCTCTCCAACAGATTCCTATAGTTTTTTTTTTCAATTTATTAAATTTATATTGAAAAGAAATATTTTGAAAAAATAAATGGAAACTATGATGAAAATTAAATTTTGAAAATTAAATGGACACTATTTTGAAAATTAAATTTTCAAAATATTTCAAAATGTACAATTCACTAGACAGGTAAAGGTGACTACTTGTTTTCTATCATATTTAATGCTTAACTCCCAGTTTTTTGTTGGCTAGCATTGCGCCCAGGCTTCATTGTTGGATTGGATTTAATCATGGCAGTGTTTCCAAGATTTAGAGATCAATGAACATGGATTTTACTGACGTAGCAATGCATTCTCATTTTTTTATATAACTTTTATCTCATGGATACTAGTCTGGTTAAACAATTGATTTAACTGTTATTTATAGGATTTTGAGATATTCCTGAAATCTACAATCAAGATAAGAATACACTTTTATAAAGTGGTTTGACTCTTAGTAGTCCTTTCCACTGTGATTTCGATTAGCTTCCCATCCACATACAAATACACCAGCGACTACAACCTATCTCCCACCTTAGATTGACTTCCAAGCGAAGGATGCATATAATCTAGACTTAGATAAAAAGTAGCTATGTTGCAGATCGCGAGCCTGTGGATCTATGGCTCTTTGATAATCAACAAAATCAAGATCCAAAACTTGATTGAATATCATTCTACGTCAAAGAAATTTTTGGAAAGATTCCCGGAATAACCAACAACTGTATTTGATACGAGTGGTTTTGTCAAATGTATGGATGGCCTGGTTTGAAAATACAGTTTGTTTTGATTCTACCTAAATTTTAGCTTGCAGAGCCACTAGAAGTAAACATACACATTTATTTGATTATGGTTTGGGATATATAGTAGTAGATACTTTCGCGTGAATCACCTCCTTGTGCTCTGTGGCGTTCATGCTTTCAACCTTCTCTCCAAACCGTTGTCATTTTTACTACTTGTTGGGATCCTAGGGGATGGATCTTCCTTTACCTATTGAGGACGTATCCCCTAGTTCTTCTCTCTAGAACCTAGAGCTACCTGGCGATGCTAGGGATCCCGATGGTCCTTATGGTTGGTTGTTATCCTCTTTAATATGGGAATTGGTGAGTGCTCAATTTGATATTTATCATGGCGCTAGCGATGGTGTGTGCACATTGAGCATTTAGGTTCTCAAAGATCTCTATTTGAATGAAGAGGTGCACCCCTTTGGATTTTTATTTATTTTTTCTTTGTGGCTTTGGCCTTGCTTGGAATTATTTTTCCCACCATGGGAATTTATCTAAGCTAGGATCAAGATCAAACCAACTCGTTAGCACTAATAACCCAAAAGTATATCATCCAGTATCCTACAAGTTAAATTCTTGAGAGTTATCAAGGAAGAGGTGTCCTCAAGCACATGAAATATACCTTTATTCTTGGGGCATATTCCCTTCTATATTTCTTAAAATGAGCCAACATGTTACTTGTGAGAATTCAATTTAGGTAGGGAGAAGAACCAAAAATCCACCAAATTTCTCAAGGTATCAACCATCCGCGAGTCCATGATGGTGTTTATTTTTAGGTACCTCCCTTTTCCTTCTTAATTAATGGATTTTGGACCACTTGTGCAATTGGGTTTACAGCCTCATTGATAATTTATCTCCATGACTAGCCTTATTTTAAAAGGCTTGGAGCTAGCCACTTTGGAGTATTTGTTTTCATGGTTTTTCAACATCAATGTCATGTTAACTAACACCTCCATACTTTATCATAATATGTGACATCCATTTCCATCATCGATGGCCACCTATGGGGGATGATGTGAAATGCTTCCTCATATGATTTTGTATGCCTCACCATTTTGTACGACGTCGACTATATTTTAAGATTCGGCCTTCGACCAAGCATCAAATCCTATTTTGACTTAGCTATTGTAGCCGCTATTAACGCATGTGGTATGGTGAGATGGATTGGTATCCATAATGGTATTTATTTTATGATGTTTTTGTCAATTATATGTGAGTACTTCATTAAGATTTTTGAGTCTGGACCCATTTCAGAGGATCAATGTCTTTTACTGAGAAGTTTTAAATTTGTTGTTTGGATTTCTACATGGGTCTTTGATAGAGTTGACAAGATGGGGTTGCTTGGCCCTCTTTAAAGCTTTAGCCAATTTTTTTATTTGGACCTTTCAGTATCTATAGACCTCATTGTTCACTTGATGGTTGATGATGATTTCTTTTGTTCAAAACATTTGTTTTGGATCCTCACCAATATTATTTTTTTGAAGCATCTGTGTAGTAGTTTCCAGTGTTTTCCATTTTTGTGTATGTACAAATGAACCTCTTTTACAAAATTCAACCAAGTTCATTGAGGTTACTTGACTATCCACTTCAGATTTTTTTTTTTAATACTTCCTGATTGAAGCTTTTAACCTCCAGTGTCTCCAAATATTTTCATTCAAAATGCATCAATGTTGAGATCTACAATTTCAACTTCAACGCTCTTTTCAACACTAGTATTTTTCCCTCTTTTAGAGGGTTTTTTCATACAAGTTTTTCTCCTTGTCTCAAATTGTAATATTCTATTTTGTATGTGATATAAGAATTTGTTGTTGGGACTTTATTTTTACTATGTTTATAACCAGATGTCTCACTTAAGGTTGGTACCAGTTTTATTTCCCAATGCAACCAACTATTTTCAGTTGTAAGCTCATGTATACATCCCTATCTATTTAATTTTCAAAATTATGCTTACTAGCACTGGGTCCCTTTCCTTTTTTATATGTAGTTGCCATCCACTTTACATTAGATACATATTTAAAAATAATAGCTCTAGCACAGAGCTAACAAAAAGGAGTTCAAAAGGTCTAGTTAACCAATTTGATCATCCCTTTATATAAAAATGTCTATAAAATATCACTTCATTCATAGGCTCTTTGAGATCTATAATTTTTAGTAAACCTACTAGAGTATGCACAACTATTTTGGAAAATCCATCAACAATGACATTTAGTTGAAAAAAAATATCACTACAAGAAAAAAGAACCAACTTGACCAACAGCTCTATGACCTCACTGATAAGGTGTTACAACTACAAATTCAATTTTCCAAAAAATTATCGATGACCAATTCAGATCTCCAAAAATTTGAAGACTCTACAGTATCTCCCTACCAATAATAACTCTACCTTGATCTCAAAAACATTTTTATATCCATAGCCAAGGTCTTAGGATGAACATATAGAAGCTTGTCCAAATTTATATAATATACCACCTAACCCATAGTTTCAAAGTTTTCCTTTCTAAGCAATAATAAAGAAACCTCATTATTTGGGCTTATCATTTATGGCCTGAATTATTTTCATCAACACCCTACAAGCTCCTTCTTAAAATCATCAAAGTCATATCTAATTTTTAAGAATTCCTAGATAGCTTGCAAAGAAGAAGGGGTGGAGATTTAAAGGCTTTAAGCCTCCTATATCTCCACCAAATTCTTAGAATCTTGGCAAGGGACTGCCTTCTCCAACTTCAAATTCGTATAACAAGAGAAATAGTTGCATCCCATACCTTGAATAAGAAATACCAACAACAATATGGTATAAATATTTTGAGGCACAGTTGCACGAGGACACTAAGTATTTCTCTCAAAGGAATTCTTGATTAAATTATCCCAATTTAGTATTTTATTTGATAGGACCATCCATGGAAAAAATATACACTTAAGAGGATCCGTCACCTTCCAAATCTTCATCACAACTTCATCCACCACATTAATATTTTTTCTCCACATATAGGGAAAACATTGCCCCATATCTAATATTGGGGCTATAGAAACCACGAGTTGGGTTTTTCCCCCACAATAATCAGTCCTACTCCCACAAGTTTGTGTCACTAGAATTCAATACATGAGAAAAACCATCCACTTCAAAAACTTCCAACTTTATCAAACCACGATCATCCTAGTTTAACCAACTTCTACCCCATAAACCTATACCTTTATCACTCTTAACATTAATGATAGTAATATTATTAAATCCTATTTAAGGACTATTAACATCCTTAATAAAACCCCACAAACTAAGAATGTGCTCTTAATACAATACACCTTGCATCATGGACCTTCCATGCAAACCACCTTACAATAGACTGAAATGCCTAAAGCATAACTTTCTAGATGATTTAAACATTTGTGAATTATTTTCTTGATCCGAACTTAAACAAGAACAAAATGGAATACAAATATGGAGCATAAATAATGCTTCATTACATTAATATCAAAGAAATGAAATATGCTTACACATAGAATGGAAATAAACTAGGTCGGGCGATGGTAGCTTATCTCTAAGAAGAGATGTGGTGGCTACATGCCTCTGAACTGTGTTACAATGAGGCTCAACGGCCATTTTATCATTGAGAAACAATGAGAAACCCTAAACATCCAAAAACCTAACCCTAGGAGATGAAGTTCCAAAATCTTGTAGGCCCCATTGGGGTAAGTTGGAACGCCAACTAGCCCCACGGGGGTAGGCGAGTTGGTAATTGAAATGCGGTGAAGTTCGTTTGTAAGGCGATTCCGTACAGGAGGTCACGAGTTCAAATCTCCCGGATTAAAGCGAAGCATGTGGAGAGGGGTGGGCGCATGTTCCCAGTGGGTATAGTGGTAGCAGTCATAATCGACCCTGTGTAACATGAGTTGCGAGGCTGCCCCAGTTGTCGATCCCACTGTAAAAAAAAAAAAAAAAGTTGGAACGCCAACTTCCTAGGGTCTTAACTTTGACATATGATCTTTGTTTGGTTATCATAATACCCCATCCTGAAGATCTTAAAGAGAGGGATGAAAAAAAACTACTAAAGTTTGGTACTTTTCTAGTCTATCTGGTTTCCCTAAAAACATCTTTTAGTTCCTCAAAAAGGCTTCGAAATTTTAGGACCTGAAAAACTGCAAAAATAGTAAGTTGTGCTACAATTAAGGAAACTAAAAAGAAACAATGGTTGGGGTCCAAGTGGAATAGGCGGGTGGCCACCAATATCCACCTAGATCAGTCCTTGCCCCTTATGAAGTAATGGTCCCCATTGTGTTGAGTGCCTCCATGAGATGGGGAAACTTATGTTGAACTTGGTCCCTGGTGAGCCATTTGCCTTGGTGCAAAAATTAGCGAACTTTGACAACCCGATACAATTAGATATTTTTCTAGGGAGTGTTCTTGATCACTGCGTCCATGATTCAATCAGTTGTGGCATGTTCCATGCATTCTAGGTTTATCTTTGTCGGTGTGAGTTGTTCTACAATGTCTGATGTGTCCATTAATGGTGGAAACTACAATTGAAGGCGTTCCACATTGAACGCTGGGAACTATGGCTATGTTCGTATCTAGGGTTAGTGGATCAGGGTTTATGAGTGTTTTGAAATGTATATATATGTATTGTAACATTGAAAGGAATTTACCAAAAATCAATCTGGTAGTCCCCGTTTTGGGATTTCGGGGAAAATATCCGTGTATATTTTTTTATGTTATTTCCATTGTATATGTTTCTATTTAAATAAATCATTTGCAGGTAATTTATATATAGGGTTAAAACCTACATTTCCATCTTGAAGAAGGCATCCTTTCTGAGGTGTTTTGGGATGTCAGAGAGGTCACCAAGGTCATTAATGAGGTTTAGATAAGAGACCAATTTTCTTAGAGGGTAAGCAACACTTTCAATAGGGGGTTATGATGGGCCTCCTAATTAGGTACCAATCATGGCCCATCCAACCATCCTTCAACACCTTTTTACCTCTCTCTTTGCATTTGATGACATATTTTTGAGCTATAATGTGTTCATTAGGAAGGTTAAGGAATATTTGTCATATCTTGTAGCTTAATTCATTGAAAGTGATGGTAAAGGAGAATTTATTGTATAGGATAACGTTGGAAACAAAAAATTATTGCAAAGGGTAATGTTGTGGACCAACAAGAGAAGGTTTAGGAGGCATGTTCCTTGAGTTAGCTCATCAAATACTCAAATGGCATATGGTAAATTACTCCACCTTAGTGATTGTGAGAATCTCAAGAAACCATATCCACTTTTACAGGGATTTTGGAGGGAAGAAACCCTCTCCTCAAGGAGGATGCCCCTCACTTATTTTTATATAAATAAAGGAGCCTGGGAGCTCAGTGGGATTCAAATTTTTGGATAAAGATAGTGATTATTTGAGCTAGAGCTTGTTCCTTGTTATTTCCATTATCATGCCATGCATTTGAACAATTTATGAGATTAATGAGAAGCATATTTTTTTGTTCTAGATTGAGTTTGTTTTACGGAACTGATTTTCCTTGGGTTAAGGCCAAACCCAAGCACTCAAGATCCTTTGTTGTACATTTATGTCATTTGTTCCTTGTCATGCATTTGATCTAGTTGTATTCTTTCTCTGCAAGTTTGGTTTAAAAGAAAAAATATCGTTTCTGCGAGATTTTTCCTTGGGAGGATTAATCATAAAGTTTGTGTGAACATACACCAAAGCTATTTTCTTTTTCTTTTATGTAATAGTTAGGTTCTATTTTAAATTCAACTCAACATTTCCTTTTCATTTTCATTTTTTGCAATTATCATTTTACTCATCCTTCAAAATCATGATTTATTTGTTAGTTGAATAATCACTTTGCATGCATGTAAGATATATTGGATCAGAGGACATGAATAACATCATCTCCTATCACTAGCACCATCTCTTTAAACAAATTTCTTTCTCATTCCTCCAAATTTTTTGTGCATAATAATTGCATTACATGGCTACATGACACCATTAGTTTGATGTTTCCCTTATGTAAGATGGGCTACTGAGTAGATATAAGTTTGGAAAGGTCCTCTACACTCCTTCCCAACATTCCACCTTATTCCCCCACCTTCAGATCTCTTCTAGAGTCCTTAGAATGCTTTCAGATGCAATCCTGTAGCAATACAAGGAATGTTGTAGCAATACAGGGCATCTTGTAGCACTTCACAGAATTGATCAGGATTTGGCCAGAATTGCTTCTTAAGCCTATTTTCTCTCTTCATCACTTAGCAACGTCCCCTAAGCCTTGGAATACAATTAGAAGAAACCAAATACCCTTTGTACACCATCTTCTTATCATCATAACTTTAAATATGCAATTAAGGTTTATTGTTTTTATCATGAGTTAAGTAGCATAGAAATAACTTGCATTGAGTTCCTTTGAGAATTTGATGGTTTCTGTAAATAGATTAGAGCTTACATTGAATGTTGTAGTGTATATTTTATTTCTTTCATTTTACTCCATGTAAATTGTCTAGGTTTACATTCCAGTCATTTGATTTCTAAAAAACATAATTAGGGTTTTCTTTTCCAACGTTTATTTTTTCTGAAAATAGATTAGAGTTTCCTTGATGCATTAGGACAAGTAAAGTTTGAATTACCTATTTCTTGTAAATTTAAGTTCAATAGTTTCCTTCCTTAGAATTTTTCAAAATGGTCTTGGCAAATTTCAGTTTAATCCATTGCTTCAAAAAAACCTAGGTATAAATCATGTTTACTATGCATATAACAGTGTCACCTCTTAAGATTGTAAAAATTCCAAATTGATAAATTTAAGTTGGTATCCTTGAGATTTGAAACATCCTTTTTTTAATAATGGGACTCATCAATTACTCATATAAGAATTATAAGAAAAACATAAGAAAATACATTTAATTAAACAATTAAATTAAATTAGGGAACCAACTCCCTCGGTAAATTAAATACCCCTAGGTTTTGGCTTGGAGGTAAGATGCTCCTGAATGATACTTCCAAGGAAAAAAAGATTCATGATCTCCTAATCATGATTTTTTTTGTTGATTTCCTCATAGATACCAAACTTTAGTTTGTAGCTGCCTATCTCCTCTGTTTATACATTGATATTGTTCTGCTACTTCCAACTCTCCAAGATTCCACACTTTATGTTGTTGTTACCCATTTTCTTTGTTGATGCAAATTATTTTAGTCAAATGCACTTCCTTGTTGGCCATCATCTTTTTTCTATTGTACTTTATCATGGATTTCTTCCTCATTGACATCTGTAATCCATCAATCTCATCATCAACAACTATCTTTGGCTGAAATTCATTATTTTTATCATATCCTCCTCTGGTATAAGAGTTATGAGTCATAATCAATTATGGTTTGCATACTCCCTTGTCAACCCGTTAGTCATACTTTGCAACCCTCTCCTTATTGTCACTAAAGACAAATTCCTCTTCTTCTAGTTTTGATTTGCATATTGAATATGAAATCTTTGACTTATTATCCTTTCCTACAAGAAATTCAACTCTTAATATAATTCAATAAAATGATTTTGAATTGTATGTGTATCCTCATCACTTGTATTTTATACAACCACTCCTCAAAAAGCTCCATTTCATCTTCATATATGCTTCCTTCCTCTGGTATGATAATTTCACTTGGCATTCCAATATTTGTAATCTCATCGAGCATGTATTCATGAACTATTTTTTCATCTTACACACTTGCATAATATCTCCATGAGATGATGTTGTTTAATCATCCTTTAGAAAAAAGTTTAAAGTATGGTTTCTTCAACAATTTCTTTGTCAAATCCACCATATTAAAGTTCAACAAACACATGCTCATTTAAAAATATATCCATCTCAACCATTTCTTTTAGAAATTTCACTTCTTCATCAACCTGTGCAAGCGCATCATTTGAATGTTGGTCATCACCTGTCAAACCTGCAATCATACACAAAGTGTCAAATTCAAAAACATAAGGCTCCTCATTTGATTCTTCAACCACCACATCTCCATGTTGATCAGAACTAGTACCATAGTTGATCAGGATGCCAATAAATCTCTCCTCCGCATCTCTACCTTTCTCTTCATCAAGAAATAATCATTGTTCAAAAATATCCATTTTATACTTAACTTCTCTAAGTTATTCTTTCAATATGGCATACATCTTTTGCCTCAAATTAACTTGCAATGAATTCCATCTCACCTTCTTCTTCTTCATTGTCCAACCACATCTCTTGTCTTCATGGATTTATTAGAGAAACTACTTCACATGATTGTGTTCTACTCTTAACTCCACCATATCCTTCCGAAATTCCTAATCACTCATTCTCTTTATGCCAGTAGCCTTGGAACTCCTTTTTCTCTGATTTTCATCCCTCTTTGAAACCTTGAGATGACTATCAATAGCCATCTTTCCGTATTTTTTGGATTCTCCTTGTCTGCTTGTGAGCTACAACAAGCCTTCTTTGATAAGTTTGCTACATATCACCAATACCAAATAAACCTCCTGGTATCATATTTTCTTATGTTTATTTGAAATATAACCTCTTCTTGAACACCTATGCTCCTTAAATTCCAAATTTGTTGGCTTCTACATCTTCAATTGTTCACTTCTCTCTTTCTCCTTTGAGAATTCATGTTTTCTGCTTATTGTTTGAACAATTTCATCTTGTTGTGGGGGCTTTGTCACAGTTTCTTCTCCTGAGAGCTTTGCTTTCTCCCTCTTTCTCTGTCACAAATTTGCTACTATAATGACTACTACCAATCTATTACCTACAAACACGATTTATTATGACCAAAGTTAACATAAAAAACATTATATTCGCCTTTATAATATATGTGCCAATAACTTATGTTCATTAGTATCCATTTTACCAAACCAATTGTATTTCAAGAGCACACCTGCTTTGTACTTATTTAAAACAACCCTCTCAAAAAAATATCAACTTCTTCAATCTACTGCAATCAACTCTAATTCACAATTTAAAAAAATTAACCCCTTCCTATAATATTGAAATAACCTTGGTGTTCTTTCTTCTTCTTTCAACACTCTATTCCTACAATATTTGATCAAATTAAATTGAAAAATATTTACTTTCCATGCTTCCCAAATTTGAATTATTGCAACATTATTTAATGCAAAAACCTACTCCTCCTTTATGTGATTTATATCTTCACTTTTGTTATCTCTACCTTTATTGTTGCAGTCTTTTAATATCCTCTCAATTCAGATTATTCTTCCTCTATTCTATCCAGTGCCAGTTTTGGTTATATCCTTGCTTCACCATTTCTCAGTTTTAAACAATCCCTCTGTTGATGTCTCATATGATGGTTTGCTTCCTTTTCTATCACTATCATCAAAATTTTTCAGTTATTCAAAAAATCAAGTTTTAGTGTGCTCTGACACCAATGATGCAACTTATCAAAGTTGACCAACATTCCCCCCTCCCATACATACCCAATTTTCAATGGTATAGGTGGTTCCCTCAATCCACTATGGGAAATACATCCCTTTTTAAATTACAATGGTTGATAAGCTTACATATATATATATATATATATATATATATATATATATATATATATATATATATATATATATATATATATATATGTATATATTATATATATAATACACATGCAAGGATTTATTTTTAACAAAACCATTAGATTAAGGAATGTTATATATATACATGTAGGCCCAAGACTATATATATATATATATATATATATATATATATATATGGGGGCGCAAAGGGAGGAGTTCTCTTTATACATAAGAAACGACATTTAATTAAACAATTAAATTCAATTAGGAAACCAACTCCCTTGGTAAATGAAGACCTCTAGGTTTTGACTTGGAGGTAAGATGCTCACAGACACATGTCAATTCAAATCCTAAATAGAAGGACAACGTCCAAGCCTGATAGCAAGCTTGTAGACTATGGTATAGCTCTACAAATTTTCAGTTGCACGTAAACCTTCCTTTTTTAGAAGGGCATACTAGAATAGTCAAAGAGCAAGGTCTCCCCTCTTAGAGTGGTTGAACAAAGTAAAGTTTGGCATAATAAGGGTCATTATGAAGCATAATAAGATCAATACTTTGATTGATAGGGGATCTCAAGTTAACTTAATTTGTAAGAAAGTGGTTAAGAAGTTGAAATTAAAAACCAAAATGCATCATAAACTTTATACATTGAATTGGATGATTAAAAGTCATAAGTTGCAAGTAACTAAACACTGTGTGTAAAAATTTGCAATTACATCTAAATTTGTGGATAAGGTAATATGTGATGTAGTGCCACTAGATGCATGTGGAATGGTCTTAGGTAGTCCATATTTATATGACCGGAAAGAAATCTTCTACAGGGAACAAAATCAGTATCACTTGTTTAAAAGGGGAATTGAATATATTGTGCATTCTCATCCTATAAAGGCAACAAAATCTTTTCAAACAGTGGAACAGTTAAAGACGGAAACTTATGCAAGTAAAACTATGTTTGTACCATCAATGACACTTAAGCATAAAGAACTAAAAAAAATAAGAAAAATATGCTTAAGGAATCCGAAATTGTACAACAAGTATTGATGCATGATAAGTTGAGTTGTGTTCCAATTATGAAGAGTTGGCAAGTTACAATTTCATTTAGGTCAATATGCTCAGTTTTTTTATTCAACTTGCTTCTTTTCACTAGTATGTGGGTTATAACAACAAACATGGATGTATATATCGATGGAAAATGGAACAGTTTGCTTTGCAATTTTTATGTTGTACCAATAATTGTGTGGATGAGTAACATGTACAGGTTTAGAACAGGTTGGCCGAAAGACACTAGGAAGGTGGAGAGACATTTTGCGTAAGCCCTCTATTTTCACACCTTGGTTTTCCAAGTAACCCAAACTTTTTCCTCTACTCACCAAGTGCCTCAAGCAATGGTGATTCTGAACTCCCTTTCTAAGATCTTTAGGTAAATCAAATTTTTTAAGTTGTCTAGGATGGTAGTGCATAGAAGTGTGTCAAAACCCTGTCTTCACCTCTAAACCCTGATTCAAGCTTTTCAGTCAAAGACCTATTCAAAGGAAATTCCAATAAGTCATACAAGGGTCGCCTAGGTTATGCATTGTCATGGTTCTAAATTCACTATTTCCACAGATATTCAAAGGTGAATTCAAGAGAAAAAAAAATACGAAACTTATCATTGTCCAAAGACATCAAAAGCCTCCAAAGGTATCTCCTTGATCAAGCATTAAGTTTGCATAAAGACAGTTTGCCCATGTTCAATCATTACTGCGGGAATGCTTTATAAATGGTCAACCATAGAACAAATGTAAAGTAAGAGGCCTAAAACTCATAAGGACATCCACATCATAGAAAAGATACAAAAGGCCTAAGTTCATGAGGAGGATCTTGATCTCATAACAAATTGTTGTAAGGTGTTTCCCATTAAAAAAGCCCATGCATGAGGTCCTGAAGACAGTAGCACATAAACACAGCTGTGCACCAACCAAAGGTTCAATAAGCAAAAATTCAGAATGAAAAGTCTCCTTGGTTGACTACAGGCAGAGAGTAGAAGATGATATCAGAGAATAGTTTCAGGGGTTTGTTAAAGACAACATTATTTCACTACAGCAAAGGGTCATAAAACTCCATCAAAAAGCCAAGATGTTTTTTCAAAGGACATGTGAAAGTAGACCTCTAAAAATTGAAATAAGGTTGAAAAGGGTATCATTATGAAGGGACACAGAACACATGAATAAAGTCAACATCCATCAAGTAGACAAAGAGAGATTGCATAGGTTCAACATGTGAAAATGGAGAAAACAAGCAAAATCTCCAGTCTACCAAGGGTTTTTGAAAAAAGGTGCCAACTCCAAAAGAAATAAAAGGATAAAAAAGGCACTGCTCCTTATAAACACCACCTGCAAAGGAAAAGAGAGTATTAGCAAAAGGAAAAAGGTCAAAAATAACCTTAGTAAAGTGGGTTTTATCTTCAAATCTTTTCAAAAGGGTATAAGGGACAGAATTATCATTCAAATCATTTTCCTATGCAAAAGTGAAGCAAAAAAGGCCCCAAGCGCTGAAAACAAGGTTTCTGAACAAGTTCTCGGGCGAAGGAATTATCGCGTTATGCTCCTGTATCATCTCCCTATGTTTTTCTCTATTCGGCGATGTGTTCCTGTGCAGAGGCGTTGCACGCCTGTAGAAAAGGTCACCATGTAGCCTCTGCCTAGGCCCGACGTAGTGTGTTGTGCACCCAACCGTGCAGCCTTCGCCCGAGACCCGACACCAGTTGTTGCGCGCCTATAGAAGGGTTACCCTACTGCCTCTGCTTGGGCCCGACCCCTTCGTTGTGTGCCTGTAGAAAGGATATATCGTGCAGCCTCCGCCCGAGGCCCGGCACTGTGCTGCACTCCTACCAACAGCGTGCAGCCTCTACCCAGGCACGTTCAGGATCGCCCGAGAGGCAGTGTGCTGTGCTCCTGCCAACAACATGTAGCCTCTTCCTAGGCACGTTCAGGAGGCGCCCGACCTGCCCACAAGGTGTTTTGAGCCAATTTTTTTAGTTGTGGAGATAATTTGAGAGGTATTTGAGCTTTTCCCTCATATTCTTTTTTTTCTAAGGGTATGATTATAAAGAAAATTGGAGGTTGAGCTTAGAGAAAGAAGTAAAACCCTAAAAAAGAACATTTGTTCTCCACATTGCTGAACCATTAACATCATTGCAACCTCACCATCTCCTCTACCCTTTTCACATCATTCCACAAGCAGTGTTAATTCTTGTTAAAGATCTTGAGGCAGGGGTAAAAAAAAAAAATGTCTAAAGAAGATAATTTTGACAGTGGTGAGACAAAACAAAGGCCTAAAGGGCAGCAGAGGAAGGGTGGGAAGCCAAATAGGTTTGAACCTATAAGCAATGAAGAGCTGATAGCCTCTCCTACTATATTTTCATGTTTTCAAGAATTAGGATGCTATGGATTTTGTAGAAAAGTACAAAAAATCCAGAGTCACCCTCAGTTGACCAAGCTCTTTGCCCTAAACCTTCATAACCACCAAGTACACCTAGCTGGGGTGAAGTTTGAGCTGACCACCAATGCCATCTCTATGGCCAATGGAATACCTTGCATAGGAGAAGGGTGGTTCAAACAAATGCATCTGGACCTAAGCCACTATCACCCATTCTTGAAACCAAGTTGTCAAGTTGATTGAAAAACCATGTTCCCCTTCTCTCATCTATTGGACAGATATACTCTCCTAATGAAGATTATTATGAAATACTTCACCTGTGAGGGTGGGTTCTCTAGAGTCTATTCCTACCACATAAGACTCCTCATGAATTTCACCAAAACCAAACTGCTACATGTGCCCTACTACCTTTGTAAAAGTATTGAGAAAATTTCTTCCATCATGCAAAAGAGGCCTCCATCCCAACAAATTTCAAGCCTTTTTCATCATTCCCTCATCAAAGTGATTGTATCACACCAACTAGAACAACAAGGCATCCCATGGGAGGTTTTCATCGCCCATGATGATTTCACAACTCCACAGCCTATCCCTCTGCAAAGTCTACCATCATCATCTCAATTTCCTCCTCACACACCTCCATCACCCTCCACTAGCCTTGTTTCATCCTCTTCACACGAATCATTTCCTCAAATAAACCTTCCTCATTCACCTTCTCCAAAGTGTTGGGTGTGGAGCCTGATTATCTTGTTTATTTTGTATCACAGCGTTGGACCCTTGTACCTTAATGGGGGTGGCAATGCTGCCCATAATTAAACACTGCCCGGGGGGTCCAGGGGGGGCGGCTGCAACTTTATGGAGCCCCCCCCCTGGTGGGGGAATTCGGGGGCAACACCCCTGAAGCTAAAAACAGATGTAAAATTGCCTTGTAAAATTATTGTAATTTCTAGTCAATCTGGGCCATTCATTAGGCAGATGATCTAACGGTAGAATTTATGTTTAGTTCAGGGTTTTTTTCCCTAGAGGGAAACCCCTCGCTTTTATGAGGGTATTGTATTGCAGCTGTGTAATTGTGTGTGTATTCTCAGAGCGAGAAACAGAGAGGGAGACTGTGAGAGAGAACATAGGATATTACAGCAGATCTGCTATAAGTTGTGTCTCTTCATTTTGCTGGATAATAGAAAGGAAGGACTGGTTGTTCGGGGTGGACGTAGCCCAAACTGGGTGAACCACGTATATCTATGTCTCTCTAGTTTTATGTGTTTTGTGTGCTTGTGTTTTCCGCATATTTTATGTGTTTCATTGCTCTATAATATTTAATTTTCTAACAACTGGTATCAGAGTCGAAGGTCTATTTGGCTGATAAACTCGCAGGAAAGAAGGGTTTCCTGGTTCAAGTGGGAGCAATGGCAGAAGATGGTAAATTTAGGATCAAGAAATTTAACGACCAAAACTTCCCGCTGTGGAAGATGCAGATGGAAGATTATCTGTATCAGAAAGATATGTACCTACCATAGAGTGGAAAAACAAAGAAGTCGATGACTATGACAGACGAAGAATGGGATATTCTCGATAGAAAGGCACTCGAAATAGTATGGTTGTGCCTTGCGGCATCGGTAGCCTTCAATATTTCAAAGGAAACAACAACAGAGGGTTTAATTAAGGCGTTGGCGAAACTATATGAAAAACCCTCGACCTCAAACAAGATATTTCTTATGAAAGGATTATTTAATATGAAGATGTCGGAAGGTGGACTTGTTGCAGACCATTTAAATGATTTTAATACAGTTACCAGTCAGTTAAGTTCCGTAGGGGTAAACTTTGATGATGAAGTTAGGGCTCTTTTATTTCTGTGCTCATTGCCAGAAAGTTGGAATGGTTTATTTATGGCCATTAGTAACTCTGTCTCTGGATCTAGTACTTTAAAGTTTGATGATGTTGTCGGTGCTATCCTTAGTGAGGAAATGCGATGGAAAAGCTTCGGTGAGACATCGGGTAATGCTTTGAGTGCAAAGTCTAAGGGAAGAAGAATGGAAAGAGGAAAGAGCTCGGGATATCGCAGTAAATCAAGGAAAGTCAAATCCAAGTCTGGATCGGGGATAGTGTGCTGGAAATGCGGAAAAAAAGGACACCTAAAGAAAGATTGTAGATCTTGGAAGGGAAAAGAAGGAGACACACAACAAGAAAACAATCATGAAGCAAATGTGACAGGTGATGTGATGTGTTACAAGATGCTTTGATTCTTTCTTTCGAAAATGTTACTGATTATTGGGTTGTAGATTCAGGGGCTTCATTCCATGCCACACCTGATAAGAAATATTTTCATGACTATGTTCAAAGAGATTTTGGACAAGTTCGTCTAGGTGATGATAAACCCTGTAAAATTGTTGGAACGGGTAAATTTCTTGTAAAACAACAGAATGGAAACCAATGGATACTAAAGGAGGTAAGGCATGTTCCAGATCTGAAGAAAAATCTGATTTCAACAGGGCAGTTAGGCGGTGAAGGTTGTGTGACAACTTTCACGGATAAAACTTGGAAGGTCACCAAAGGAGCCCTAGTAATAGCAAAAGGCAAAAAAGTTGGCACATTATATTTATGCAATGGTATTTCTAACTCTATTAATGCTTTAACTTCCAAAGGAGCAGATGCAGCATTATGGCATCATAGGCTCGGACACATGAGTGAGAAGGGGATGAAGATTCTTCACTCAAGAAATTTGTTGCCGGGTTTGAACAATGTTGATTTGGATTTTTGTGAGGACTACATTTATGAAAAATAGAAGAGAGTCAGATTTCTAAGAGTTGGTAAAGAAAAGAAGAGAGAAAAATTAGAGCTTGTGCATACAGATGTATGGGGACCTACTCAGGTATCATCTCTTGGTGGCTCTCATTATTATGTTACTTTTATTGATGATGCAACTAGAAAAACATGGATTTATTGTATTCAGAATAAATCTGATGTATTTGATATTTTCAAGAAATGGAAAGCTTTGGTTGAGATTGAGACAAGAAAGAAGTTGAAGTGTCTCAGATCAGACAATGGAGGTGAATATTGCAGCAAAGATTTTGATAGGTACTGTTCAGAGCATGGAATTCGTAGAGAGAAGACAGTTCCAAGAAACCACAAGAAAATGGTGTGTCAGAAAGGATGAACAGAATAATCATGGAGTGTGCAAGGTGCATGAGATTGCATGTAGGATTGCCTTTACAATTTTGGGCAGATGCTGTAGATACTGTTGTTTATCTAATAAACAGAGGGCCTTCAAGTTCCTTGGATGGTGGTATTCCAGAGGAAGCATGGACAGGTAAAAAGGTAAACTACTCTTTTTTAAAGCCTTTTGGTTGTGAGGCCTTTGTCCATATTAATAAAGAAAACATAACAAAGCTTGAGGCAAAATCAAAGAAATGTACCTTTATTGGATATGGTGTTAATGATTTTGGTTATCGCTTATATGATTATGAAAATCACAAAATAATTAGGAGCAGAGATGTAATATTCAATGAAAAGGTCTTGTATAAGAATCAGCTGCAGGAAAAGAAATAGGAAAAAGAAAGCAAGGAATACACGGTTCTTGATGAGATAACTGAAAAATTAAAGGTGCCTGAAAATAATAATAATCAACAACCACAGCAGCAGCAAGCACCACAACAACAACAGGCACCTCAAACACCTGAAAGTGGTATTAGAAGATCTACCAAGATAAGTAGACCCCCTGAACGATACTCTCCTTCATTATATTATTTATTGTTGACTGATTCTGGTGAACCCGAATGTTATGAAGAAGCAATGCAGGTTGAAAGCAGGAAGAAGTGGGAGCTAGCCATGGAAGAAGATATGGACTCCTTAATGCATAACCAGACTTGGGACTTAGTCAAGTTGCCTGCAGGTAAAACTACATTGCAGAATAAATGGGTTTACAGGCTGAAGGAAGAAGATGGAGGAAAACAGAGGTACAAAGCTAGACTTGTGGTGAAGGGGTTTGCAAAAAAGAAAGGTATTGATTTTGATGAAATATTTTCTTCTGTTGTTAAGATGAATTCAATCAGAACTATCTTAAGTCTTGTAGCAGCGGAAGATTTACATCTTGAACAGTTATATGTAAAGACAACATTTCTCCATGGAGATTTGGAGGAAGAGATATACATGCAGCAACCAGAAGGATATGAGGTCAAAGGGAAAGAAAAATTGGTGTGCAGGTTAAATAAGAGCTTGTATGGCTTAAAACAGGCTCCAAGGCAGTGGTATCTAAAATTTGACAAGTTTATGTCTGAACAAGGTTATACTAGATGTCACTCTGATCATTGTGTTTATCTGAAAAGACAAAATGATGGCAGCTATATTATATTGTTATTATATGTAGATGACATGCTTGTTGCAGAGTCTAACATGCAGGAAATAAATGTGCTCAAAAGAAAATTGGAAAATTCATTTGCAATAAAGGATTTGGGAGCTGCAAAACAAATCCTTGGTATGAGAATAACTAGAGACAGGAAAAATCGTAAATTAACACTGTCTCGGAATGAGTACATACAAAAGGTGTTGAAAAGATTTAATATGCAGAATGCAAAACTAGTTAGTACACCTTTTGCTAGCCATTTCAAACTTAGTAAGGAGATGTGCCCCAAGACCTAAGAAGAAATGGATTATATGTCTAAAGTTCCATATGCATCAGCAGTTGGAAGCTTAATGTATGCAATGGTCTGCACAAGGCCTGATATTGCACATGCAGTGAGAGTTGTAAGCAGGTACATGAACAATCCAGGAAAAGAACATTGGATGGCAGTGAAATGGATTCTCAGATATTTGAGAGCAGGGATAATTTTAGGGGCGAATTTTAGCCCAAAGGAGAATTTTAAGGGGTTTTAGATTTTGAAGGGGCGAATTTTTTATAAAAAACCCATTTTATATAGTTTTATATAATTAGCCCTATATTTATTTTAAAAATAATTAATTATTCCATGTTAACCCAAATAAATAAATGCAGATAAACATTAAAAATATGGATTCGCCCCCCGATTTTCAGGTTTGGAGCGGATTTGAATCGCCTTCGCCACGATTTACTGGGTAAGACAGGCATTGGATTTACATTCGCCCGATTTTTTACTGGTTGGGGCTTTGGGGATTTACTGGTTGGGATTTCAATGCGTGGGTATTGACTCCTCTGCAACCTGGCGTAGGTGGCCCATTTCATCTCCTTCAACATTGTGCAGTGTGATTCGGCCTTTCGATTTAGGTTTCTATTTCTCCCTTCTCTGCTTTAGTGCAGATGTCTTCGCATATGTCTTCACGAAGCTCTCTTCTATTTCTGTCATTTTAGCTCGACTGCGCGATTTTTTTCTGCACTTAACCGCGATTATTTCAATTTTTTCGAGGGGTATTTTCGGGGTTTCAAGAGTTTCAACCGACGACAATGTGGGAGTGCATTTTGTTCCACATTGGCTAGCTCGGTATTCAGATCGGCAATGCCTGTTGGGAGCTGGTTTGTTGGGTTCTTTACAGTCGATTTGGCATATGAATGAGGAGGCTACAACCCATCTTCAAGCTTGGAGGAGTTGTGGACCAGATCCTTGTGTCCTCTGCCCATTCATCTCATTTTCAGGTATGTTAACAGTAAATGTTAAATGTTAACAGTAAGCCCCAGCGGGAACGGCATTGTATTTTGATTTTCCACAACCAATGCAGGCTCAAAGGATAACATTTGAATTGCAAGGAGACATTACAGCTTTCTATGATGATACAACAGAACAAGATCCTTGGCGTGCACATTATGGGTCCAAACGCTGGCGAGATAATTCATGAAGTTGTTATTGCTTTACAATATGGTGCATCTAGTGAAGATATTGCTAGAACCTGTCATGGACACCCAACACTCAGTGAAGCTGTTAAAGAAGCTGCCATGGCAACATTTGACAAGCCTATCCACTTTTAGTGTGGTGGATATTTTTTTCTGAAACCATTTATCATAGATTTATTTTTCATTTGGATATGTTATTTTCCTACTTAAAAATTGGACAGCATCCACAAGAAGTTTTCATGAGATGGTTTCACAATTCTGATTCATTTCATAGTTCTGAAAAATACTTTTGACAAGTATGAGGAAATGAGTTGTCTTATGCAATTGAATAAAGACCATATTTCAAATTACACGAGAATTTGAAAATGTTGTAAACCTGTTGATGATTTTTTGAGATAAATTAACAGTGTGACATACGTTGTGGAAAGCAACAACCATGTTAAGCTTAACTCTGCAGGTGATTGAAGCATATGTTTTGTGAATTCTAGTTTCAACTTGTTGGGATTCAGTTTTATATTCTTTGCATATGTTAATTCTTTACCAATTGAAATTTTGACTGATGGTTGCCAGATATGGTTTGTTAGCCACTACATCAAAACACAGCTTCTGGGAACCTCTAGTAGTGAAATGAGTTGATGTAGAATTTAACTATTGCACCTTAAATTACTTATATGCCTTGTGCTCAATCCATGGGTATCCATGGGGTCGTTTAGAGGTACTAAACCTGGAGCCAGGGAAAATGCTTCCTTAGAAAGTGAATCCACCAGTGTTAAATTCCCTGAAAACGTGAATGATGGAGGTTTTAATAAACTGTTAAGAGACTTGCTTGAGTTGAATTGCTAGTGTCTGAAAGTGATATTCACAGAATAGACTACTCACTTTACATCCATTTAATGGCCAATGTAGAATCCCCATTCTCCATAGAGCTGTAATTGTGAAATTCCCTTTGATAATGCTAGTTTCATGAGCACATGAAGAGCCAAAAGCTCAGTATTATTGTTCGTGCCTCTTCCCATGTTTGCTTTGAGCTGAATATAATGCTGGTCCTACAAGAATAAAACTCCTCCAATACCGAGTCATTGTCAGCCTCCTGACGGGCTCCATTGAAGAAGGCCCAAGGGAGGATCTGGCGAACTACTAGTTCCCCAACCACTCTAGACTTTGAAGCCTTTTATTTTGATATGAAAAACTGAGAGATGGCACGTATCTCTAGAAAAACCTGGAAAGTTTGTATAGTCCTATCTTTAGACAAGCATCCATTGCACACCAACTATATGCCCCACACAGTAATACAAGGGCTAACTCTGAAATTATTTAAGTCCTGCCTTTGAAACCATAACTTAAGACCTTACTCAACTCTTCCTCATTGCCAAACATCATTTGTCCCAATCCACCGATTTACCTCTTTCAAAATTTGTAGAGCGAAAGGACACAGAAATGAGATACATTTTCCTCCTCTTTCCTGTATAAGATACATATATCAGGGCTACGCTTGTTCTTTTTCTGAAGCAGGTCCCAAGTAGGGACTGTATCCGTTAGTTAAAACCACATAAACACTTGTGTCTTCTTTGGGGACTGTACCTTCCAAACCTTGGACCACGTCCAGATTCTCTCCTTCTTTTCGGTAGATAGTAATGCTTCATAGCATAATTTAGCTGATAAGGTGCCTTCTCTGGTTCCTACTACACATGATCTCATCCTGTTCCTCTTTCAATCTGATGTGCCCGTTCCTTAGTTCTGAGATGAAATTAGTCCATACTTCAACAAGTTCATCATCTAAATCTAGTTTTTCTGCAGTCAACCAATCCTGCTGCCAGATGTCTCTATGCTCTTAATCAGCTCGTTGATTGAAAGTGAAAAGCCCTCATCTCTGTAATGCTGAATCAGATCACGAGGAAGAAAAATTGTATTATGACATCCCATTATTGTATTGACTCATATTCTGGCCATAGAGCCAAGTCTGACCTTCCATGCTATGTGATTTCCAATGATCATAACTGATTTTCAATTTCCAGCAACACCTTTTTGACTTCAATCATATTTTTCACGAAGTGATATTGAACATCAATATGCTTTGGCTTCAAATGATGAGTTGGGTTCATTCCCAGGAAGATTGCACTCTGTCTATCACAATTTGTCCTTACAGCTTGTATTAACTCAATACCTAAACACAATCTCTATAACCATACTGCTTCCTTGTTGCAAGAATTATTGCCATGTATTCAACTTCTCTAGTTGAGAGTGCCACTACAGATTGTCCTTTGCTCATCCTATTGATTTCTCCTCCAAATATGTTAAATACATAACCACATGTTAATCTTATGCGATCCATATCTCCAGCATAGTTTGCATCAGCAAACACTGAAAAAACCACCCCAAAATCTTTTTTTGGGGGTGCTGCCCCCGAACCCCTTGAACAGGAAGGGCTACTTCCCCCCCATGTGACTCCCCTCTTACACATCGTACATTATGCAATATGTGGGGATAATTGTGTAAAGAATATAACACCTATCCAACACACACATGCTTAAATATGACTTGGGGGATTGGGTATGTTATGCAGTGATATCAGAGTTGTGGTTCAAACACTAGGCTTGGAGCCCCAAAGATACACCACAGAAATGCATTTGGAGTGAGATAGAGAGCTCACTGGTTATGTTTTGTATCAGTAGCATTGCCTAGATTCCACTCGGGTCAAAGGGTCATGTTGCTTGGATTGGACCTGTTGTGTAAATGAAAAAATGTTCTCTTGAGAAAACAGACTCATGCATGGAAAAATTGTGCTTTGAGGAAGGTTGTTTCAAGAAGTATGGACCTCTGGGAAAGCTGTTCTGGTAAACAGCAAGGTATAAGTAAATAGGAAAAATGCAGTGGATGAAATTGTATACATGTAGATATGTGTATGTTGGACACCTGGTTGGGATGGCAAGGCATTTTTCCTTGAGGTAAGCTGATGAAAAAGTTTATACCTAGAAAGAAATGGTCTTGTTCATGTTGGCTGAATTATATGAGGATAGAATCATGATTCAATCGAACTGAGGAGCAAGCATGAGGTGTTATGCTTTGCGTAGAGATGGTACTACCTGGATTGCTCCAGGGGGAAGCCATGTGGCACATAGTGCTCATAAAAGAAAGTGTCCAAGGGAAAGCTCTAATGGTAGAGATAGAGACACAATGTTGGAAATATATCCTTGAGGATTGTTGAATAAGTAGGAAGGTGGATCCCCACAAATCATATTTTTCTTGAAGTTTTAAGTCACAGATCATGTATAAGATTGATGCACATGGGTTTTTATGTGCATGGAAGGGTATGCAAGGCATACCTAAAGGTATCATAAGTAACTTGTATGATGGAGGGCATGGATGCCTTGCAATAATATGAATGTTGATGCAAGTGGCAGGAGGTAAGCCTGCTACTAGTATGATAGAGTAGTGGAATATTGATCTTGTTGAAGATTTTATGCCCAAGGAAGATGTTTTTCTCCTTCAATTAATTATTGTAAGTACTCACTTAATTATTGTAAGTACTCACTTGTAAAGTGAGTGAGGTTGATGTGTATATCAGATTTCCTCATGGAAGAGAAGTTAATGGTGAATGTGTTTGTGTGGTTGTTTTAACAATTTGTTCAATTACATTTAAAGCCTAAAATCAACATTATTGACTCCACAGGTGCTTGTGCACTTCCCCTGTAATTCATCAATTCCTTACTGAGTTACAGAGTCATTGGATATCACAAAATACAGTGGCACACTGTGCGTGTTAATTTATATTTAAAGCCTAAAATCAACATTATTGACACTACAGGTGCTTGTGCACTTCCCCTGTAGTCAAGTCATCAATTCCTTACTGGAGTTACAGGGTCATTGGATATCACAAAATACAGTGGCACATTGTGCGTGTCAATTTATATTTAAAGCCTAAAATCAACATGATTGACTCCACAGGTGCTTGTGCTCTTCCCCTGTAGTCAAGTCATCAATTCCTTACTGGAGTTACAGAGTCATTGGATATCAAAAAATACAGTATGCAAAGACTGGTTTGAATGATCTCATCTAATTAATTCTAAATCTAACATCAATTGAAGAAGAAATTACAGTGGAAGACAGTACAGGATTTTCAGGCGTAGCCGAGGAGGTGAAGGGCAACGGATGATTGACAACAATAGCTCATACTTTGTTACATATATACTTTGTTTCACTCATCAGGTATACCAGTGTATGTATCAGTCATTCCTCTAAATGTTTCATCAGCAATGTGCATTTCCCTATCCATGTTTATAATTTTTGCATGCATTGGGATATATCGATCGGGAAAAAGATTCTTTCTGCTAGATCTTCCAGCTATGAATTTATCATGCCTAGATTGAAAATACATTGAGAAAAGGGTAGATGTAGGGACTTAATTAGCAAAAACTATGTTCAATTGAATTAAATGTAACTTAGGTAAATGGAAGCTTCTCCCCATCTTTTTCCTTGCTGGTATAAGTTGGACATCTTGAGAATTTTTGTGATGTAAAAGGTTGTACCAATGACCTTTTTGCTAGAACGGTTTACTATACACAAGAGCAGAAGATTCATTGTGTTGAGTTGAAATGCACGCAGCATAAGCCATTAAACTGCTGAGTAGGACTCTGAGTTTTTTATTCTAGTGAGCTCTTACTACTGGGACTCCTGCCATGGGTGTCTTGCTCGTTATGGGTTACAATGTCTTCAATGGCATGTGAAATGGTCCCTTAAGGATTTTTTTGTGGCCCCTTGGTACAAGTTGTTACATAAGTTTGACTTGTTACAGCAAGTGGGGCCTATGGTTGCATTTTTGAGATAAACTTCATGCATGTTGGATGATTTTCTTCTATTAAAAATTAGTCACAGTTTATTCTCAGTCTTCCTCAAGTTTCAGATTTCCTTTGGCTATAAAGAATGCAAGCAAGAAAGCTCGATCATCAAGATCTCCTTCCTTCTATCTTCTTTCTTCCATCCATTCAGAATTAGTTTTGAGCAGCACTATGTTATTGTACTAATTGAATACCCATGCCCTACAGTAGTTAAACTTCAAGTGGTGCAAAGACATTGTAAAATTTCAAGTGTGATTTTTCATTTTCCCTCATATCCTTAACAATGTTGACTTCTATTTGTTTATAACTTTGTTCTTTCTACACCTTTATGTAATGAAGATCATAGTTCATTCTACGCCTCCATGTAATGAAGATCAAATTGACACCTTTTGGTGACCAATATGAAATCATGTGTATGAACTCTAGCTAGCATAGCTTTTTCATGTTTAATGTTTTATTCCTAAAGTTCATGAACTTGTGAGATCCATCAAACACCATGGTAATTTTCCTAGACTTTATAATATTCAAAAGCCACTAATCAATAATACATCAATAACAAATGCAAATGAGAAATTCATATGGGTTGATCTTATGTGATTATATAAGGTGTAAATAGCTTGTAGGGAGGTGGACGACTTAAGGTTAGGGGGGGGATTTACCCTTCTTCAAAGGCCAACACATTTTTTTGAGGGATGTATCAAGGTTTTTCTTTTTTCAACGAGAACACTGAAGTATCCCAAAAGTGCAAATTTAGAACGAGAATGAGCCAAATTTTCAGCAAAACAATTCCGTGTGTTTCCTTGTGTTCCCCAAAAACGGAGCTTGGGGAAACATTTCAGATGGAATTTCTGAAATCCTGAGAGTGCTAGGAGCATGAGGAGCAAACCCCACACCCTTGAGAGCACATCCACGAGTACATAATGCTAGTCCTAAATAACATCAAGACTAGTACCTCACCCTTTAATTTAGCTCGCATTTTACATGGAACATAATACTTAATAATACCACAAATGGATCATAACTAGCCCATCCCCCAACTTAGCATGATTTGGCCTCATGCTGATCCTCTTGTTCTCTCTTTTCAGTTTTGAAGAAGCTTGAATATGTTGAACTATGAGGACTATGCAGGCATTATTGCAGGTTGTGAAGAGTAATTGTTTAGTTAAGACTTGGCAGCCTTGCTCGATATGACAACATAACAGAAGAAGTAATCTTAAATGGCCACATATCAAATTATTCACAGATGCTAGTGTCTATTGTGCATTTATGTCCTTGTGAATGCTCGATGGATTTAGAGTTGCATCTATGTCTAGTATTTAATGATACTATGGGCTGAGTGGATTGGTTCTAGTTTTGATTATATGTGTCACCAACTAAATGTCATGTAACAGGACAATTGTCTTCCCTGTAAGTCATCAATTCCTTACTGAGTTACAGAGTCATTGGATATCACAAAATACAGTGGCACACTGTGCGAGTTAATTTATATTTAAAGCCTAAAATCAACATTATTGACACTACAGGTGCTTGTGCACTTCCCCTGTAGTCAAGTCATCAATTCCTTACTAGAGTTACAGGGTCATTGGATATCACAAAATACAGTGGCACACTGTGCGTGTCAATTTATATTTAAAGCTAAAATCAACATTATTGACTCCACAGGTGCTTGTGCACTTCCCCTGTAGTCAAGTCATCAATTCCTTACTGGAGTTACAGAGTCATTGGATATCACAAAATACAGTATGCAAAGACTGGTTTGAATGATCTCATCTAATTAATTCTAAATCTAACATCAATTGAAGAAGAAATTACAGTGGAAGACAGTACAGGATTTTCAGGCGTAGCCGAGGAGGTGAAGGGCAACGGATGATTGACAACAATAGCTCATACTTTGTTACAGATACACTTTGTTTCACTCATCAGGTATACCAGTGTATGTATCTGTCATTCCTCTAAATGTTTCATCAGCAATGTGCATTTCCCTATCCATGTTTCCAATTTTTGCATGCATTGGGATATATCGATCGGGAAAAAGAGTCTTTCTGCTAGATCTTCCAGCTATGAATTTATCATGCCTAGATTGAAAATACATTGAGAAAAGGGTAGATGTAGGGACTTAATTAGAAAAAACTATGTTCGATTGAATTAAATGTAACTTAGGTAAATGGAAGCTTCTCCCCATCTTTTTCCTTGCTGGTATAAGTTGGACATCTTGAGAATTTTTGTGATGTAAAAGGTTGTACCAATGACCTTTTTGCTAGAATGGTTTACTATACACAAGAGCAGAAGATTCATTGTGTTGAGTTGAAATGCACGCAGCACAAGCCATTAAACTGCTGAGTAGGACTCTGAGTTTTTTATTCTAGTGAGCTCTTACTACTGGGACTCCTGCCATGGGTGTCTTGCTAGTTATGGGTTACAATGTCTTCAATGGCATGTGAAATGGTCCTCAACATACAACAGTGAAATCTTATTACCATGACCATTTAGGTATGTTAGGACTAATACAACATTGATGAAATTATCTGTAACCTAGACTGGGCATTGGGAGCTTGAGAGAAACATAATACTTGTATGCTATTTTGCCTACAAACTCTATACCAGAGCAGGGGAATTTGACTCAAAATAAACTGACATACTTGGCCTGGAGATTATATTTAATGATCCAAGCATCCCAGGTGATTAAATTTCAATTCTTCCTAAACAAGAAGGTGTTAACAATCTTCCTAGACAAGAAGGTGGACTTACAAATTAAGAGCTCATAGAAGTCCATCCTAAGAATGTTTTGTTAGAATATATTTATAAATAAAAAGATGGTTTCATATGAGCTCTATATTTATAAATAAAAGATGGACTTCTATGAGCTCTTCTATTGTTGGGTGCAATTAAGAGTCCGGCAAGGATGAAGTATCAAAGATAATTAATGAGTGTAGAGAAGGGATTGATTGTCTAACTAAAACATGAGATCAAAGCAGAATCCAAAACTCACAAAATTCTGTTAGTAAGTCTGAATTCATTGACCACATTTCACGAAAGAGGTCATGGTAATACAGGTCAATTCAATATATTTAGAATTGAAATATCGATGGTTGATAATGAAGTACCATCACACAGTTCGTAAAAGAGGTCCGGGTAGAACAAGTTAACCTGATTGAAAATTGAAATATTGATGATTGATAATGAAGCACCATCAACAATGTCATTAGCTTCCATTTCATGTTCCCAACAAAATAAATGAAGACGTGCCTAAAAAGGAAATTACGAAAAGGACCAAATACAAGAATTGAATGCCAAATATATCCTACTTCATCTCAGCAGGGTTGATAAGATCTAGGTTCTAAGCAAAGATGAAAGAACCTACAACTCCATCTATAACTTGCTCAAGAAAATCACAACCTAAGACACTAAAGCTCAAAGGAATTGTGAAAAATAGAAATGCGATGATACTTGTAGCTTCTGACAGTAATGATCATTGTGTAGTGTAGAGTTCAATGTTTCTAAACAACTATACCTATGTGTACCCAACCAAGGACCTCACCGTTATGGTCATTGATGGAAAAAAGGTCAAGGGAGTGGGAAGATCTCATCAAATATCAGTTCAAATACAAGAAGTAAGGCTGCAAACAGGATTATATGCTCTACTACTTGATGAGATAGAATGGTGCTAGGTGTGGAGTTGTTGCTGTAGTTGTGTACTTATAACACCAACCCAAAAGAATAGTTCACAGAGTTTAACTGGCAATATCAACATTATAAATGGTGATCACTGATGAGGGTTTTGCTTTCAAGGAAGGTGAATTATAACTAATGAAAAAATCACAAGCACATATGAACATACAATAGTGGAAGCAAGGAAAATATCTTATCAAGTAGCATCAATGTTTTATGTTAAGCAACCAGGTCAACAGACTTCAAGATATGGATGCAAAGAATACAAAGGAAATTGCCAACACTCAAATCACGCAGAGAGTCAAACCCCTAACACAAGATAAAAACATTACTTGAGGGGGTGGTAATATGATAACATAATAATAATAATAACAATTAGCTAATGAAATGTCAAAGGGCACATACCCATTTACTTCATGACCATTCAATGCATAAAATTAAGCTGTCACGATGCTCATTGTAACATTATCATTCTTATTGTTTAATCAGTATTAAATATATTCTAATATATAATTGCATAAATATTCTTGCAATCTAGAGATAATGAATCTATTTCGTTCCAGATTCCCAGTCTTCTGCTCTTTTGTATTTTCTTTCTTGGATGCAGAAACTCTTGTCTTGCATTGATTTGCTGCACCAACACCCCTGCCTCTGTGAAACAACCACCTGTTTGCCTACCTTATAAATTCTTGTTGCCCAACTAGAATGGATGGATTTCTTCGGTGTACTCCTAAATGTTTTTTTCTTTTTATTTTAGATTCTGCAACTATTAGAGTGTACTTCTGTTATAATCTGAAGGTAGAAATTTGTCTTGCAGTTTGAATGCCATTTTACTCCTTAATTGAATTTTGTTTTTCTAATTTGCTGCTTCTACAAATATTCCTTACAATTTTGTGCAAGTAGTTTTACTCTCTTTGGGGTCTTCAATCTTTTCATTATTTAGTACGTTTCTAGCTTGTTTATCTAATCAATCAGTCTCAGTCCAAACATCTATATCCATTGCAACTTTCTTGTTCTTGAGCAGTGTAACCAGCTCCATGTTTGATTCATCTCAATTTCAAACCTATTACTGCAATTATTCCCTCCAAATAATAGGTTGTCTTTCCAATTTTGTGCAAGAAAATTTCACTAATTTGAGGTTATGAAATTTTTTACTCGAAATTATTTTTTAGGTTTCTTATTGAATTGATGAAATCTTTTCCCCATATTCACTGCACGTTTCTTATTGTTGAGCAAACTGACTAGATCTACTGATACGCTTGCCGGGGCTAGTTCATGTTCAGTTTCTGCTACTACTTTGATCTTCTGCTTTCTTCCAAGACTATTTTTTGTCTTCTCAATGGCTGCAATTCTGTTTCAATTATAATTCAGCCTCCTCCTTGTCTTTACCCCTAAATCTTTGACCCATCTTCACTGAACGTTTCTTATTGTTGAGCAAACTGACTAGCTCTGCTGATACATCTTGTTGGGGCTAGTTCATGTTCAGTTTCTGCTGCTGCTTTGATCTTCTGCTTTCTTCCAAGACTATATTTTGTCTTCTCAATGGCTGCAATTCTGTTTCAACTATAATTCAGCCTCCTCCGTGTCTTTAACACACACACACACACACACACCCGGCATATATTATGCTTTCCACACTTTTTATTCTTTTCTACAACAGTTATAAGAAAACATATCAGAATATTTTAAATTAGCAGATTTGTGTCAAACCATGATTTTGGGATCAGTGGAGGATGAGAAAATGTTTAGTGCACTATCATTTTTGAAGTCAAAGTTGAGGAACAAGCTTGATAAACATGTGGATACATGTTTAATATTATATGTAACAAAGTATGACGTTGACAATTTTCCATATGAAAGAGCACTAGCGCTTTGGCGATCAAATTGTGATAGAAGGGGAGAAAACAATATAACAAATTTATCTAATGAACTTGATACATAACATAATGTTTTGGAGGCTCATAATGACAGTACATCTAGAGAAGATCATGTTCATAATATAGAAAATGATGACCAAGATGAGAATTGGGAAATTGAAATACCCTAGGACTCTTATTTTGGTATACATGTTCCGTTGATCATGCAAGATTACTACATGTCAAAGTCAGGTAAAAATGGGTTCTATATTTTGTATTTTTCATTGTAACATTGCAGCTACATTTCTTTCATGTGTGTTATTTTAAGATTGATGTTTCATATTCAATCCTTACATTGTTTGCTTCTTATTTGTGACAGGAAATGAAGCTGGATTTGATGATTTTGGGACCTATTTTCACATAGATAGCGTTTGACTAGTATTAAATGATAAATAACTAATTTAACAAGACTAATGCAAAGTATCAATGGGCTCATTCAAGTACATGAAACTACCTTGATGTCTAGCTTTGACATCTTAGAAAATTTTAATGGTATATATGTTGCTTGTGTTTGGGGAATTTTGCTGAGTTTCGAGTTTTATATTTTCTTGGAAAATAATTATTGATATTTGGAAAATGTGTGATTTTATATTGGTATTGGAAACGAAGCTAGTTTTGATCTTTGATTGGAAATGAAATCAGATTTGATGAATTTGGGACCTATTTCTTTTCACATAGATAGTGTCATAGTATTAAATGATAAAGAACTCATTTAAGAAGTCTAACGCTAAGCAACAATGGGCTTATTCAAGTACATGAAATTGTGTTAATGTCTAGCCTTGATATCTTTGAAAATTTTAGTGGTTTTTTTGTTGCTTGTTTAGAGGATTTTGTTGAGTTTGAAATTAGTCTCTTGAATGCTTATGGTTCTCATATCATGCATATATCGACAGATCGATAGATCTAGTTCTATTATTATAATCATTATTGTTTTCTTTATATATTTGGTGGTTTGAGGAAAGATATTTTATTTCCTTTCACTTTGTGGCATGATTTCGACATCTTCACCTTTTAGAATATAGTAAAATATTTTTCTTATTATAGATTTTTCTTGGAAAAGAATTATTGAGAGTTAGGTGCAAATGCTCAATGTTGTGTAGCATTAGTGTGATAAATATGGGATAGTGCAAAGCATAGTTTTGAAGATTAGTCTAAGTTGACTCGTACCTAATCAACTCAGTCAAGTTGATTGTTGGTTGAATGGCTAATTGTTGGTTCAATGGATAGAAGGTCTTGCAGGCACAAATACCAAAGGGAAAAATGGAGCCCATCATGGGGTACTCTTTGTAATTCTCCACCACTGCTACCTTTCCTCAAACTCCTCTCCAACCTCAATATCAGTGCTGGTAGTAGCATGACAAACAACACTACGCTTAGCAGAACTAGAAGAACGCGTTTTCCAAACTACACGAGAACTACTTCCCTCACGAGTCACCATGTGCCATGCTTGGTCTCGGTGGTTCTCTTCCTTCTACTCCTGGTTCAATTACCATATCTTCATTGGAACCAACACTCCGAACTCCACTAGACAACCATTCACCATTTTGTAGTAGTGATTCGCCATTTGTACTGGTGATTCGCCATGATTTTACAGGATAATATAATCTCGTGAGAGATTCGCCAAAAAATTATATATACATATTATATTATTAATAAAATCGCCTTCCATTTTTCCTATGTATCATGGGGATTCGCCTATTTTTTATATATATAAATTTAGGGGGGTTCTTAAAATTATCCCTGTTTGAGAGGTACCACAAATCAAGCATTATGCTTTGGTGGTTCAAACATTGCTCTATATGGATATGTTGATGCAGATATGACAGGTTTCAGAGATAACAGGAGAAGCACTACAAGATATGTATTTACTGTAGGTGGAACAGCTGTCAGTTGGGTTTCAAAAATCTAAAGTGTTGTTGCACTTTCAACAACAGAAGCAAAGTATGTTGCTGCTATAGAGACTAGTAAGGAAATGATTTGGTTACAAAGGTTTATGGATGAATTGGGTAAGAAGCATGATATGGGCACGTTATACAGTGATAGCCAAAGTGCCATTCATCTTGCAAAGAACTCAGCATTTCATTCCAGGACTAAACACATATAGCTCAAGTACCATTTCATATGGTGAGTATTGGAAGATGGACAGTTGAAGCTGGAAAAGATACACACTAGCCAGAATCATGCAGATATGCTAACAAAAGTTGTAACCAGGGAGAAACTGAGAATATGCTCAGTTTCAATTGGTCTTCAAGGATGACGATGAAAATGAGAAACAACCAGGTCCAAAGATGAGTCATTTTCCAGCAAATGAAGCAGCGGTGGAGTTGCTACAATCAGTCTCCAAGTGGGAGATTGTTGGGTGTGGAGCCTGATTATCTTGTTTATTTTGTATCACAGCGTTGGACCCCTATACCTTAATGGGGGCGGCAACGTTGCCCGTAATTAAACACTGCCTGGGGGGTCCAGGGGGGGCGGTTGCGACTTTATGGAGCCCCCCCCTGGCGGGGGGTTTTGGGGGTAGCGCCCCCGAAGCTAAAAACATATGTAAATTTGCCTTGTAAAAGTATAGTAATTTCTAGTCAATTTGGGCTATTCATTAGGCGGATGATCTGATGGTAGAAGTTATGTTTAGTTTAGGGTTTTTTGCCCTAGAAGGCAACCCCTCGCTTTTATGAGGGTATTGTATTGCGGCTGTGTAATTGTGTGTGTATTCTCAGAGCGAGAAATAGAGAGGGAGACTGTGAGAGAGAACAAAGGATATTACAATGGATCTTTTGTAGGTTGTGTCTCTTCATTTTGCTGGATAATAGAAAGGAAGGACTGGGTGTTCGGGGTGGATGTAGCCCAAACTGGGTGAACCACGTATATCTATGTCTCTCTGGTTTTATGTGCTTTTGTGTGCTTTTGTTTTCCACATATTTTATGTGTTTCATTGCTCTGTAGTATTTAATTTTCTAACACTAAGAAATCAGAAAATGAAGAAAGCAGTGAAGAAGAGGAAGATGACCAAGAAGAAAGCAGTGATGAAAATGAAGAAAGCAGTGAAGGAGAGGAAAATGAAAATGAAGAAAGCAGTAAAGGAGAGGAAGATGACCAAGAAGAAAGCAATGATGAAAATGAAGAAATTAGTGAAGGAGAGGAAAAGGAAAGTGATAAAAGCAGTTGCAAAGAGGAAAGTGTTGATGAAGAAGAAAACAGAGATGAAATTAGTGAGCCCAATGATGAGAAAAAGGACCAAAAGAGTGGGTCTTATTATGAAGAAGATGACTCCAAGGATACAGGGACAGAGGAAACCTACCAAGAGGAAAACATTGAGCTAGGAAAAGAGGAAAACAGTGAGCCTAATGACAGTCAAAAAACAAATGACAATCGTGGAGAATAAGTAAACATTGAAGAAGATGACACTGAAAATACAAAGGACAGTGGAGAGGAGGCATATGAAAGCAACAAAGAGGACAAAGAAGATAGTGACCAAGATGGAAAGAGCAGCCAAGAAACAGATTTTGAAAGTGATTTTAGTGGGCAAAACAATGAAGGTCATGATACCAATAATGAAGGTAATGAACCAAACGATGAAGAAGAAGTCAACCAAGAGAACAATATACATAATGGTGAAGGGAAAAATTCTGAAGACAGGGACAGGGACAGTGAGCATAGCAAAAATGAAAATGATACAAGTTATGAAATAGAGTTTGAGATTGAGGGTGAAGACCATAGGCAAGACAGAGAAGACAATGGGCAGAGAAGTGAAGAAAAATCACCTAGTGAGGAAGAAAGTGACCATCAAAGTATGTAGAAATTTGAATAACTGAGATATTATTCACCGATATTCTCCTGATCACACACTATTTTAGCTTCATGCATAATACAAAATCTCTTCTACCATTGATCATCACATGCGGAAATAAAATCAATTGCATGCATACATTAAAACCACAAACAATCACACATATGAACACAGTATTTAATGGGAAAGCTTAAAGCTGAAAACCCCAACTATCTGTATATTATATGTCATGGAGATCATGCAACAATCATAGTACAAAAGCTCCTCACAAGCTCTCATGCACACCCTCAATTGCTACACACTATCAAGCTAGATCTAGCAAAACACATGCTCCAATATTTTGCCACTTGATAGCCAACCTCTATTGCGTTTTCAATGCTATGGGATGGCTTCATTAAATAGATAAACCACCTGGCTTGAACTGCGCAATCCTCATGGGCTACTCCACCTATCTGTGTGTTGCAAATAGCAATAGTATAGTCACAACTGATAGTTAACCTTCTCTTTCACCTATTCTTGCACTGGTCTCCACTGAAACTGTCCATGCACTGAAGTTAACTGATGCATTCTTTAGTTGATTTATGAGTTTATAATTAGTGAATTAATTAATAATTAATTCACACCACTCTCACTAATTGTATCAATTAGTTAAACTGAATACAAATAGCTCAACTATGTTTAGATTAGTTAAATTGAATACAAGTCCACTAACTTCCTCAATCAACTCCACCAAACTCTGTCACATGAGTTATAATTGAAGTATCCATGCAATAGCTCCACATAACCCTTAGGAATAGCGTAATTCCTTCTGTCAACTGCATGTGCCACATCTGTGCACTTAACTGAAGTGCTCCAAGAGAATAAGATAATGTTTAAAGTCCAAATATTATTAAGAGCTAATAATATTCGACATATCTATTTTTAGACTGGCAATCTAAAAATAGATTCCGCCCAGTATGTCTAAAAATAGAATTCCATCTATTTTTTACGACTTGACCAACCATCCACAAATAGCATCCTGCAACTCATAGAACATGATCCATATGTCTAAAAATAGACATAGTCTAAAAATAGACTTTGCGCAAAAATAGCCTGTGGGCCCACTTAGTGAAGGCGACTCCTTTCCACTAAGCTCATCATCTTGTTGCAATCTCAACAAAGTATAAGAGGGACTAATGAGATTGCTTATGATAGTGACCCCACAGAGAGTGCAAACAGTGATATAAAGGCTAAGTTTGACAGTAAAAACAGTGGGTCAAAGGATGAAGAAGAGGACATTCATGAAGATGAAGATGTACCAAGCAGTGATAAAGACACTTCTAGCGTTGCAAAAACAGAGGATGACAATCCCAAGGGTATTGATAGTGATGATGGCATAAGAGATAGTGAGAATGCTTATCAAAAGGGCAGTCAAGAGCAAGGTGAAAAAGATGCACACACAGAGATCATACATGAGAAGAAAAGCAGTCCTAAGGTCACTGATGATCAAAGTTTGCAAATGAAACTTGTTGCACCTTTCCCTATTACCTATCAAAGAGGAGAGATGCATGTGTTTTCTGCCTCCAAAAGGCAAGGGACCATGCCATCCTCCTCAACTCAAATGATTGACAAAGGTAAACAACAAATGAAGGAGGAAGTAGATAACCATGAGGAGGAAAGAGAATTTGAACTCATCCACATAGACGGTGATGATGAAAATGAAACAAGAATTGCAAACTCCCTTCTACAAGACATGAATGCACAGATCAGGGATTTGGAAGCTGAATTAGAGATAGCTAAGGATGTCATTCATTTCTTGCAAATGCAGAACAAACAAATGAGTGGCCAGCAAGCCATCTATGAAGCAAGGGTGCTCAAATACCGGAAAGAGGCTCAGCACAGGTGAATTTGGAGGAGTACATGGGTGCCTACGAAGAAATTGAGGATGAGGAGGGTCAATCTAGAAGAAGGCCTAGAACTATGGGTCTAAGAAAGGCTTTGGCACAAGAGAGGGAGCAAGAAACAGCCCAAGAACAACAATTTCCCCTCATTGAACTCCTTGCCATGGAAATTGAGAATAACAGGGAATCATGGCTTGAAAGGGCAAACATACATCTTGAGACCAAACTGGAGAAGGCCAAAAAATATTTGAACTTGCAAAGGAGAATGACTGAGCACTATGAATGAAGAAACCACTTTGCAAGGAAAAAACTCAAAACTGCCCAAAATGACGGCCCGTCACCAAAAGATTAAAAATACCAAGCTAGGCTTAGTATTTTGGCCCAATCTTCTCTACAAGTCTCCAAGGACCAATGAGGCTCCTACCTACCAAATTTGGGAGAAATTGAACAAGTTTTTGTTTTTTGCAAATTCTGAGGCTAGGAGCGCAGCACACCCTGTGTTGTGCTTTTTCCCAGGGCATCTTCAGGAGGATAGGCTTACATTTTTGGATTCCCCATCATTATAGGATTATGATCACCAATTTCAACTCAATTGGAGTTGTTTTGACCCCCCAAAAGGGTCAAAAACACTCAAATTTTCACCTTTTTCCCCACTTTTCTAAGCATGTGTTGCGCTCCTGGTAGTCTTGACATTTTCACTTTTTGGGTAACTTACAGAGTTAATATTGAAGAAATAAAGGAAGATATGGAAATTAGACTTCAAGTGATTTCCAACAAGCCATCTCGGAGCCTTTTCCGACATTGGGAAGGCCTCCAAAACATTGCTGCAAAATGCCTATTTTTGTGCTACGCTCTTGGCATAATTTCAATTTTTGACACAGTGTGTTGCGCTCTTGTAGGTGACTGGGCAGAATGTGCGTTTGGAAAGTTTTCATATGCTTTTTAGGGCTTAAAATTCAATTTAATTGCTATATATGGCTAGAAAAAGTATTTGTTAGATATTTTTGTGCCTTGGGCCTTCCAAGGCCTCAAGAACAAGTTAGGATATTTCTTGTTGGCCAATAGACTTCTAGATGCTCTAGTAGGCTTCCTTCTTCCTTGCTTGTTATATAAGGCATGAGGATTCATTGTAAATGGAGGGGAACTTGATGTGTTTAAGAGCAATACATGGTTTTTGGAAGTTGAAGAACAATTTCGTGTTATGGAGCTTGTGGATGGATTGCCTTGATTGATGGTGATGAAGGCTTGCTTGCAGGATCCCTGAGTTTAGTTAATGATAATGTATCTCTCATATGTTCATGTTTTTTCTTTTTTTCCATATGTCCATCTTTCTATTTTGCAATAGCTCTGAAGAGTATAGGATGAGAAATGTTGTTTGAGGCACCTCAATCCTCCTGTTAGCTATTATTTTCATGTTTTCTTCTGCTGGGTTAGCTTAAATAATTATTCGTTGCTCTTTAGGCCCACCTAAGCTTGTCTATTTCGTTATTGGATTAATATGCTAGTTTATAAACATGATTCATGGTAAGCTCTGCTTGTTTAAAGCCATCTAAACTCTATCTTGAAATATCTCTTTGATGTATTGATTGTTAGGTTAAGTCAAAGAGGTCTTGTTTCGATCTTGCCCTTTGAATATGCTTATCAGTTTACTTCAAAGTTCTTTATAGTTTAATGAATAATGTTTAGGCACTCCCTCTTCATTTATTGATGCTATTTGTTTCTTATATGTTTTCAAATCTTGAAAGTTGAATCATTGAAGTTAGATAAGTTGTCTTGCTTCCGTGTTCTACTGGATTGTTTGTCTTGAATGTTTATTTGTTTAAAAGTATTGTCACTGAGTAAATGGTGCACCCTATCTCATGATTAGTATATTTTGCTAATCAATATTAAAGACCTCTATGTTCATGGGTATTTGACAAAGGATTCTTAACTGCCCTTTGCCCCACCTTGGTTCCCAAACTTATTCTCCATTTCACCTCGTACATAAACTTAAAAGATCCATTAAATACACCAGATTTTCCCTGTGATGTACCCCAATTCGCTACCAAGATATCAATGACTTCATAGACTCCATTTCCCAATTGATTTGATAACCTCTCACTCCACCTATCCTACTTGATCATCTTACCCCAACCCAAAACAAACAAACAAACCGACACTTAACAACTAGCCTAAAATCAATCACCCAAAGCAAACAAGTTCACATCTTTCACATAATAGAGAGGGCCCTCTCTGAGTCCAGGAAGGCTAGGTCCTAGGACTCCAAAGAGTGGTCTGATATTACCCTGTCATTTGGTTTACCAATCTGCCAAATCACGGGACACTAACATGTAGATTTCATCATTCTGAATCCATTGCAACTTATGTATGAAGAATTTATGTAAAGTCAAATTTCAGGTCCAAGTAGGGCAAAAAGTCAAAGGCGAATTGGTCAAAGTCAAAGTCAATGCTCGAGGTTCCATAGGTCAACGACCAATTCATGGTTCCGACAATCAAGGGTCTAGGCTCGTGGTTCTAGCCAACACGTGGCACTTCCAGAGCTTGATAAGTGTCGTTGTGTGGTTGGTTGATTTTGGACCAATCATGAGGCAACACATGGCCCTATCGAAGGGTGACACGTGGCATTACAAGACTAGTCAAAAATTTGTTAGGAAAACTGACAAACTGGACAGGATTCAATCCCTCAACCTCTCGGCAACAAACTCCACACCTCATTGTTACAACACATATGATCTTTGTTAAATGTATCAACGCCACATTTATTTAAATGGTATATGTTATTTGGCATAAAAAAAGGCGAAGCCCGCCATGAGCTTAAGTTTGGCATGGAAATGAATATTAGTGTATGTATTTCGCATGTGTTTTGCATAGGGAGAGTTGGCAATGCCACCCCTCGCCCCTCCAACATCCCATTAACCAACACCCTCATCTAAAGGCACAAGTATATTAGAAATATTATTCTTATTGGTATGAGGATCCAATGTTGTCTTCTTTTCGAGCAATTAGAAATTACATCTCTTAATATTTATATATAATATTTAAAATTTATTTATAAGCAATTAGTTTAGTAACTGAGATTTAAGGTGAAAATATCATGGCTCAGTCTAACTTAAAAGCAAAACAAAATGGCCTTTTCATGACATTTTTGTTGGGTTAGATTTTATTGGTATGAGGATCCAATGTTGTCTTCTTTTCGATCATGTCCGTTTTCGCCCAGTAAGACACGGACAGAATGATACAACACTCCACCACTGTGCGAGCTACATGCACTGAGGCTGTTCGAATAGCCTCTTTGATTTGACTGCTCACTAACAGCTCACTATCCTTAACAACAAGGAGATTCCTAAACTTCAACTAAGTGTCTCACTAACTGCTCACTGTAGTTAAGAACAAGGAGATTACTAAACTTGTAGAGGACGAGAACATGCAATCAATAATCTTTATTCAGAATTGAACATTCCATTCAACATCAGGAGTTCTTGCTTCATGATTTCCCTTCTCCGTTTCATGAGGTGATTGCAAATGGCTGTAACTTTCCTGAAGAAATTGGCTCCATTATCAAAAGATCTCTTACTATGCACAGAATCCTTCTCCCAGTGCCTTGCGCCATTTCCAGAATTCTGTGCGTAGCAAGAAATCTTTTGTTAATGTTCCTGATAATGGTGCATACAACTGCATCGTGTACATGATCACTTCCTTGGAATCCTGTACCGACCAAGTGCTTACCCGTTTGCATCTGACGAGGGACTGAAAATGGCTGCAAATTCCGAAGAAATTGGCTCCATTATCAAATGGTTTCTTTGCATGCTTATAATCCTATCCTTCCCGCCATTTCCAGGATTTATGCATGCCAAGGAATCTTTTGTTAATGTTGTTGATAGCACAAGCATGGCGCATATTTGTCATACAACTCTCTGAGTTGGTTCTCTTTATCATCCCGCATGTTACCAGCTACATGATTCAAGTGTTGCAACACCTCAGGGTGGGGACATGTTTCTGGAATCCCAGAACAGAGTTAGGGTGGAGAACCATGTCTCTGGAATCCCGGATGCCTAAAGGGGGAGGCATTGATCTCTGGAGCCTCTTTCTAATCAAAGGGTGGATACATTGACCTCTGCCGTCCCGGACTGTATATACATCTCTGGAATCCCTTACCATCTGTGGGTGGGGATACCCACATATATCCCTGGAGTCTCACAGAGGTCTCTGGAAATTCCGTGTTCTAGTAGGTTGGAGGTGGGACAACCTCTGGCCTATATATTGGGGCTGGTTTCACACTAGGGGGTGACACTTGCACACAAGCACATGTCAATGGTTGGTTGGGAGGTGATTAGGAAACCTGTCTCTGTGCCTATTTTGAGGTGTTTCAATGTCCATGAGGGACAGAACCTAGAGTCCAAGGTGGAAGAACAACATGACAAACCCACGGTCCTTAACTGTAGCCCATAATTAAGAACCAATCCTTAACTGTAGCCCATAATGAAGAACCATGCTGCCTACTTACCAAACTGTTTGATAACCAAGAATACTGCGGTATACTATGACCACAGAAAACAGACTCAGCTAGTATGATAAATCAGAATCATAACAAGATGACGTTTGGTCATACCTGAATGTGTGACTATACCTAGATAGTTGTTCTGCTATTCTTATATGTTTATGTATGGACTCTAGGTGAAGTAGGGCCAATCCCTAATGGATACAACCCAGGAGGTTTTTCCTTATAATTGTAAATTTGTAATTCACAAACCTTATGGTTATCAACCATACACACCGTTGACACCTCATGAGGTTTAGTAGCACAAGGTATCCTATGCCCAATTTCCCACTGTGGCTTCTTGATGCACTTTCCGAGGAACACATTGCCCATCATAACTTGTTTCTTTCCAGATTTCCCTTCTCCAACCCGGACGGGTGCCTCTGCCTCCTAGACTGGTGTCTACAATGGTACTGAACAGAAATTAACTAAGAGATTTGATAGGGAGCAAATGACCAAATTCTTACGAAATTAACCATCATTTGCAGTAAAGACTGCAGGGTGCCTTGCTGTGGCTCCTTTTTCCTATTTGGATGTGAATGAGGGCATGAAGTTCTATGTAGCTTAACAGCTATATCACCAATGCCTTATGATACGAGACTAGAATACATGTAGTTTTCAAGTGCTGTAGGTATACGAAAGTGGCATTTCAGATTTTGAATTTACTTGCAGTAACTGTGCCTCGATACTGAGAATGTCTCAAAGTAAATAGATGTAAAAGGGTAGGAAATTGACACAGCAAAGTACCTGAATGGCATTGTTCAATGTTGCATGGTTTCTAGCACTGGTATCTTTACAGAATTTATTGTACTACCCGTAACTTCAGGCTGCACTTTTACACGTAATCCATTGATGCATAATTCATTTCAGATTGTTGATTCTTACTTGTGGCAGTTTCTCATTATTGATGGTAAATATGCTTCAAGGTAAAACTGATAAACAACACAATAAATCACATCAATGGCACGGTGGAACTGTTTGATGTCTGTATTATTCATAGTTCAGATACCCTGACAGAGTTCACTATAACATGTTGATACATATCTCAACACCATTCTTAAGAAATTTGGTTTTCTGATCATCTAATGGATGTATAATTGAATGTCTTGAAATTAACGTCCTCATGATTACCTCTGAAGGACGCATACTAATTATCATTGAAAGTAGCACGGCACCCTCACTAGTTGTAGCTCAGATCTGTGTAAATTTCTCTTTCTATTCTGGATACTTTGCCATAGATTGGGATGGTACATGCCTGAGGTTTCCATTTTCTTCTCACAAAATCTGTAGGTGGCAATATATAAATGGTTAACCTATGCCTACGTTGCCCTAGAGTGACCTTTGAAAGCTACTACCTTGTGCTGAACGGGATACACATTATGGGAATAACACACAGATCTAGGTGGTAGTATAGCTCATGAATTTAATTCCCCACATATTGACTTGGCATACCAAAATGATCTCTTGCATGGTTCACAATGATTCGCACAATAAATTACTCCTGTTGGTGTTAAACTGCTTGTTGCATGATTTGCAAGAGTACCCTTGTTGCATAAGTACTGACCTACGCTTCTGTTCAATTTACTGCACAAGCGTACATGTCAAAAGAGAGCTTACCTTACCTAATCTCTCCTATGACAAGACAGTTTTTGGCACTTCACACAATGAACATGAATGTTTATGTAATTAGCCTGCCTGAAGGCTTCTTTAGTTCTATGCCAAAACTGAGAAGGCATTCTATGTATGTGTGGAACTATAATTGCAATTTTCTGGCCAACAATGGCTGCATTATCAATACTCCCCTCATTATGAGAGCTTCATTTTCAGAACTGAGAAGGCATTCTATGTATGTGTGGAACTAGAATTTCAATTTTCTGGACAACAATGGCTGCATTATCAATACTCCCCTCATTATGAGAGCTTCATTTTCAGAATTTCCTGTGTTGTAATGACACAAGGTAATGTACACTGTCTTCAACTGAAAAGACGAACTCTTTTGTTCATGAAATGCCTGTAAGGCATGGTGCATGGAATGATCTTTTATTGATCATCAAAATGTTAGGTTCCCGGATGAAAGTCCTCAAAAATACACGTAGAGGCTTTCCCTGAGATAATCTTAGATGATAAGTCGATTGTGTGCCATGGTTTAGTTCATAGTTCTTGTGAATATTCTTCAAATGAAAGTGTTGGTGAATTACAATTCCAATTGAGAGACAATCTTGCAGACATTTAGCAAACAAATTTTATGGGAAATCTGACCAGAAACAAACATGGACTTCAATGATGCTAATAACTTAGTGCAACAATTTGTGCAATTAGGAGCTGAGGACAGATGAAGGGTTTTTATTCTAGGGAGGATGGACTGATGTGGATAAGAGATGGGGGAATGCAGGGGAATATTAGTGATGTTTCTGGTAATTCATTTGACAATACTGCGTCAGCAGAGAAGCCACTTCGAGGGGGCAACCTCCAATACATTACATAAATGAACAATTCTTGGATGATACAATTTACAAAACCTCCTATCTATATATAGGAGTCCATGGGGCCATAATGTAATCCTAGTGGGCCACAATGTAATCCTAGCCGACCTAACAATAATAATTTAAGGGCACAATAATAACAAAATGGGGGTTACAAGGTACAATAATAACAATAAGGGGGTTACACTAACAACAATAAGGGACTATACTAGTAATATAGGGACCTAACATGCCCCTCTCCTTCAAAAAAGTGTTGTCCTCAACGCTTGAGTAGCTTTGGGTGCTTCTGTATAAAATTCTCATCCTCCCATGTAGAATTTTCAGTGGGTAAGTTCTTCCACTTGATGAGATACTCTGAAATTGATCGATTCCGTAGTTGTTGAGTTCTTGTTTATGTGACCGCTTCAGGTTCCAATATGATTTTTCCTTCCTCATCAAGTTCCGGCAATATTGTTTGAACTGGAAGATTTTCACCTATAACCTTCTTTAAGCATGAAACATGGAAAACTGGATGTACTCGCGAAGAAGCAGGAAGCTCCAATTTGTATGCCATAGTACCAATCTTTTGCAACACCTTGTAAGGACCATAGTACTTTGGCGATAATTTATTAGGTCCCTATATTACTAGTATAGTCCCTTAATTTTGTTAGTGTAACCCCCTTATTGTTATTATTGTACCCTGGTAACCCCCATTTTGTTATTATTGTGCCCTTAAATTATTATTGTTAGGTCGGCTAGGATTACATTGTGGCCCACTAGGATTACATTATGGCCACATGGACTCCTATATATAGAAAGGAGGTTTTGTAAATTGTATCATCCAACAATTGTTCACTTATGTAATGTATTGGAGGTTGCCCCCTCGAAGTGGCTTATTTCTAAGGCGTTGATATCTTTTTCTTCTATTTTTGGAGCTGGTTACACAACATTTGGTATCAGAGCTTGGGATTCTAGGGTTTCGCTGCTCCAAACAGGTCATCGTGGCATTTTCGCTATAACTTTTTTTCTACGAAGTTTAAGAAGCTGAAATTTTTAGGGTGCGAAGCTGAAATCCTGAGGACGATTTTCTAAAACTTTCAAAGCTTGGTTCGCAATATTTTTGGAGATATAATCTGTGGAAGTTAGGTCTTTTTTCAAGCTCCTAAACAGGTCATCGTGGAATTTTCGCTATAAATTTTTTTCTACGAAGGTTCAAAATCTGAAATTCGTATGGTGCGAAGCTGACATCCTAAGGAAATTTGTCAAAAAATTTCAGAGCTTGGTTCACAATATTTTTGGAGATATGATCTGTGGAAGGTAGTGCTTTTTCAGGCTCCTGAATTTCATCTCAAAGAGGTGATCGTGGGAAAAGTTCAATAACTCTCTCTCTGGGCAGTGGATTTGAGTTCTGTATATAAAAAGTGGTCGCAAGTACACGGACTGTAGTTTCTTGGCTATCAATTTCAGAGACAAAGGATGAAACAGTGACACGTGGCAAGTCCTACAATTTTGCTCTACTGAACCAGTCCAGAATTAGGTCATTGTGGGAGATTGGACACAACTTTGTCTTTGGGAATCCAAATTAGATCAGACCTATGGCATTTGAAAGAAGCTTCAGAGGGCTACTACAGGGCTGAATTTCAGATATTGAAGATTTTCAATTACAGATATAATTCAATTTCAATATCGAGCTCCTCAAAGCAAGTAAAAGGTGTGTATTCTTTTTCCGAATTGCATAAGTCTTGTTTGAAGAATCAAGTTGAATTAATTCCAAGGGCATATTGTAGAATAGGTATCAATAATGGATTATAAAATGGTGCCTAAAAATAATTCAACACCCATTAAGCCTTCAGAAGGCTCTACCATGAATCATGAAGATGAAGAATTGCAACATGATCTATCAAAATTACAAGAGCAAGTGCAACAAATTTCACTCTCGCAAAGAGCAACAAAAAATGAAATGGAAGTTTTGAAGAAATGCATGGAAGTGAAGATGGACGGTTTGAAGAAAGGCATGGAAGCTAAGATGGATGGCGTGGAAGTGAAGATGGACGGTTTGAAGAAAGGCGTGGAAGCTAAGATGGATGGCATGGAGGTTGGCATGGAATCTAAGATGGATGACATGGAAGCTAAGATCGATGAGAAAATGGAAAACATGAAGAATTTTCTAAAAGCAGACATGGAAGGTTTGACAAAGTTGATACAAGAAAGGTTTCTTAATGGTGAAAAGATAGTAGAAGAACCTCATGATGAGAACAAAATAAATGTTAATTGTGATTTCATAAACTCTAATGTTGGCGGGAAGAACCACCATATTCCTAAGATGGATATGAGGAAGTTTGATGGAAAGGATCCTGTAACATGGATACTACAGATGGAGCAATATTTTGATCTCCATAACGTGCAAAACACACAAAAGGTACGCATTGCAACTTTACATTTAGAACAAAATACATTTGTATGGTATCGATGGCTTTGCTCCCGTAAAAGAATTGTCACTTGGTCAATTTTTACGGAGGAAATGATAGCACATTATGAAAATACAAAGAGCAACACCTTCTTTAGCCAATTGATAAATCTCAAACAAAAGGGTTTAGTGGGGCAGCACATTGAGGACTTCCAAAAATTGAATATAAGGGTAACTCATATTCCAGAGGAACACAGGATCGATCTCTTCATAGGCACTTTAAAGGATAACATCCAACATGAAGTTCGTGTTTTGGAACCAGATTCATTGGAGAAGGCATTCAAGTTGGCAAGAAAAGTTGAATGTAAAATAATGGCGACAAGGAAGCCTACCACTCAATTCTATAAAGAAGGAAGTGTTGCTACACCTAGATTTCCACAACCTACAAGGTTGACACCACAACAATTGGAAGAAAAAAGAGCAAAAGGGCTTTGCTACAGTTGTGATAGCAAATACACTAAAGGTCATAAGTGTGCTGAAAAGAAATTATTTTACATAGATTGTGAAGAAGAAGAAGAAATTGAAAAAGAAGAGGATATACACCAGGAACTAGCCATAGAAGAGGAAGAAATGAATCCGACCATATCATGTAATGCACTGGCAGGAATTACCACTCCTCAAACTCTCAAGATAGCAGGACAAATCAAGAAGAAAAAGGTAATAGTGTTGATTGATTCAGGTAGCACCCATAATTTTATTCATTGTAAGGTAGCCAAGGAATTAAATTGTTTCCTATACCCAGCACCAGAATGTCAAGTGATGGTTGCAAATGGAGGAACTATAAATTGCTCCGGAAAATGCCATAATATCAAGCTAACCATGGGGGAATATGTATTGACTAGTCCAATGCTTTCCATTCCTATGGGAGGTGCTGATGTTGTACTAGGAGTACAATGGTTACAATCTTTGGGGACGGTAGCTTTAATTTTCAAGAACTTTTCTTGAAATTTTTTTCAGAAGGAAAGGAAGTCGAATTACGGGGTATTGAAGGGAAGCCGGGAAGGATAATAAGCTCTAATGTCATGACAAAGCTTCTAAAGAAAGAACAACGAAGCGTAATTGCACAATTATGCTCACTAGACGTTCCGACATCAAAATCATCTATTTCGGCAGATCTCCAACAAGTCTTGGACAATCATTCCAAGGTGTTTGAAACTCCCAAAGGACTCCCACCTATTCGTGATCATGATCATGCTATTCATTTGATTCCAGGAAGTGTTCCTCCAAACATCAGGCCTTATAGATATCCTTACTTCCAAAGAGCGAAATTGAACGTATGATTGCAGAAATGTTAGAGGCGGGTATAATTCAACCCAGTCAAAGTTCTTTCTCTGCTCCTGTAGTATTGGTACACAAGAAGGATGGATCATGGCGAATCTGTCCAGATTATAGGGAGCTCAATAAGCTCACCATTAAAGACAAATTTCCCATTCCTGTGATTGATGAATTATTGGATGAATTACATGGAGCAATTTATTTCACCAAGTTGGATCTTCGTTGAGGATATCATCAAATTAGAATGAAGACTGAAGATATTCCAAAAACAGCATTTCGAACTCATGAGGGTCATTATGAATTTTTGGTCATGCCTTTTGGCCATACCAATGCACCTTCTACATTTCAAGGGTTGATGAATTCCATTTTCAAACCCTTCCTTAGAAAATTTGTGCTAGTATTTTTTGATGATATACTAATCTACAGCAGGTCTTGGAAGGATCATGTTGAACATGTTGACAGGGTGCTCAAACTATTGCGGGAGAAACAATTATATGCAAAAGCATCCAAATGTTTCTTTGGAGTACAAGAGGTGGAATATCTGGGTCATATTATATCTCACGAGGGTGTTAAAGTAGACCCTAACAAAATTAAAGCCATTAAGGAATGGAAAGTCCCCAAGACAATAAAGCAGTTGCGAGGATTTCTCGGGTTAACAAGCTATTATCGCAAGTTTGTTAAGAATTATGGGAGAATAGCAGCACCTCTAACAACATTATTGAAGAAAAATGCATTTTCATGGACTCCTGAAGCAACTAAGGCCTTTGAACATCTTAAAGAGGCAATGTGCCTAGCACCGGTCTTAGCTACGCCAGACTTCACAAAAACCTTTATTGTGGAATGTGATGCCTCAGAAAATGGAATTGGTGCAGTTTTAATGCAGAAAGGAAGACCCATTGCTTTTGAAAGTCGTCCAATCAAAGGAAAGTATTTACAGAAACCTATTTATGAGAAGGAAATGTTAGCAATACCGCATGCACTAAAGAAATGGTGAACTTACCTAATGGGAAGACACTTCAAGGTAAAAACTGATCATGATAGTCTTAAACACTTTTTGGAACAAAGACTATCTTCAGAAGAGCAGCAAAAATGGGTCACAAAGATGTTGGGTTATGAATTTGAAATAATCTACAAAAAGGAAAGCTTAATGTTGTTGCAGATGCACTCTCAAGAAAGAATGAAGAGGTGGAAGCATTGCTTTGTGCCATTTCTATTATCCAACCAGATTGGATAACCTAAGCAAGAGATGAATGGAAGAAGGACAAAGATGTATGGACACTCATTCAAAAGTTGCAGCAAGATCCTAGTACATCTGATACATTTAGTTGGAAAAATGATTCCTTATGGTACAAAGATCGCTTATATCTTTGTATGAATTCCCAACTGAAACAAAAGATTCTTCTGGAATTGCACACTTCTCCTTTAGGAGGACACTCAGGATTTTTAAAAACTTACCACAGGGTGAAGAAAGATTTTTTTTTGGATGGCCTTAAATCTGATATTCAAAAGTTTGTGGCGGAATGTTTGGTTTGCCAGCAGAATAAAGTGGAGACAATTAAGACCCCAGGACTTCTACAACCTTTATCCATTCCAAGTCAACGTTGTAGACATGTTACAGTGTCAATACTTTCTTGAATGTCTATTCTCCAACATCCATAGCATTACCACAAATAATCATAGTTTGTATTTAACTCCAAATAATATACATTCCAATAAGAAGTTGTCAATCATAGTTTTACCCCGTGGCAATGATTTTCCTTATGTCCTGCTCTCATTTTCAGTCAAAAAACTAGATTTCCTATATTGATGACATTCCTACTATAATATGACCAACTATCAGACAACTATCTCACTGTAATTCTAGATAAAATGAGTAGTGTACCAAAATAATAAAGAAACTGAAAATGATAGTAGATATTGCAGGTTAAGTAACTAAATAAGTAGTACGCATGATATGCTATTCCATAATTCACTACCTTTCCCATTTATAAAATAGTTTCTACAACAATTTTGCTGCATATTAGTTCTTTATGTTGCTATTTATTGAGATTTTGGCTCACACGGGGATTACAATCAGCCTTTCCACAGGAGATACATATGGCTTATGCAATTGGCATACCATTGCTGTTACTGTAACTAACATTTCATGATAAGCAGTTACAATTGAAACATTTTGAATTTACTTGTTTTGGCTTACTAATTGTTATGTATGGCATATATAATAATAGTTGTCCATTGGGATTCATACGTGACCAAATGAAAAAGTATTTAACTATTGCTAAATGAAAAAATGTGACATGCTAGGATTGGAGGGATTTTGTGCAAATTATAATGAAAAATAAAAAAGTGAAGGCCTACACCTCCAGTGCAGTGATAGTAGGGTTTCCTATTTATAATCGTCTAGAGTTATTATTATTATTTGTTCGTTTCTTTATGGCTATTTTTCCCTGGTCAAGGTGTTTCTCAAGTTTGTCAGCTCTGAATGCTAAACACATTGCTTGATGTCTTGCAGTGGAAACACCTCACATCTTAGCATAGGTCCAAGATCTAGTTCTGGTACAATAGTGAAAATTATGGAAGATTTGGTAAGTGCCTGCCACTGAAAGCCTTGCCACTGTGACCCAAGTGCTATTTGGCCACAACTAGAAGGTTAGTGCATTGGGCAAAAGAGAATGTTGTGTGTGTTGATGATGCACACAGGGCATCTTTTTGCAAGCCCTTTTTCCCATCATGTGCAAGAGCAGTTTTCATTTGCAAGATGCACATAGCATTCTCTTTGCCCAATAAAATAACCTTCTAGTGTTGCATGAGCTTCTAGCCTCTTTAGACTAAGGAACTGTCCAGAACTTTGTCACTCTTTGTTTGTAGTTATCCTGTGACTTTAGTCTGATTGCAAGAATTTTGCCTTAACATTCCTTCTCAATGTTTCTGCCATAACCTCAGAGCTACTTGGGTTTGGGGTTGTTCCCTAGATATCTCTTGGGGTCTAGACCAACATCCTGATCTTCTGGCAACATTTCTATACCTCCAGTAGGTATATCACTTATCATAGGCATTTTGTTTTCTCCAAAATGTCGTTACTCTCGCAGAAGGGTGCATTATAATTTAAGATTCTTTCTCCCACAACTCAACATGTTGTGTGCAATGTGGTGCCTGTTGGGTGATTTCGATAGCTTCTACAAACTAGTTTTTAGACAATGTTTCTAACCTCTTAAGAAGGAGCTACTTAGCGGTGGCTGCCTCTCTGAAAATTGATGGTATTTATTGTTCATTAGTATATTGAAAAATTCATCGTCGAGGATTAATGTTTCAATTTTATCAAGTGTCTCCTGTTTCATATTCAACACAATATGGAACTTGCATGCACTCAATTCATTGGAGCAAGGCTTTCTGGCTTGCCTTGAATATTGAAAGCAAGTTACAGAAACGATCCCTAAAGATGGAGCATCATTGACAAAAATTCAAGCTCCTCTCAGTGGATGTTTTCTAATCCCTCTTCTTCTGCTCCTTCCCCTTGTCATCTTCATTTGTTTACAAGTCATGACAAAGATACCCATAAGTCTAAATTTTAGCCCAAAATCAATTGTAATGATAGTGGAAATGTTACGAGAATATTGTGATTATCACTAATGGTCTGCCCATTCTAATGAGGGATGTATTAAGAAAAAAAATGTCAACACATATTTCAGTGGCTGAGCAAAAGGAAGGAGAAGGTTAAAATGATTATAGTCAACAATCCCACTTACATAAGTGGTTGTTGTGGACTTCCCAATCCATGGTGGAAATGCCTCTCCTACTAAGTACGGTAATTCTAACAATTCAAAAAAAAATGGAAAAACAATTCTAAGCCCACAATTAGTCTTAATCATCACTGACTACTTCACTTTAGACAAGGATTCTTTGTTTGTGCAAAAATATTGCATTATAGTTAATGGTAGTGATAAAAATCTTATTTCGCAAGATCATGTGACTTTTCTTAATTTCCCTTCAAAATGTTAACCTTGTTCTAAAATTTTAGGGTTGGATGAAGGATAAGGAACCAATGCAAGTTATGAAGGTCCGTCAATTCACTTTTGCTATTGACCACTCTTTGATAGTATTAAGTATGATGACACTCTTGTTGACTGCTATGGTCTTATTCCTTGGAAGGTTTTATCAACATGATTGCCATGCAAGCTATTATACATTGTCTTGAAACTTCCCTATTTTTGCAAAGAAGTTAGTGTCATGCTAGTGATTAATTTGAAACTGTATTTTAGTGGAAAAATTCACTTTTTTTTGGTGGAATAGTTCATAATTTATTCTAATCCTTTTTTGCAAGTGTACTAGTCACGATGATAAATGCGTGGTTTACTTCAGAGGGTTCTTAGTTCTTTCTAGATACGCTTTTCATCATTTGCTTTGAATACTTCTCTAGTGCTTTACCTTCATATTTTATCCCCTGCACAATTGCTCCTGAGGTCCATGTTGTTATGTTTATTGGCCGTTTCTCTGGAAAACTTTTCCTGAGGTTCTGCAAGGTAAATCCAAATGCAAAAAAATACTATTTTACATATTGATATTTGTTCAAGACCTTCTTGTGTGATACTTGAATTTCATAAATCTACATTTCTATTTCGTTATCTATATCAATATATAACAACAAGCCCATGGATTGTTCATATTTCTCAAACTGTGGAGTTGTTCCTTTCCTATTGCATGTTCTTTTATATTGTTATGTTGTGATTCAAATTTCTAGTTGTGCTTTTCCTTTATTCTCCTACGTAGGACATGCTTTGTTAGATTATATCAAAATTTATTCTTATTGTCTTTTTATTATGTATATTGAACATATTATTTCTAGCAACTTTTGATTTTCCTAGATTTTCTATTCTTTTGGTGTATCTTTGCACCTTTAGGGGGAATTGCTAGTTTAAATTCTAATTCTTTAAAGGGTGCTAGCTCAATGGAAGAGCACCTGCTTTACAAGCAGGAAGTTGGTGGTTCAATTCCATTGTGCCCTGATATTCATAAGGAATGACGACAATCAGTTTTTGGTGACGGATGCTCTTTTGACCATCACCAATGAGCTTATGGTCACATTTTTCGACCCTCACCAAAAAATGAAATGGTGACGGTCAGCGAACGCCACTATATATACGCATTAATAGTGACGACCATTAAAGGTCTGTCACCATAAATCTTTGTTGTTGATATGAAATGGTGAGGATCATTGTTTTTCATTATAGTTATTATTCGTGACGGACCTTGATGTCACCAATGAGTTTATGGTGACGGTCAATGAACGTCGCCATATATATGCACTAGTAGTGACAGCCATGAAAGGTCCATCACAAAAAATCGTTGTTGTTCATATGAAATGGTGACGGTCACTATCTGTCATTATAATCAATATTCGTGATGGACCTTGAATGTCACCACAACACATACTTTCGGCGACGCCACCTTTGGTGACGTTCAGTTTTTGGTGACGGAGATGATTGTCCGTCACCATTGCTCATATGAAATGGTGACGATCACTATCCGTCACTATAAATCATTATTGGTGACGGACCTTGAATGTCACCACAACACCTATACTTTCGGCGACGCCACCTTTGGCGACGTTCAATTTTTGGTGACGAAAGATCTTTTGACCCTCACCAATGAGCTTATGGTGACCATTTTCGCCCCTCACCAATGTCCTTTTTTCTTGTAGTGTAATGAGATTGCTTATGATAGTGGCCCCACAGAGAGTGCAAACAGTGATATAAAGGCTAATTTTGACAGTAAAAACAGTGGGTCAAAGGATGAAGAAGAGGACATTCATGAAGATGAAGATGTACCAAGCAGTGATAAAGACACTTCTAGCATTGCAAAAACAGAGGATGACAATCCCAAGGGTATTGACAGTGATGATGGCATAAGAGATAGTGAGAATTCTTATCAAAAGGGAAGTCAAGAGCAAGGTGAAAAAGATGCACACACAGAGATCAAACATGAGAAGAAAAGCAGTCCTAAGGTCACTGATGATCAAAGTTTGCAAATGAAACTTGTTGCACCTTTCCCTATTACCTATCAAAGAGGAGAGAGGCATGTGTTTGCTGCCTCCAAAAGGCAAGGGGCCATGCCATCCTCCTCAACTCAAATTATTGACAAAGGTAAACAACAAATGAAGGAGGAAGTAGAGAACCACGAGGAGGAAAGAGAATTTGAACTCATCCACATAGACGGTGATGATGAAAATGAAACAAGAATTGAAAACTCCCGTCTACAAGACATGAATGCACAGATCAGGGATTTGGAAGCTGAATTAGAGATAGCTAAGGATGTCATTCATTTCTTGCAAATGCAGAACAAACAAATGAGTGGCCAACAGGCCATCTATGAAGCAAGGGCGCTCAAATACCGAAAAGAGGCTCAAAGAGCACAGGTGAATTTGGAGGAGTACATGGGTGCCTAAGAAGAAAGTGAGGATGAGGAGGGTCAACTAGAAGAAGGCCTAGAACTATGGGTCTAAGAAAGGCTTTGGCACAAGAGAGGGAGCAAGAAATAGCCCAAGCACAACAAGTTCCCCTCACTGAACTCGTTGCCATGGAAATTGAGAATAACAGGGAATCATGGCTTGAAAGGGCCAACATACATCTTGAGACCAAACTGGAGGAGGCCAACAAATATTTGAACTTGCAAAGGAGAATGACTGAGCACTATGAATGAAGAAACCACTTTGCAAGGAAAAAACTCAAAACTGCCCAAAATGACGACCCGTCACCAAAAGATTAAAAATACCAATCTAGGCTTAGTATTTTGGCCCAAGCTTCTCTACAAGTCTCCAAGGACCCATGAGGCTCCTACCTACCAAATTTGGGAGAAACTGAACAAGTTTTTGTTTTTTGCAAATTCTGAGGCTAGGAGCGCAGAACACCCTGTGCTGTGCTTTTTCCCAGGGCATCGGCAAGAGGACAGGCTTACATTTTTTGATTCCCCATCATTATAGGAGTATGATCACCAATTTTCAACTCAATTGGAGTTGTTTTGACCCCCCAAAAGGGTCAAAAACACTCATTTTTTCACCTTTTTTCCCACTTTTCGAAGCATGTGTTGCGCTCCTGGCAGTCTTGACATTTTCACTTTTTGGGTAACTTGCAGAGTTAAGATTGAAGAACTAAAGGCAGATATGGAAAGTAGACTTCAAGGGATTTCCAACAAGCCATATCGGAGCCTTTTCTGACATTGGGAAGGCCTCCAAAACACTGCTGCAAAATGCCTATTTTTGTGCTGCGCTCCTGGCATAATTTCAATTTTTGACACAGTGTGCTGCACTCCTGTAGGTGATTGGGCGGAATGTGCATTTGGCAAGTTTTCATATGCTTTTTAGGGCCTAAAAGTCAATTTAATTGCTATATATGGCTAGAAAAGATATTTGTTAGATATTTTTGTGCCTTAGGCCTTGCAAGGCCTCAAGAACAAGTTAGGATATTTCTTGTTGGCCAATAGGCTTGTAGATGCTCTAGTAGGCTTCCTTCTTCCTTGCTTGTTATATAAGGCATGAGGATTCATTGTAAATGGAGGGGAACTTGACGTGTTTAAGAGAAATACATGGTTTTTGGAAGTTGAAGAACAATTTAGTGTTATGGAGCTTGTGGATGGATTGCCTTGATTGATGGTGATGAAGGCTTGCTTGCAGGATCCCTGAGTTTAGTTAATGATAATGTATCTCTCATATGTTCATGTTTTTTCTTGTTTTCCATATGTCCATCTTTCTATTTTGCAATAGCTCTGAAGAATATAGGATGAGAAATGTTGTTTGAGGCACCTCAATCCTCCTGTTAGCTATTGTTTTCATGTTTTCTTCTGCTGGGTTAGCTTAAAGAATTCTTCGTTGCTCTTTAGGCCCACCTAAGCTTGTCTATTTCGTTATTGGATTAATATGCTAGTTTATAAACATGATTCATGGTAAGCTCTGCTTGTTTAAAGCCATCTAAACTCTGTCTTGAAATCTCTCTTTGATGTATTAATTGCTAGGTTAAGTCAAAGAGGCCTTCTTTCGATCTTGCCCTCTGAATATGCTTATCAGTTTGCTTCAAAGTTCTTTATAGTTTAATGAATGATGTTTAGGCGCTTCCTCTTCATTTATTGATGCTATTTGTTTCTTATATGTTTTCAAATCTTGAAAGTTGAATCATTGAAGTTAGATAAGTTGTCTTGCTTCCGTGTTCTACTGGATTGTTTATCTTGAATGTTTATTTGTTTAAAAGTATTGTCGCTGAGTAAATGGTGCACCCGATCTCATGATTAGTATATTTTTCTAATCAATATTAAAGACCTCTATGTTCATGGGTATTTGACAAAGGATTCTTAACTGCCCTTTGCCCCACCTTGGTTCCCAAACTTATTGTCCATTTCACCTCGTACATAAACTTAAAAGATCCATTAAATACACTAGATTTTCCCTGTGATGTACCCCAATTCACTACCAAGATATCAATGACTTCATAGACTCCATTTCCCAATTGATTTGATAACCTCTCACTCCACCTATCCTAGTTGATCATCTTACTCCAACCCAAAACAAACAAACAAACCGACACTTAACAACTAGCCTAAAATCAATCACCCAAAGCAAACAAGTTCACATCTTTCACATAATAGAGAGGGCCCTCTCTGAGTCCAGGAAGGCTAGGTCCTAGGACTTCAAAGACTGGTCTGATGTTACCCTGTCATTTGGTTTACCAATCTGCCAAATCACAGGACACTAACATGTATATTTCATCGTTCTGAATCCATTGCAACTTATGTATGAAGAATTTATGTAAAGTCAAATTTCAGGTCCAAGTAGGGAAAAGAGTCAAAGGAAAATTGGTCAAAGTCAAAGTCAATGCTCGAGGTTCCATAGGTCAACGACCAATTCATGGTTTTGACGATCAAGGGTCCAGGCTCATGGTTCTAGGCAACACGTGGCACTTCCAGAGCTTGATAAGTGTCGTTGTGTGGTTGGTTGATTTTGGACCAATCATGAGGCAACACATGGCCCTATCGAAGGGAAACACGTGGCATTACAAGACTAGTTAAAAATTTGTTAGGAAAACTGACAAACTGGACAGGATTCAATCCCTCAGCCTCTCGGCAGCAAACTCCGCACCTCATTGTTACAACACATATGATCTTTGTTAAATGTATCGGCACCACATTTATTTAAATGGTATATGTTATTTGGCATAAAAAAAGGCGAAGCCCGCCATGAGCTTAAGTTTGGCATGGAAATGAATATTAGTGTATATATTTCGCATGTGTTTTGCATAGGGAGAGTTGGCAATGCCACCCCCCGCACCCCTCGCCCCTCCAACATCCCATTAACCAACACCCTCATCTAAAGGCACAAGTATATTAGAAATATTATTCTGATAAAAGTTTAGGAATTATTAATTTTATAAAATTTTAGTGAAATATTCTTTATTACACTCACACCATGTGATTAGTGAAATTACTAATTTTAGTATTTAAATCTTTGTTTTTTTAATTAAATTACATGTCTTAATATTCATATATGATATTTAAAAAAAATTACATCTCTTAATATTTATATATAATATTTAAATTTTATTTATAAGCAATTAGTTTAGTAACTGAGATTTAAGGTGAAAATATCATGGCTCAGTCTAACTTAAAAACAAAACAAAATGGCCTTTTCATGACATTTTTGTTGGGTTAGATTTTATTGGTATGAGGATCCAATGTTGTCTTCTTTTCGAGCATGTCCGTTTTCGCCCAGTAAGACACGGACAGAATGATACAACACTCCACCACTGTGCGAGCTACATGCACTGAGGCTGTTCGAATAGCCTCTTTGATTTGACTGCTCACTAACGGCTCCCTGTCCTTAACAACAAGGAGATTCCTAAACTTCAACTAAGTGTCTCACTAACTGCTCACTGTAGTTAAGAACAAGGAGATTACTAAACTTGTAGAGGACGAGAACATGCAATCAATAATCTTTATTCAGAATTGAACATTCCATTCAACATCAGGAGTTCTTGCTTCATGATTTCCCTTCTCCGTTTCATGAGGTGATTGCAAATGGCTGTAACTTTCCTGAAGAAATTGGCTCCATTATCAAAAGATCTCTTACTATGCACAGAATCCTTCTCCCAGTGCCTTGCGCCATTTCCAGAATTCTGTGCGTAGCAAGAAATCTTTTGTTAATGTTCCTGATAATGGTGCATACAACTGCATCGTGTACATGATCACTTCCTTGGAATCCTGGACCGACCAAGTGCTTACCCGTTTGCATCTGACGAGGGACTGCAAATGGCTGCAAATTCCGAGGAAATTGGCTCCATTATCAAATGGTTTCTTTGCATGCTTATAATCCTATCCTTCCCGCCATTTCCAGGATTTATGCATGCCAAGGAATCTTTTGTTAATGTTGTTGATAGCACAAGCATGGCGCATATTTGTCATACAACTCTCTGAGTTGGTTCTCTTTATCATCCCGCATGTTACCAGCTACATGATTCAAGTGTTGCAACACCTCAGGGTGGGGACATGTTTCTGGAATCCCAGAACAGAGTTAGGGTGGAGAACCATGTCTCTGGAATCCCGGATGCCTAAAGGGGGAGGCATTGATCTCTGGAGCCTCTTTCTAATCAAAGGGTGGATACATTGACCTCTGCCGTCCCGGACTGTATATACATCTCTGGAATCCCTTACCATCTGTGGGTGGGGATACCCACATATATCCCTGGAGTCTCACAGAGGTCTCTGGAAATTCCGTGTTCTAGCAGGTTGGAGGTGGGACAACCTCTGGCCTAAATATTGGGACTGGTTTCACACTAGGGGGTGACACTTGCACACAAGCACATGTCAATGGTTGGTTGGGAGGTGATTAGGAAACCTGTCTCTGTGCCTATTTTGAGGTGTTTCAATGTCCATGAGGGACAGAACCTAGAGTCCAAGGTGGAAGAACAACATGACAAACCCACGGTCCTTAACTGTAGCCCATAATGAAGAACCATGCTGCCTACTTACCAAACTGTTTGATAACCAAGAATACTGCGGTATACTATGACCACAGAAAACAGACTCAGCTAGTATGATAAATCAGAATCATAACAAGATGACGTTTGGTCATACCTGAATGTGTGACTATACCCAGATACTTGTTCTGCTATTCTTATATGTTTATGTATGGACTCTAGGTGAAGTAGGGCCAATCCCTAATGGATACAACCCAGGAGGTTTTTCCTTATAATTGTAAATTTGTAATTCACAAACCTTATGGTTATCAACCATACACACCGTTGACACCTCATGAGGTTTAGTAGCACAAGGTATCCTATGCCCAATTTCCCACTGTGGCTTCTTGATGCACTTTCCGAGGAACACATTGCCCATCATAACTTGTTTCTTTCCAGATTTCCCTTCTCCAACCCGGACGGGTGCCTCTGCCTCCTAGACTGGTGTCTACAATGGTACTGAACAGAAATTAACTAAGAGATTTGATAGGGAGCAAATGACCAAATTCTTACGAAATTAACCATCATTTGCAGTAAAGACTGCAGGGTGCCTTGCTGTGGCTCCTTTTTCCTATTTGGATGTGAATGAGGGCATGAAGTTCTATGTAGCTTAACAGCTATATCACCAATGCCTTATGATACGAGACTAGAATACATGTAGTTTTCAAGTGCTGTAGGTATACGAAAGTGGCATTTCAGATTTTGAATTTACTTGCAGTAACTGTGCCTCGATACTGAGAATGTCTCAAAGTAAATAGATGTAAAAGGGTAGGAAATTGACTCAACAAAGTACCTGAATGGCATTGTTCAATGTTGCATGGCTTCTAGCACTGGTATCTTTACAGAATTTATTGTACTACCCGTAACTTCAGGCTGCACTTTTACACGTAATCCATTGATGCATAATTCATTTCAGATTGTTGATTCTTACTTGTGGCAGTTTCTCATTATTGATGGTAAATATGCTTCAAGGTAAAACTGATAAACAACACAATAAATCACATCAATGGCACGGTGGAACTGTTTGATGTCTGTATTATTCATAGTTCAGATACCCTGACAGAGTTCACTATAACATGTTGATACATATCTCAACACCATTCTTAAGAAATTTGGTTTTCTGATCATCTAATGGATGTATAATTGAATGTCTTGAAATTAACGTCCTCATGATTACCTCTGAAGGACGCATACTAATTATCATTGAAAGTAGCACGGCACCCTCACTAGTTGTAGCTCAGATCTGTGTAAATTTCTCTTTCTATTCTGGATACTTTGCCATAGATTGGGATGGTACATGCCTGAGGTTTCCATTTTCTTCTCACAAAATCTGTAGGTGGCAATATATAAATGGTTAACCTATGCCTACGTTGCCCTAGAGTGACCTTTGAAAGCTACTACCTTGTGCTGAACGGGATACACATTATGGGAATAACACACAGATCTAGGTGGCAGTATAGCTCATGAATTGAATTCCCCACATATTGACTTGGCATACCAAAATGATCTCTTGCATGGTTCACAATGATTCGCACAATAAATTACTCCTGTTGGTGTTAAACTGCTTGTTGCATGATTTGCAAGAGTACCCTTGTTGCATAAGTACTGACCTACGCTTCTGTTCAATTTACTGCACAAGCGTACATGTCAAAAGAGAGCTTACCTTACCTAATCTCTCCTATGACAAGACAGTTTTTGGCACTTCACACAATGAACATGAACATGAACATGAATGTTTATGTAATTAGCCTGCCTGAAGGCTTCTTTAGTTCTATGCCAAAACTGAGAAGGCATTCTATGTATGTGTGGAACTAGAATTGCAATTTTCTGGACAACAATGGCTGCATTATCAATACTCCCCTCATTATGAGAGCTTCATTTTCAGAACTGAGAAGGCATTCTATGTATGTGTGGAACTAGAATTTCAATTTTCTGGACAACAATGGCTGCATTATCAATACTCCCCTCATTATGAGAGCTTCATTTTCAGAATTGCCTGTGTTGTAATGACACAAGGTAATGTACACTGTCTTCAACTGAAAAGACGAACTCTTTTGTTCATGAAATGCCTGTAAGGCATGGTGCATGGAATGATCTTTTATTGATCATGAAAATGTTAGGTTCCCGGATGAAAGTCCTCAAAAATACACGTAGAGGCTTTCCCTGAGATAATCTTAGATGATAAGTCGATTGTGTGCCATGGTTTAGTTCATAGTTCTTGTGAATATTCTTCAAATGAAAGTGTTGGTGAATTACAATTCCAATTGAGAGACAATCTTGCAGACATTTAGCAAACAAATTTTCTGGGAAATCTGACCAGAAACAAACATGGACTTCAATGATGCTAATAACTTAGTGCAACAATTTGTGCAATTAGGAGCTGAGGACAGATGAAGGGTTTTTATTCTAGGGAGGATGGACTGATGTGGATAAGAGATGGGGGAATGCAGGGGAATATTAGTGATGTTTCTGGTAATTCATTTGACAATACTGCGTCAGCAGAGAAATCCACACACACACCACTCAGGGCAAGTGCAATAAGCAATGGAGAAGGGACTTCTGGGGATGAGTTGAACAGTGAAAATTTTGTAATGCCTGTTGTTCGTATTGCACTTAGACGAAAAGTTTCACACTATCCCTCCTCAATTTTATTAATTTCAAATAAATTTTCTCTCATATAGAAATGAAAATATATAATATAGTTAACTGTTCACTGTCCTTAACAAAGGAGATTACTCAACTTTATGAACTGATAATCTTGTAAAGGACGAAGAGAGGCCATCAATGATCTTTACTCGCAATCCTTTCAAAGAAGCTATTGTGGAACATCAGGGTTCCTGCCTCAAGCTTCCCCGTCCGTCTGTATATGATGAGGTGACTGCAAATGGCTGAAGAAATTGGTTCCATTATCAAAACTGACTGAGAGTCTCATTAATCTAAAATAAACTCACAACTAGTGTCTCACTAACTGCTCACTCTAGTTAACAAGGAAATTACTAAAATTGTTCATCAATGATCTTTATTCGCAATCCGTTCAAAGAAGCTACCTACCAAATCCTGTCTCATGCTTCCCCGTCTGCATAATCTGATGAGGTGACTGCAAATGGCTGCAACTTCTTTTGCTTGCAACTTCCATGACTGCAAATTGGTTTCATTATCAAGAAACATTAACAACACATTTCTTGGTATGCACAGAAACCTTTTCTCAGTGCCATTTCCAGAATTCTGTACATGTCAAAGAATCTTTTGTTAATGTAATGATAACACAAGAAATTGGCAACTTCCTTGACTGCAAATTGGCTTTATTATCAAAAAAAAAATTAACAACAGATTTCTTGGTATGCACAGAATCTTTCCCTCACTGCCTTGTGCCATTTCCAAGATTCTGTGCATGCCTTTGTTAATGTAATGATAGCGCAAGCCAATGATCAACATTCTGTGCATGCCTCACCTTAAAGGTTTTTAATTTAGTTTCGTGTCAAAAGAAAATCTGCTAATTACGGCAATAAGTAATATGATCAATGTGATTAAAAATGCTTATTTTTATTTAATTTTAATTGAATTTTTTTATAATTAATTGAAATTTATTGGGTTTACTTTTAAGCTTTTTATAAATTTATTAGAAATTAGAAAGAAGGTACCACTTAAATTTTCACTCATCTTAAATATAAAGTTTAAACATCTTACTCACATATTTATTTATATTTTAATGATTATGGACAATTAATAATAGCATATATTTATATATTTTTTATGTTTTCTATTTAGAAAATATTTTATTTTTATTTTAAGAGGGGAATATACATATCGCTTTCAGTTGTAGAATGAGCATGTAAGCTCAACCATTATGATGTTTATGATTTTGTTTGTTTTTTGAATTTGGAAATATAATTTTTAATATAATAGTGAATATTAATGATTTAATATATATATATATATATATATATATATATGAATCTAGTAATATAAAAATTTATGGGGTATTACAATTTTTCAACTTACAAAATGTGTATCTAAAAATTAAAATTTGAAAAAATCCTTATACAAATTTTAGATAAAATTGAAAAAAATACTAGAAGAAAACTCAAAAATTTTGAGTTGATTATTGTTTTTGTGTGTATCGATGTATTATTCAAGTTCACAAATTTTTAATCCATGATATTGCCTAATTTTTAATCTAAGTTTAAGGATAATTCTGTGGTGTTTTCTGTAAGACTCCCATTTCGTAGAAAAAATAATATAGAATTCAATTAATAAGATTCTATTCACATAGATCTTAAATCACTTATGAGATAGAATAACTAAGGGCAATAGAATTCATTAAAGGTGTAATTATTATAATTTTGATGGATTTAAAGATAATTAAATTTAATTAATAAAATTATATTCACATAGATCTTGAACCATATTATAATTTTCAGAGATTTAAAGATAATTAAATCCACACCTCATCATAGAGGGTCAAACACTTGGCAAGAGGCCCATCAAGACTATTATTGATTATTATTCCTTCTACCAATAATGTCGCCCTTATAAAATTGGAAAATAAGTAATTTATCTTCACATTTGGATTCGAGGAAATCCTTGTCTGTAAAGTTATTTTTGTGATGGTTTAGAAGCCATTAATTCCACTAGTAACCAGGCCACAGACAAGACAGAGTGATTAATGAATTGCATCCAGATAAAGTGAGTCCTGTTTTCCCTTGACAAACATTTACTCTATTTAGAAACTAGCATTTGCATCGGGAGGGTGCAAAGACACGTCGATAGAAGTGTAGAGGAATGTATAGTGTTGTTGAGGCAGTTCTACGGGAAACAAGGGTGCGGATGTGGAAGTTATCGGGAAATAGTTGGTGAGGGAAAAGGTTATTAAGTAGGTTAAGCATCTAGCTTTTCATCCAAGAGAGGTGTATATATGCATGGTAGTGCAACTGACATGAAAGTTTGGCAGTACAACGACACTCATGGGACGATGCCGGATTTTACAAATGAAAAAAAAAATTATTCTTCTTTGGACATTATGTGCATTTTCATATTTTTTTTTTTTTTTGTTGGGTTTTTGCTGTGACAGATCTGCAAGTCTTTGCTAAGTAAAAATCAAGTTTGACTATTTCAGCCAAAACGATTATGTGCCAAGTCTTGTTTGGTGATTTTGACTACACCTTGGCAAAATTCAACAATTGCAATTCTGCTCCTACAGCAAATAATTGACACTCCTAAGGAAGAACTGAACTATAAATTAAGCAAAGATAAAAAATTGATACCCGCTACTAATTTTTAGATTTAAAGACAGGGTGGAGGTTAAGAAAACCCCTTAAAATTTGTGCTTTTTTATTCTGGGAAGACTGAAATGGAAACATACACAAGCCACTGTCAGAGTTTACAGGTCGGTTTTGAAAATTTAGAGAGAAAACTAATTAGTGCAACGCCCAAAGCGACATGAAATGAGAAACTCTTAAAAAAGTTGCTATGTTCCATGAAATCAACAAAAACCGAACTGAAATAAATCCAAAAGATAAGCCAAAGTAATGAAAATGTATAAATTTTAAGCAAGGTGTATCGATTTTACGAATGGAAAGGTCTGGATTAATCCCTTTTGATGCAGCATCGCTGCAACTTTTCTCAATTTACGAAACTTTGATGCAGCAAAACTGCATATTTACCCAAATCCGTGCGATCGATGGGTTATGGGCCACATAAACACAAAAGTACGCAAAAACGGGTTTCTTTATTGCAGCATCAGTAGTTTGAAGCAGATCGCAAATCACAACCCTTAACTGATCGAAAATCGCTCCCAAACAATATCGGAGTTCGCAGGTTTTACAATATCGCATTTCAATGATCCCTCAACTGATCCGATATGCGATATATACAGAAACCAAGCACGTGGCCGCTAAGTCACATCGCAACTTAAACCATATTACATACATTGCAAATCGCAGATTATGCGATATCACAGATCAGGAAACATCATTTCACATATTGAAATGTTTTAACAAATAACCTTTCACGGTAAACCATAACAATGTCGATGCAAAAATTTCACTTGTTGCAATGTGATTTGAACCATCCCTTCTTCAAGCTGAACTCTTGCGATTTGATCATATCCGTCCACCTTCCACTGTAACTTTGATTCTAAAACCTCTGGAACTTTGGGGAAAAACACAGTTTCGGCCTTCTGCAAACCATAATATTCTATACTACCCTCTGCAATAACTCATAAATGAAATTTTGTGACTGCAAATTCTTCCTTGGCGTTCTACTCTGTGGTTCCACACCAATTCACATCCAAGCTACCACATATTCACACAGATAGACATCATGAATAAACACACCAAAACAGACAGTGATGAATATAACTGATTGCGAGATCTACAGATCTTGCATACTCTTGACTATCCAACTCATCCCTTATCCTTTGTCACAGCTACCTGGCTGTAATTTCTTGTTGCTACATACATTCAAATACATATATCATTAAAGTTTTTAAAACTTACAAGATCCTTCATAGGTCTTATCTTCCTCAAACCTCTTTCCACAATCTGTCTTGAATGAAATGGTTAAAGTCTTTATTGCCGGCAACATTTCAGGATTCTTCTCTGCATAAAATATTTTGTGTTCTGATCTCCCAACGACCAATTCCTTTCAGACCATAACCCTTTGAATCTTGATCTATTACCAATGCAAATTCTATACATACTGAAAACAAAATTCAATCTTGAATAAAAAACCCCAAAGAGCGCTAGTCTCGCTCTAATACCAAAAATGATGTAGTGCCGCTACAAATTTTCTCAATTAGCGAAACTTTGATGCAAAAAAATTGCACATTTACCCAAATCCATGTGACCCGTGGATAATGGTCCACATAAACCTGAAAGTACGCAACAACGGGTTGCTTTATCGCAGCGTTAGTAGTTTGAAGCAGATCGCAGATTGCAATCCTTAACTTATCACAAATCGCTCCCAAACAATATCGAAGTTCAGAGGTTTACAATATCGCATTTCAATAATCTCTCAACTGATGTGATATGTGATATATACGAAAACCTGACACGTGGCCCCTAAGTTGCATCAAAACTTAAACCATATTACATACATCGTAGATCACAGATTATGCAATATCACAGATCGAGAAACATAACATTTCGTAGATCGCAAGGTTTAACAAATAACCTTTAATGGTAAACCATAACAATGCCGATGCGAAAATTTCACTGGTTTCGATGTTATTTGAACCATACCTTCTTCAAGCTGAACTCTTGCGATTTGATTAGATCCATCCAGCTTCCACTATAACTTTAATTTTGAAACCTCTGGAACTTTGGGGAAAAACACAGTTTCGGCCTTCTGCAAACCATAATATTATAGGCTACCCTCTGTAATAACTCATCAATGAAATTCTGTGACTGCAAATTCTTCCTCGACGTTCTACTCTGTAGTTCCACACCAATTCACATCCAAGCTACCACATATTCACGCAGATAGACATCATGAATAAACACTCCAAAACAAATAGTGATGAATATAACTGATTGCGATATCTATAGATCCTACATACTTTTGACTATCCAACTGATTGGAAACATTCAATCATCTCTACGAATGATTCAAAGCTGATCTAGACAACAATGATTTTATGCATATTGTACAGGGTTCGATTATCCGAATCATTCAATCCAATTTTAATATAATTATGTACTAATCAACAAAATAGAAATATAGATATACATCTACAGAGAATAATACAACAACTGAAACTATATCTTCCATACGAAATTTGTACATGCATCTTTATTCAGAGCTTCTGCCTCTTCTCTATTTATGGCATGGTTTTCAACATTTAAAAAGGCCTCTTTATACATATCATCACACTCTCACACCCAACCAGCCAACCTCTCGATGTTTGAAAATTCTTACCAATATATACAAAAAGGAATCATGAACCAATTTCAGTTCAGATCCAAAAATCTTTCAATATTTCATAAAGCTTCTCTCAATTCCATTCTTTACTCAACCAAATCCTATATTAGACCTCTAGATCCCTAAAATTCTCACTCTTCCTATGATTACTCACTCATCCCTAAGATCTATACAACTCACGAGATATTCTTCATTAATCAAATTAAATTTAAATCTCTTTTAGAACTCAAACTAAACTTAGCAAAATAAATAAAATAATTAAGGGAACCCGCTCCCTTTAGTAAATGTGTGATGAGACTCTTAAGTCCTATAAACTTTGAAGAATTCTCCCGCATCACCTTTGTCCAACATATCATGAAGTAATTCTATGGGCTCCATCTCATGAAGTACTTTTATGGGCTCATTGTGTTTCCATTCCTTAATGTGGCCATCAACAAATGAATTGTATGCGACAACATCAGGGACTATTTTCTTATTGGGCATTCCATAGAAGAATTTCCTAGTTTGTGCCAGCTTGCCTAGCTCTGAGAGTAAGCACCAGTAAAATGTAACAACCCAAGAGTTTTATGAAGTTTGTTTTCTTTGCAATAACCAACAATAAGATTGTTTTCTTTGCAATAAGCAACAATAAGTTTGTTTGTTTTGCAATAAGCAACAATAAGGCCATTGTATGTGATAAGATTTGGATTAATCTTTTTGTCCAACATCTCATGAAGTACTTTGATGGGTTGCTTGTGTTTTCGTTCCTTAACGTGGGCATCAAGAAATGCGTTGTATGTGACAACATCAGGGACTATTTTCTTGTTGGGCAGTCTGTAGAAGAATTTCTTAGTGTGTGCAAGCTTGTCTTTCTTACATAAGCCATGAATAAAGGCATTGTATGGGATAACAATGGGGACTATGTTTCTGTGTCCTTTGCAATAAAATATAATTAGAAGATAGAAAGGGAAAAATGAAAAATTTGTATAGCTGGCATTTTTTTGGGGGTAGGTCAGTTTTATACACATTTTATTAAGTGTATGGAAAACAAGTTTTCCCCTCCAAGGAGATTTTTGTTGAAATTGAAGAAAACATAGGAGAATTCTGTTTAAATTAAAGAAAGCATGTAATTTTCCCCACCAAGGAGATTTTTGTTGGAATTAGAGACAACATAGGAGAATGTTGTTGAAATTGAAGACAACATGGGTTGTCAAAATTAGAGACAACAAAGGAGAATGTTGTTGAAATAAAAGACAACATGTAATGGAAGAGAAAATTGTGCCTCCAAGGAGAATGTTGTTGAAATTAAAGAGAGGGATCATGCACCATGAGAAATATTCTACGTTGTTATTTAGTGTTGTAAGAGAGGAGTTACATACAACCCATACAACCGATATTTTAAACCAGCCATGCTTTTTTCTTCAACTAGGCGTGGAGAAGGTTCATAGGAGATTGGAACAGGATTTTGTTATGGTGATGGTAAATGTAAGGGAATTAATGGCACCTGTAATGACTACTAAATTGAAATGAATAAAAAATATTTGTAGAGGAACAATTATAACATTTATAAATTTGTAAACATGATGGGTGGTTTCCTTTACATTCAATAACTAATTTTCAATTTGTATATAATATATTATAAAGACAGTATACTACTAAATTGAAATGAATAAAAAAAAATTATAAAGGAAGAAATGTAGCATTTATAACTATGAATACATGATGGGTGGTTTCCTTTACATTCAAAAACTAATTTTGAAATGCTATATTATAAAGACAGTACACAAGCTGTTTCAAAAGCTTTGAAATAACATTGGTCTTGATCAAATTCGAAGAAGTAAAGAATTTATATTGAGATCAACAAAAGGAAGCATTATGTATTTATAGGATTCAAGAGCCTATAAAAATGGCTACTTTAATTTCTAATATATTTAATTGACATGTTTCGAAACAAAGGAAGCATTGCAAACTACATTGCATACACGATGGTGAGTGAAAATGTGCAAACAAAATAGCATAACATTGCATTCATTTCAATCCAAAAGTGTTTGGAACGAAGCACATTTCGAGCAAAAATGTGCATACAAAATAGCATAACATTGCATTCACTGCAATCTAAAAGTGTTTGGAGTGAAGCACATTCAATTTATGTTTTTATATTTCCTTTTGAACAAGCGGTATTGAACTAGCACCTAATCATATATGCAGAGGATGCAATGGCAACGGCAACACCAGTTTGTATCTATGACAACACCAAGATGAGAATTGTGGGATTGACAATCCAACCAAAGCTTTCTTATTGTATCCCTTTCATGAAGATGTATAATTCATTGCAACAAGGCTTTTAGATTTTTCAGAAGGTCAATAGTTGGTTGGAGATGATGAAGAAGGAAGACCGGGCGCAGAAGGTGTCTTGCCTTTATGTCAAGAAGAGCAACTTGTTGTCCATATATCTCATCATAGTATTGATAAAGTCGGGACAGGTACTTGCTATCCATTTTTTTAGTCTAAAAGAGGGGGGAAATAGAAGTTGAATTAGTTGAATGTGATATGTGGGAATTAGTGTTCTTAAGTAAAAGGAAAGCATAAAATATTGATGAAATGAAAAAAAGTAATACAAGTATAGGAAGTTGGAGAGAAGGGCATGGGACTGCTGAGTTGAAAGTACACTTACTAAGAGGGAATTGGAAGGTAATGGATGTAGCAATCACATTGTGGGTGTCTATATAGACTTCGAAGAAGCATTATGTATTTATAAGATTAAACAACGTATAAAAATGGTGCTTTAGTTTCTAATACATTCATTCGATATGTTATGAAATAGAGGAAGAGTTGCAAACTACATTGCATCCATCATGGTGATAGTAAAAGTACAAACAAAATAGCATAACATTGCATGCATTGCAATCCAAAAGTGTTTGGAACAAGTATAAGTTAATTTCCTATTTTATACATTCCCATTGAACCAATGGTATTGAACTGGCAGGTAATCATATATGGAGAGGGTGTGATGGCAATGGCAACACCAGTATGTATCTATGCCAACACCATTATGATAAGTGCTGGACTATGAATCAAACCGAAGCATTGTTACTGTATCCTTTTCATGAAGATGTATAAGCGGTTGCAAGAAGGCCTTCAGCTATTTGAGAAGTTCATTAGTTGGGTGGAGATGATGGAGGAGGCTTTATGTCAAGAATAGAAACTTGTTGGTCATCTATCTCCTTAGAGTAGTTGGGTCAAGTACTTGTGATCCATCTTGATAGTCTGAAAGAGGGGAAAAAGAAGTTGTTGAATTAGTTGAATGTGACATGTGGGAATTATTGTTTTTTAGTAAAATAAAGATTAAAATATTGATGAAATGTAAAGAGTGATACAAGTATAGGAAGTTGTAGAGAAGGGCATGGGGCAGTTGAGTCAAAATAATACTTAGTGGAAGGATATTGGAAGGCAATAGATGTAGAAATCACACTGCAGGTGGCTGTATAGACCTTGAAGTCAAGATGGACTCTTCTTGTTGCCTACGTGCCATGTAAACATTGCCTTAGATGCGAGAGTAGCGACTAAAGAGAAACAATGGAGAGACGCGGAGGTCATTCAAGCTTCTAACTCTAGAGATGGAAATGAATGTTAAACCCTGATGTTCTATGTTGCCAATGTCCAATGTCGCCCTTCGTAATGTCATGCCTTTTGATTTATGTATTGTCAATCCCCATGCCATTTGAAGGGGCATTTTCTTGTGAGAACCTCGTGTTATTGGGGGGAGTGGAACATAGGTTGGGTTGAAGGCATCCCATGGTGGGCCTTTGTATTGAAAGAAGTCAACAACAACAAATGATGGCAGCTCAGGGGGTTTTACTCCCAGCTGATAGAGAATGGAAATAACTTTACCAAGGGCTCCATTGACAAGGCCTTCTTCAACCCATAAGTTGCATGTGAGGAGCACCTCTTGTTCATTGCAAATAAGAACCTTTGCATCTAGTTGTTCATATTCTTCCTTTGTAGTAGCAAGATAGTAGTTTTTTCTCTCTGCATAGGATCGTGTTATTAGCATGTTCAATTGTTTTAGCATTTTTTTTTATGCAATGCAACAACTTGGTTGGTTGGATACAGGTGCATTGAATTGTCGAATGCTTGGTTGTCGACCATTTATAAAGTGGAGGTAGCCATTGACATGAGAAGGTTCCAGTCCTCAATAGTAGGTGTTTCATTTCTGAGATTTGCAAGGAGTTGGTGAAAAGAAACCCGAGAAGGGGTGGTCCCTTGTTGACGGAATATCATGGAAAGTGTGACGACACTATCGAAGCTGCGCCAAAGGGAATTCCCACGTGAGGTCCTGACATACATGGGGATGTCTCTCACATGTGGTAGTTGCCCAAGATCGCCAACAAGGATGATAGACAGATTGCTGAAAGGTAAATTCCGATGTGAAAGGAATGCCTCCCTTAAGCGATCGTCTACGCATGAAAGTAGTTTAGGCCAAATAAAGCTCATTTCATTGATTATAATGTATTCAACATGACGAAGTTGTTCTTGGAGATGTAGAACTGGTTTCCCCTCAAGAGGATGCATTGGGCCTATAGGAATGAAGAGGGCATAATGGATTGTAAGTGCACTGATGTTAAATGTTGCAACACCAGTTGGAGTAAATAGGAGAAATGGGTATGAAGTGGGAGTAGATTCAGCAAGGAATGCAACTTTTAGTCTGTCAATTAAGAAATATTTGTCGGTGCTAGTAGTATCTTGGATGATCATTCTAAGTGGAGGAATGGAGTAAGTGGTCCTAAAGTGGGCAAGAATAGTGTTCAGAGAAATTTTTTGTGTGGGAGATAGTGAGTCAAGGGAGTGTGGAACTTGAGAGGGGGTAGAGTGGATCTGAGTGAAAGAGTGATTGAACTCTATGAAATTTATGGATGTCTCCTGCAAAGTGGAGGGGATAGTAGTATGGGCCAAATTATGGTTTGAGTGGAAGTAATGATGCCGAAGCATGTCAATATCATCAACCTCGAGGTTGTTCCTTGGGTGTAGTTGAGAAAGGAACTTCCATTCATGCATGTCTATAGAGTCAGGGTGGGAGGGCATTGAAGAAGTGGAGGTATCATTAGAGAAAGGGGATTGAGGGTCTTCAGAGGCACGATGAACATGCCATGCAATATATGTGTCTTTTTTAAGTTCCCAATGTGAAATGATTTCTTCATCAGTGAAGCCAACATACGTTGGGAGTGTGCGAAAAGGGAAGTATAGAAGTAGTTCACTCCAACAGAAAGAAGCATAGCAGGCATCAATAGAAGAAGGGATGGCATTGTAGCAGGGAAGGACAAGAACAATATTTGGAGTGTTTATGTGTTTCCATTGGGAATGTTTTCGGCGAGCAGAGAAGGACCAAGAACGTGCGGCTTTAAGAAGAGGTAGTATTTCAAGCGAATTAGGTCTATTCATGTATGCTACAATGAAGGGTGGTGTTGGGGGGAGGCACCTTGAGCATGAGAAACACATCTAAAAACAGACCGAATAACATTGAGGGAATCAAATGAGCGTCTAGAAAGTGAGAGGGGAAGCTTTTGGAGCATGTGGCATGTCTCTTGTGCGCTTATGTCCTGATCGGAAATTATTTCTGTCAATAGGTTTTGGATGACACTTAGAATGGGAGCCTCAGTGTGCGTGGACTGTGAGAGACGTGACATCATCTGGCTATATCTTTTCGATTTTTGATGTGAGAGGATGCAAATATTGATGGTGGTGGGAGGATGCATGGGTCATGGTCTGCATAACGGTACATACATAAGGTTCACGTTGTTGAGCAGGGCAAGGGTTCCAAGCAGAAATGGTTGATCAAAATAACACTTTTCTTTTTCAACTTTGACTTGGTCATTCCAGTTGAGGTTGTCGACATCAAGTGTGTTTTCCAACCAGAGGAAACCATGTATGTGTGCAGAGCCCCTATGTTTCCATTCATATCTGCAAAGAGGAGGAAGGGTAATTTGTGAGGCGAGTGTATATGTAGAATTGAGAACAAAGAAAAGAAGGATGGATAAGTGAATGCCTGCACCAGTAGTCTTTTGTGTGGAAGCCTTTTTGCAAGACCTCTTTGAGGAAGATTGTGAAATGGAAATTAATGTACTGCGATGCAAGATGCAAATTCTTGATTATATTATGGAATTTCCATCGGCATATCGCAATGGAAGTAGACAGGTGGTTTCTAAGCATGATAATATGAAATTCATGCCATTTGGTGTCAGCTACACTAAGGGTGAAGAAGAAGGTAGGACTACCTATTTGTGTGATCATATTAGTGAGTTCATTTCTACATTTGTTCCAAAAAGAGCGTGTCCCCCTAAGGGCTAAGCCAAAGTGCATAATTTGTTTAGGAAGTATGAAATCAGGGATGTCATGCAGGCGTGTTCGAAGGTCTTCAATCGTTACTGGAAATTTGTCCTCGATGTTTCTTTTAACAAAGACAACATTCGTTGCTTAGCTGCGGTGTCGTAACATAAGATTGTACAAGTAATATCGGAATCTTGGGTGTTGGCCAAAACAATTATCATGGTAGCGAATGAGGTGCAAAGCAAATTCTTGAATTTAAAATTTCAAAAGATGTGGTTGAGCATGCATGGGAACTCCTATGGGGAAGAGTGTTGGGAAGGCCATAAAAAAGAGGCCTTTTGTGGTGTATTCATTGACATCTGAGAGTGAAATAGAAGGCCAAGGAATCGAAGTGGTGGAAGTAGGATGGGAATAGTATAAGTAGTCACATATTTCTTTAATTTCAATATGGGAATTTGGGAGTGTAGATACAAAAGAGGAAGGTTGGAGGTTTGTTGTGGTGGGTGGTGTAGGAAGGTCGTGATTGAAACTAGGAAGGTTAAATTCAGAGTCATGAGAGGCCAAGGTGATGTGACGAAGGAGAGAAGAGACATCCATAGGGTGAGAAGGCAAGTCGGTCATGAAATCTTGGTTGACATGGACATCGTTGTAGTAGGGATCATGCGCTAGTTTATAGTACAAAGTTTCAACAACGCGGGCCTTGCTTACGAAGAAGTCATATGCCTTTTGGTCAGGGCTATGCTCGGTAAAACTAGGATGTCTAAGTTGGAAATTAGGCGGGGTATGGTGTTGGCAATAGAAGTTATGTCTTGCAGGAAACAAATAGTATGGCCGGTGTATTTGAATTGGCCACCATGTGCATGTGTGACTTGCAAGATTGGGTTAACACGTGCTATGAGCATTTCCTCTATTTGGGTTAAAACGACAAGGAAAAATGGTTGGTTGTCGGGGTCCATGTTGTTTGCAAGGGAGAAGCGGTGGGTTGACTTTATATTTTCACATCGGAAGCAACATATGTTACCATGGAAGAACTTTGTTTTCATACTTGGGTAAGATTATTTGCATATGGAGCAAACATGCAAGGGAGACATGTCATCTATCCTTGCATGAAATTGGTAGTGTGCATGTTTAAGGGTGGGGTTGAATACATTTTGAGTATAGGAGGGTGAATTTTCATGTGTTGATGGCAAGGTGTGCGAGGTAGACGAGGGTGAGGCGACAGTGAAGGTAGGAAGGGTAAGGGAAGGAAGATTAGCAGAAGTATTTGTTGAAGAATATGGGGTTGGAAGTGAAGTGTGAGGATGTTGGGGTAGAGCAACATGATTTGGGGGTATATTTTGACACGTTTGGGAGACAAGCTTGGCGCTATACTTGAGACGTATTTGTTTGTTGGAGATGTCTTTATTTTGGGCGTAGAGGAGCCGCATGCGAACATTTTTTGAGGGTCTTTCAGAAGCCTTTGGCATGTCCATCCTAATACAAATATTGGGTGTGAATGTTAGTGAATACAATAGCTAAGCGGGAATAGTATTGACCGTAGAGAAAGAGTGCATGGAGTGTCTATAGAAGGAAGAATGTTTAATGAAGGAGAGGGAAGAAGTTTATATTTAAAGGGAAAGGAAATCAGAGCAAGTTTGTTTTATGTTTTTAAATTGTTTTGTAAATTGTGAGAAACTGTGTACATCCACATATTAGGTCTACAACATAAATTGGTGAAGAGGATATGTACAAGTTAACAAGTATAAAGATGCAAGATACAACATAAGTAAAGATGAATTAGATTTAAGCTAAAGAAGCAACAACCTTATATATTTAGTTTTTGTCTAAGTAATGATGAATTAGATATAAGCTAAAGAAGAAACAACCTTGTATAGTTAGTTTTTGTCTTTGTCGGCCCAATAATTTCTTTAAAAGCCCATAAGAAAACCAAGAAGGACTATGTTTTAGAGTACTTTGAACTATAGAGAAATGAGGAAGCATGGAGTGCAAATTGTAAAAGAGCATGGACAGAAATTTTCTACGTTGATTATAAGGGACAACAAAAGAGCATATATATTATATTTAAAGGTAAAAGATCGAACATGTAACACAAATGTAAAATTGTAAAAAAGCATGGACACAAATATAATATGTTGATTATAAGGAACAACATACTACGTTGATTAGAAGGGACAACAAAAGAGAATATATATTATATTTAAAGGTAAAAGATCGAACATGTAACACAAATGTAGAATTGTAAAAGAGCATGGACACAAATATAGTATGTTTATTAGAAGGAACAACAGAAGAGCATATATATTATAATTAAAGGTAAAAGATCCAACATTTAACACAAATGTAGATATATAGAGGAGAGAAGAACAACGATGAATTGCACATATAAGATCATCTATATTATATTTAAAGGTAAAAGAACCAACATGTAACACAAATGTAGATACATAGAGGAGAGAAGAACAATGATGAAGTCCACATAGAAGATCATATGTGAAAGGAAGAAGAGGGTGGTAGGGGGAAGAGATAAAAATGAATGGAGAAACTTATATAAGATCTTGTAGATGTTAAGTTGACAACGGGGGAGAAGGGGGAGGTCTAAAGTCGTCGAGTGACTGGTGGGTTGCACAATTTATTTATATCTTCGAGGACAAGACGAGATGCAACACCATAGTTGATGTCTTCTGAATTGACAAGGACAACCTTCAAGTAGTCAACGCCATTGAAGTGGTATGTTTTGACGAACAATGTGAAAAGGAAATGTCGGCATGAAACCTTTGAACATATCTCATGGATAGCATTAGGCTTAGTGGAGAGTAGGAACAAGTCTTTGGTTGTGATACCCAGGAGCTCAGTTGTGGCATCATCGAAAGCTATGAAATTTTGCAGTAGCCCTAAGTGGTCATACATTTCAAGCTGAAAACATAGCCATAATCACATTTCAGGAAGTCACCGTCGCATTTACTGCAGTGCAACATTCCATTTGAGTGGTGCGCAACTTTTTTCATGCATTGGATGCCATCGAATGCGAGAGGGCATGCAAGGAAGTAGAATTTTTGCATGCCAATATATGTTATGGTTGCATGAATGGAGAACCATGCTGCTTTTTCAAGGGGTTGTAAGGCCAGCAGGTCAAAAATCGTACTTTGTGGGTGGGTTCATGTGGAAGATCCAGAGAACTTTCTACTCAATGATGGTGAATAAATCAAGTGGCCTCATTTGTGGAACCATGTTTGGAGTTGGTGAGTCTCTGGAATGTTTGGATTCAGGAGGAGCTTGCTGGTGGAGATGGTCCCTACAGTCCTTCCATTAAATTCTGCTATGCAACCCCCTTTGATTGCAAGAATAGGTGATGTACCTGAAGAACGAAGCATTGCAAGATCCTTACCTATAGAGTGGCAATGTTCTCCCCAACGGGTGATGTCAATGCTATACCCATACATGCCTTCCAAGTTTAGAGTTTTTCTGGGTGTTTCAGTCCCATCTCTTCGCCGAATGGTGGAGGTAGGGGAGCTGGATCTGACTACACCAATGATGTCCACAATTGAGCTGAGGTCTGCAGATCCAATTTCACTGATACATTTGAAGTGGGGGGGGGGGTTCCGAAACTCGTCGTAAAATAGGAAGACCTCCCATTTGATATTTAGATGATTGTAGCTTGGTTTTGTTGGTTTGACTGTGTCATTTGAGACCATGTAAACCTTCTCAACTTGGACGAGGGCATGAAAGGAATCTGCTAGGTCATTGAAGGCAGAAAGATGGATCTCATCATTAGCACAATCAATGAGGTCAAAGAGGAAGACCTTTCTGAAACCCCAAACATTGTTGTACGGTCGAAGGGTTTTTTTTTTGCAAGCACCCAACCCTAGATTGACCAATATTTATGATAGGGGCTGGGCGCCATTAATGGAATGGTAGCAGGTGTAGCAGAGGAAACCTGAGTCGATGTTGAAGTGGAACCCCCTGTCAGAATGGGTGTATGAATGGAGGAGTTTTAATATATTGAAGAACCAGATTGAAATGTTGGTGGCTGAATAATTTGAAGAAGGTTCGGGTCCCCAATCAAAGATGCATGATGATGGGAAGCTTCAAGCTCAAGAAATTTTATATTCCTGGAGGAAAGAAAAAAACAAGAAAGCAATGGGTTATTATTTGTAGCATAAGTGAGGTAGAGATGGAAAATCAGAAAAAATGCACAAAGGATGGGGTGAAGAGTGTGAACATAAGCATAGTTTTGTAAAAAAAGTGCAAGCAACTTTTCTGAGAATGATAATTGACCCAAGTTGGAGGTCACTGGAGGTGACATGGCCATTGTATGCAGACATCAACAAAGTTTTGTGCTGGAAAGCACCGTAAAAAAGGGAAACACGGTAGTGCGTGGAAAACGTATTTTTCGAAGGAATAAGGCTAAGCTCGACTATTTGGAGGGATGGTTGGAGTGACGTAGAGCCAGCTAGTAGCAAAGTGATCACATTCCATGTTAGAGTAGGCTCCATGATGAGATGTTGAAAAGATGCCTTGAAATGCGAGAACCTGTAAAATGTAGGTATAGGGGTAGGGATGAATGCAATATATTGAAGAAGACGTTGAGTAATAATTGTAGAAGTGTTAAGAAGGTGTTTGGTTGTGCACATTTGGCGAGAACATGTAGTTTGAAAGCAATATGTTAGTGTGAAAGAAATATGTCTTAATTTAGGGAATTTAGGAAACTATGTTATAAGAAAAGGCTATGGTTGGAATGAAGGGGATGTTATTTTGAAAAAAATATGTCCTAATTTAAGGAATTTTGGAAACTATAAAATAAGGAAAGGCTATGGTTGGAATGAAGGGGGTCATTAGAGAAAATGTTCTTGGAAACTATAAAATAAGAAAAGGTTATGGTTGGAATGAAGGGGATCATTAGAGAAAATGTTAATTACAAAGACAAGCATATGCCATTTAGTTTACGTAACCGTATAATTGATGATAGGAAGCCCATATTCGTAATTCAAGTGCAAGGAAGGGAAAATTGTAGAATTAGAGAAAATAGAACATAGAATTGAAAAAGTATGAAATGGGGAAAAGAGTGATACGATATTAAGGGAAACAAGGAGTTTTGAGGCAAGTTTCTCATTTAAGGATGCTATTAGGTTTAGGTTAAGTTGGCTAAGAGAGGCTAACACAATTTTGTCTTGTTAATAAATTTTATGCAAGGAAAACTACTAACCCTTGATATAGGCATTGACTTCCTTTGGTTTCAAGTGAGGAAATCAAAATGTACAAGTTCATAACATATGAATCTGTGATTCACAAGGACACTTGAAATATTGACTTTATTCACAACAAAAAAATCTATCATAAGAAATTACATTCATTTTATTCAAGAGAGGCTAACACCATTTTGTGTTGTTAATAAATTTCATGCAAGGAAAACTACTAACCCTTGATATATGCATTGACTTCCTTTGGTTTTAAGTGAGGAAAAAAAAATGTACAAGTTCATAACATATGGATCTATAATTCACAAGGACACTTGAAATATGGACTTTATTAACTACAAAAAATTCTATCCTAAGAAATTACATTCATTTTATTCAAGTCACTATAAATTCATGCATTTAGATACTAAGACCGGTATATCAAGCTTTGAATGTTACACACTATCCTTCACATGTTCCTCAACTTGAAACTTCTACTCTGCTATCCAACCCCATAACTGTGGAAATAGTAATTGGCAGTGTTAAGAATACTCTGCTTTATGATAAGTTGTTATTTCTCTATTATAATATTTTCCCAAGAAATAAAATTAGAGCTGATTTTTCCTCAGGAGTTCAATATTATTTTCCTTTGTTATATATTTTCACTACTTAAAAGGTAAGGATATGACTGCAACTACTTAGTGATTAAGAATAATTGATTCAAGTAGTTTTTCATATTACATATTCCTATAAATTTGCCCATAAAGTTGGATAATAGTCAGTCTTACTAATATGGAATAAGATCCTCGTAAGAAAATATGCCACTGTTTTCTTAATAGCTCGCAACTAAGAGGGTATCATAAAGAATAACTTACTATAAAAATTTTAACCTACCTTCTGAATAAGAAAAATTAGACATGCCTTTTGGCATTTCATGTATAATAATATAACAATATCCTTGAGAATCTGGCTAGGCCATGATAGTTACAATCAGAGAGCTGAAATTACCAGTCCTTGTCCTTGAATTCCATATAAATCCTATTTTAATGTTGTCAAGCTCCTTTCGTGAAGCAATCTCCCTTCGTGGTTGTAATATAATATGTTGTATTTAAATCCTTAGAATCAACATTTAGCACGTTGTAATACACAAAACCCAATTATAAATAAATGCTACAACTAGAAAGAGAACAGCATAGGATCAACAAATGATCAAAGCCCCAATGCCATTTACAACAGATGAATTCATGTTTCAGCAAGAAGATCAAAGTTATCAGCTATATTATAAATAGCAAGACGTTTCCAACTAGAACCAAAGGGTTATTCACCCCCTATGGAAAATGTCAATGCCCGTGATAGAATCACCATTGTATACACTATAAATCCAAGGGCTAACCCAAGAACATCTGCAGTCATATTGACAAGAAATTGTCCAGACCTTTCATGAAATATTTTTTTTCATTGTTCAAGAGTACAAGAAGAAAAGAAATGAGTGTGATTACGTTCATTAGGAACATATATTCATAATAAATATTGGGATAAACCCACTTGTGAGAAATGTGTGTAGTCTTGTTGAAGGTTCAAGAGTATGGAAAGAAAAGAAATGAGTGTGACTAAGTTCATTAGGAACATATATTCATAATAAAGTTTGGCATAAACCCACTTGTGAGAAATGTGTGAAAGCACGATGATCCTGATGTTTAGAAACATGATGGTAATGGTATTTGTTTTTATTTAATTTAAGAAGTGTTTATTGCTTGTGCAAGATTTTTGGTCGGAGATTCATAAAGATGATGTAATATTGAAATAGGATCTAAACCTAGGTTGGTTAAAATATAATAGATACAGAAAGCAACATTGGAGCAACAAGGGTGTAAAGTCATTTTGTAAGAGGAGAATTCCAAGGGAGAATAATACCTGGTTTGGGTGAAATGGGTAGCATGTAGTTACCTTCTTGGCGAGTGTTTGTCAAACTATGATTCTGGCCCAATTATGGTTATTGTCTACAAGGAAAAACTTCACAAGTGGATTGATAATGGAATTTTTCAGAAGTGGAATGACAATGGAATTCTAGTATACTCTTATGCATTCTCTCAATGAATTATTAGTTGGAGTTCAGGGCAAGTGGGACTACATATCCAAGAACAATTAAAGTTTGACAATTTTTTTTCTTAAAAATGTGCAGGGATGAAAAGGGTTTACAAGAAAAAAGACAAGGAGATGTTGAACTATTTCCATTGCCTACATTATTTCAAATAATGTATCAACACTCTCACCTATATGTACATATAGGTGTAGGAGATTCTATGATCTGAGAGGTCAAGATTTTTCTTACTAGAAGAACTCTAACAAGAGAAAAAAATGCATCAGACTTGAATCTTTTTTTCCAAGCATCGGACTGAGAATAAATTTTGATCTGAAGACAACTCATCTGCCAATGAAACAACTTTAAAAATAGAATAAATTGCATCAGAATTGAATCTTGTTTTCCAAGCACTAGACGAAGAATAAATTCTGTTATGGAGAAAACTCATCTGGCAATGGATTTTGAAAAGAAGAATAATTTTGGATTTAAATGCCCTCCAAACGTGTTGATTTACATGTGTAGTAAAACACACAACTCATCACACCCTCCATCACACCTACAATTTAATATATAAATATAAGTAAAGGATCCTCCCACAATGCAAATGAATTTATTCTAATACCCTTCTCATAAGAGAAGCTTCTACGATGTCTCATGCCCATCACTCTGTACTGAAACAGACTCTCAACCAAAGCCAAGCTCATGTTTATAAGGAGTGCCATCATAAGAGAGATTCCCAAGAAAAGAGAAGTCACTCTGTCACATGGTACCTAGCAACATCACAACTCAACTTCATAGAATTGCTAGTCAAGAGAAGTCCATTGATACTTCTCAAACTTGACATGGTGTCTATTTATTATAGTTGTCTCAATCTAGCCTTTGTTTTCATAGTCATTGAAATTTACTAACAAAGAAAATTTTGTGAAGATTAAGATCTGATTTTGATCATACATCATCAAGATTTTGATTGTAATTACAGTAAAAAATCTGGGGCAACCTTTTGTTTCCCTTGAAATACCAAAAGCAACCAGTTTTGCATACATATTATTGTCTAGAAGAATGTTAGCGGTCTTAACTTCCCTATAAAATATATTTGTGGAAAAATCCGCGTGAAATAATTTCAGTCCTTTGCACACAGAGATTTCAGTCCTTTGGACACATATTTGGATCAGATGATACATATGGTTAGGGATTACTTGTTCATTTACCTTCTTGGCGAGCATTTTTCAAACTATGATTCTGTCCTAATTATCACTACTATCTACAAGGAAAAACTTCACAAGTGGATTGACAATGGAATTTTTCAGAAGTGGACTGACATTGGAATTATAGTGTACTCTTTTGCATTCTTGCTCAATGCATTCTTAGCTGGAGTTCGGGGCAAGTGGGACTACATATCCAAGAACAATTAAAGTATTACGATTGTTTTTCTTAAAAATGTGCAAGGCTGAAAAAGGTTTACAATAAAAAACACGAGGAGAAGTTGAACTATTTCCATTGCCTACATTATTTCAAATAATGTATCAACACTCTCACCTATATGTACATATAGGTGTAGGAGCTTCTATGCTTTGACAGGTCAAGCTTTTGCTTACGGAAAGAACTCTAACAAGAGAAAAAAATGCATCAGAATTGAATCTTTTTTTCCAAGCATTGGACTAAGAATAAATTTTGAACTAAAGAAAAATAATTTGCCAATGAAATAACTCTAACAAGAGAATAAATTACATTAGACTTGAATTTTGTTTTCCAAGCATTGGACTAAGAATAAATTCTGTTATGGAGAAAACTCATCTGGCAATGGATTTTGAAAAGAAGAATAATTTTGGCAAATTCCCTCCAAACGTTTTGACTTGCATGTGTAGTAAAACACACACCTTATCACACCCTCCATCACACCTACAATGGAATATATAAATATAAGCAAAGGAGCCTCCCATACTACAGATGAATTTATTCTACTACCCTTCTCATAAGAGAAGTTGCTACCATGTCTCATTCCCATCATTTTGTACTGAAACTGACTCTCAACCAAAGCCAAGCTCATGTATGTAAGGAGTGCCATCAGAAGAGCGATGCCCAAAGAAAGAGAAGTCACTCTGTCATAGGGCACCTAGCAACATCACAACTCAACTTCATAGAATCTCTAGTCAAGACAAGTCCATTGATACTTCTCAAACTTGAAATGGTCTCTATCTATTATAGTTGTCTCAATCTAGCCTATGTTTTCATAGTCACTGCAATTTACTAAAAAAGAACATTTTTTGAAGATCAAGATATGATTTTTATCAGAAAACATCAATATTTTGATTGTAATTATAGTAAAAAATTTGGGGAAACCTTTTGTTGCCTTTGAAATACCAAAAGAGCCATTTTTTCATACATATTGTTGTCTAGAAGAATGTTAGCGGTCTTAATGTCCCTATAAAACATATTTGTGGAACAATCTATGTACAAGAATTTTAGTCCTTTGCACACAGATATTTCAGTCCTTTGGACACAGAGTTGGATCAGATGATACATATGTTAGGGCTTACTTGTCCTTTTTAAATAAGAAAAAACTCTTGTGCATCAAACCAATGAAAGAGTTACCCTGCATTGCTGTTAATGCTATTTCGATTAGGGAGAAAGGCACAATAACTAAAACTAGGAACAATATAACTTTTTAATGCTATATATGAACTGACTTGAGGCACAAATAGAAGTCTGAAGATTGTTTCAGGTTTGAAGCTCACCTCCACATAGGCATTACTGAAGAGGAAGGCTTAATTTCTCATGGTGAATGTAGCAGGTCCTCAGAAGCCATCGCCTATCATATCCTAATAAAGTGCATTTATACAGAATGAAAAGAAAATTATAATACAGAGCTACTTAGGGCTACAATTTATAAAAAGACTTTTTTCACTTAGATCTAGGCAGACGTAGTTGTGACCATTCGGCCCACCAGGTTTCTGACCAGTCTATTTCCATAGCTCCACTACTGCATTTGTAATTAGGTGCAAGGCCTGCATGAGGCCACCTAACCATTCACCATTTCTGATTTGGGAATGTGTAAGACAATCCTACAGGCGGGTTCCTGTTGCTCCACTGAGAATCAATGCAAAATGGAGTATGGATATCACATAATGGAGCATGGATATGTCATCTGGCGATCCTGGAAAAGTAGCATAGAAGAAACCTAAGGAGGAAGGAATTGGAAAACAAATCCATTCTTTGGTCCAGGCTGGGCCTGTTCGGGTAGTTCTACCATGTATGTACAAAGACTGGATTTCTTTGCTAATGCTTTATGAAGGAATGGAATCACCTTACTCACTCATATAATAAGAACCAATGGAATCAGTGTCCGTTGCAACAACTACGCTTGGATATGTTTTTGGTTTCGAAATAGGAAAAAGGGTGAAATGGATCAATCAAAAACTCCCGCTGGTTCTACTCCAACTGGCTCTGGGATCAGAAGGGATGTCCGCTCATATGATTTTGTAGATAGCATATCCAGTTTCATATCCATATCCACCACATGCAAATTAACCTCTTCAGCAACAATTATCCAGATCATAAGGTAAGGTGCCGCATCAAGTCCCTCCAAATATCCAAAAAAAATGCATGCCATCCTCAGCTGGTTTTAAGTTATCCTTATTGGTTTTAATTTATCCTGATTGACTAAGTACAGTACTAATTGAACTTCTAGGGCTCTATCTATCTATTTTGTGCAGGAAAGTTGAACCATAAATGTAGGTAATACTTCATCATTGTTGCTGGTTTATGCAACAATACAGTTGTTGGTGGTTTATGTAGCAATACGAAAGACATAGCCATTGTAGATAATCCAACATTCTAGATTAGATTGTGTAATGATTAAACAACCCAGGTCAAGGGGTTTCAGATGTTTTTAGTTTAGCTTGTAGAGGGACTATTTTACAACAGTTTGTATTTAAACAACGAAATTTAATTTCTTTTGGCAAAACATAGTTATATATGCAGTAGGCTAACATGTATACATGGCATTTAATTTCACAGGTTGATACTGTTAGTTAGCAGATAGTGTGATACTTACTTGTTTGGCAATGGAAATTTGGAGAAGGGATCTTGCGAAGGCACAAGCATCAACAACCAATAGATAATTACAGTAACAGCTAATTGTAGTAACAACAACATCAAATTTCAGGAAAAACAAACGAATAACAAAGTCCAGCAACATTGATCTGAAAATGAATGCTATTTATTGTTGTGCTAGTTTCATTTCAGATATAAAATTTTCTTTGCATTGTTTTACTTATCCTTCATAGGGTTGTTTATGAGCATGTGATTGTAAAACAATGTACTTAGTGAAATTATGAGTTTGTCATAAGCTTTAAAAGAAAAATTTTAAACGATAGAACATAAGAAATATTAAACACAACAAACACACATAACAGATCTTAACACAAATAATTTTGATAAAGGAGTTCACCCCTCGTGGGCTACATCTCCTTGGTCCATCTTCATAGTGTGACCTTTGTAGTAGCTTAAAGTGTGCTAAAATTGTTGTTACAAGCTTTAGAACCTCTTGGAATCTATTCCAATGAGTTTAAAACATCATAATCTCCAAAAAATGACTATTGGTTTACTGAATTTGGACTTTGGATGCTCTGACAATGACCCCAACACATGGTGGCCCTGGCCTTCAAAATTTTCAAATGCACTAAAACACCTGTAGATGACATTTTCTACCTCTGCAACTTTCTTCAATGAGTTCCCAAGGTGCCAATTAGCCTAAAATGACTTTTATTGAGCTCAATTTGGTCGAAAATTGAGTGATTTATGACCAAAACCAAATTTGCCCCAATTTCTCCTCTAAAACTGGAGGAACTGCCAATTAAATTTCTAAATTTAGAAACCCGCCAAAATTGGTGCGCCCTCCAGAATTTTCTCCAAATTAAGCTCTGGATTAATTAGCGCTAAACGCATTTTACGGGCAGACAAGACAATTTAGTGATAAGTGCTTGTTTTAGTGTTAATGACGGTTTATCGTGGGTTAACCACGTTTAACCGTTAATTAAACTCCATTTAATTTGTCGTTGGTTCAATCGGGCTGGCCCCCTCCAACCCCCAACGGTCGGGTGGTGTTAATTTAAATAAAAGCGAAGAACGTATAGGGTAAGAAACACCCTATAGAAGTGACAGTAAGTCATGTTGTTTGTGGGCACAAGGTCAGGGGTTCGATCCCCCACTCTACCATAAAATTTTACTCGACGCTATAATTGAACTCTTCCACCATAATTGTCAATTCAGCCAATCTAGAACCTCTATCAGTTTAGTTGGAAGACTCTCCAAATTTGGTTGACCTTGCCATATGGGTTTGTAAACCTATATATATATATATATATATATATATATATATATATATATATATATATATATATAGATAGATATAGATATCCACCATATAACTAATGTCCAAAACCTTAATGTGATAATAATTCGACTTCAGAGGTTGAGGGATGGCCCACCAAAGAGGACATGTGGTGTCCTCTGGTTGGGTTATACTCCATCCCTTAAAAAAAAATCAAATTCCAACTTAGGAAGAATTGGAGGTCATTGGACAATTCTCTCTTCACTTAACCCATATGGCGAATTTGAAGGCGCCACTTGTCACAGTGTTATTGGCTGCAATCTGGAGAATATTCCCTGCAATGTTGATTGTACCTACCACAACTTCAATGTACCAGTTCTACTCATTTTTTGCTTGTTTTGGAAAACAAACAACAGACGATAACTCAGTCATACGAATTTGGATTTTGATGAAATGAGTTGTGCCAGAATCCCGGCGACGAACTCTATCCGGTCGTTTAGGTTCGAAGAAATTTCAAGCACTTTAAATTTTTAGCTAAAACTTGAGCCTTAGATCAAACATCAAATTTCAATTTCACGAGTAACAATGAATTTCAATTTCACGACAAATTTTAATTCCACTAGAAGAAAAGCGTAAAATAAGGATCTAGATGAAGAGGCTAAATAGAAGAGTAATGAAATATTACAGAGACAACGCATAAATATTTTGATAAGATCTGATTGTGGAAGATCATAGAAGATCAAAGATGATGTGTAGTTGATCTAATTGTTGGAGAGCAGAGCTAGGAAGCCTTAATGAGAGAAACTGTGGGAGAGCATAGCCAGACAGGGGTGTTAATGACAGGTAGTGTTGTTAATGATATATTTGATTTCACCACTGATTTCATTAGCAGTGAGAATAAGTGTTAATGATAGATTGAGTAGAGAGATCTCGATTGAGCAGAGAGATTGATTTCAGTAGTGGGAGGGATTAATGGCTCTATTGTTCATGACAACACAGACAGAGATAGGAGAGTGACTATGATGGTGGGTGGATAGTCAGGTAGGAAGATGTGCATAGCTAGGTAGGTAGAAGATGACATAGAAAAATCTAGTTAGCGACAACTGTAGAGGACAAACAATATCTACAGTGTCGCAACCAAAAACCCCACAATAGAATGCATATCAACGTAATTATAAACACTTGTATATCAAAATATTTAGAAATTTTGTAGATTCCGGAAATATTTTAAAATCTGATTGTGAAAGAGAAGTCAAAGATTCACCTCTTTCTTGATCATTACATTTCAGTAATATTTTTGAATTCTCTCATAATAGACAAATTCCAAGATATTCCCGAAATGTGTAATCAACATAAAAATGATATAAAAAAATACAAATAAATTTAACAACTACTTTAAAAAAAATTAAATTCTTAGATCCTGGAATGTAAAATGTTGGCTTCATATTATAAGTTTCAAAGCTAGTTAGACAAATTCTCTTTAATTTTTTCTCAAACTTTCTTAAGAGCTTTATAACATTGGCATAAAGTTTAAATTTAAATTGAGAAAACAACAAAGAAAAATATCATGAATAACATTTGACCATAAATTTTAAATTTAAATTGAGCAAACAACAAAGAACAATATTATGCATAACATTTGACAGATGATTGAAGGGAACTACGTTTGTAGAACAATATAGGAATATTGTTGATTGTAATCACAAAAATAAATTGAATATCATGCGAAAAGATTTAAGAGAATGGACTTATCCATTGCTACAATTTCTTAGAAATTTCAATGGGATTGTAGTGGTTTTTTTTGTAAGTTTAGCAGATCCTTCCTATTTCTATTAATCAAAAAGAGAATAGCGGGTTACATATAATAAAACTTGATGGCCTTAACCTTCCCACATAAACCAAGTCTTTTAGCCAGCTTAAAGAGTTATAGGTCAACCAATACTGGAAAATTTTAAACTGTATACTATCAAATATGTCCACTTTAGTGTCTCTTGCATACAATAACTTTAAAAAGTAAATTCTACCCGAAATACGCATGGTAAAAAAGCAGAAAAGAGAGGATCTCAATCATCTGAAGACGCAATCGGTGTTGGGTCCTTAACACTAGAATCGGGCATGTCCACTTGTTGCATGCTTTGCAATTGTCAATCTATGCAGCCCAGACGAACATTTCTATGGTGTTGTGCAAGGCGGATTTCTTGAATGTCTCTCCTTATCTCATTTAAAATGGAGGTAGCTTTTGGGTCCCCTCCAATTTCCTGGATGTTGATAATTGACTTAGCCAGTACACATTTTAGTGTCCAATATGTAGGAATAGACTGATGGAATAAGGACATTCTACTCCTCGTGTTATGAGGGTCCTTTAAAAATTCCATTTCTTCCTCTTGTATTTCCCCTTCCTCCTTAGTGTTGCAGTCTCGCTGCCATCCAGAGATAAGTGCTCTAACTTGCAGTGTAATAGCAGTGGAGTAGCCATCAAAAAGGTTTTCCATTACCTCTTTACCTGACTTCCTCCCTCTCTTACTGGGACCCACTATAATCTTACTTTGTTTATGTTTCCCTTTACCTTTGGCCTCCTTTTTTGCTGCCTGACCTTTAAACATACTGTCTTGCAGTACATACAGCTGGATTTACTAACAGTGTCGGGGAAAGTCCATGACCAGTGCTAAAGAAACACCTGTATATAAATTAGAGATACCTGTATATTGCAACGGAATGTCAATAATTGTTTTAGTGAAACAACAATGAAAGTGATCCGGACTGTCAGTAGTGACATCCTCGTAAATAGAAGGACAATATATGTCATCATTCCTCCTTCTCATCATCCAACGATTTAGAAGGGTGGAAATATGAAGTTTCTTATTCTGGCGCAACTGAAAATGCATGGCGAGAAGTTTTCCATTCTCCTTCTGCATATTAACAGGTCGAGGCTAGAGACTCCCACTACGAGAATTAAACTCCCTAAGCACCCAAATATAAAAGACCCAGCGACAATAAAACACCCAATGAAGCAACTAGAACTTCCGCAAAGTATAATAGAGACCCCTTGTAACAGAAATGAACCTCTTAAAAGCAAGATGAGCCCCCTTGTAATAGGTATTGGAATAAACTTCCTTGAAATGGGAATGTTACCACTAGAAACATAATTGAGAACCCACAAACCTAGAAAAATACCAGAAGGACACCCCGCATGACCCCAGAAATAAGGGTAGGTATCAGTATAAGAAGAGTCGGAGCCCTCCATATTACAAAAGGACTGAGTGGGTGAAACTCTGGGTAAACAATTAAACTGAGCATTGTTGACAGAATGGTCATTAAAATCCATGCAATATAATTCATATGCTTGGTGTTATCACCAAAAAAAAAAATTCAAAACATTGTATGTCAACTCTGTTTTGATCATGGTATAAATAGTTTTGAAAGTCATTTTAGTATGGTTAAGGGTATGTCATAGTTTTTAGAGGTTTAGTGTTCATCATCAAAATTCAAATAAGGTCTTTATAGGTCCATTCCATGGTCAAAAAATTCACATTTTTCATTCAAGATTCATTTGAGTAAGTTTTGGGCTAATTTCCCACAATTAGCCAGAAATCCACAGTTCGTAGCGCCGTTAGTTCAAAAAGGGAGTTTTGCACTATGAAAGCGCAGCTACTTTCGTAGTGCAAAGTGCGAAAATTACACTGTGAGCGCTACGAAAGCGTGATTTCTTTGCTATCATGTCAAATAAGCCGATATCTGTCAGTTTTAGTTGGGGAATGATATGATAGTGGTTTGGTGAGTCAGTTAGTTAACAAATTTGATGTACTTACCTGTCCTACAGTCATCATTGTCATGATAGGATATTAATCAAACATCATTTGGTCATGAGGTGACATCTCTAATTCGAATTTTATGCCTAATTGAGTCATCTCTGTTTCATTTACCTTCACATATGTTGTCCAAGCTCTAAAGCATTAAAGATAAGTTTGTGGTTGTTATATTCAAAAACAACTTTCACCATTATCAAGCGAGGTTGTTCATCAAATCAAGCGAGGCTATTCATCAAATCAAGAGAGGTTGTTTACAGGTTTTAGAGAAGCTAACAAGTTTTCTTTACAAGAAACATGGCAGAGGAGAAGAAGGTCCATAGAGGGGGGCATTGTCTAAGATACAAGCCTGAGAATGAAAATGCTATTGTGGAGGATAAAATGGTAATGGGGGCTTTTAGAAAAGTTGGTTGTCTCAAATTTTGTGAAAATTTGTAGGGTTGCCACACTCAGGTGTCCAAAGAGTTTTCTTTACATTTTAGTGGAATCACTACCAAAATTGGAATCAGATAAATATGCCAGTTACACCTGAGATCATAGCTGTTGTGACAGAGATACCAAGGGGAAAATAATCTTAGTTTAAATGTTTTAGGTTCGATATGGAACCATGCAAGGAATTTATGAAACCTGAATATGTAGACATGGACCTGAACAATGCAATACCCAGAAGTTGTATCAAGGACAACTATGCAAAGCTGCTATTCAATATTCAAAGATATTTCACATGTGAAGGAAGGTACCATAAATTTTACACTTATCATTTCAAACTGTTGTTGCATTTAACAGGTATGATATCATTAGATTTACCATTTTACTTGCATAGAAGGCTTGCTAAAATGGCTGACAAAGTCCAAGCTAAATTTGATGGTTGTGAAACATCTCTTTTTCATCACGATTTGATAAAGTTATTGGTTTTGAATGAGCTTCAGAAAATAAATAGGGATTGGTATTCCTTTTTATTTATGAGTGGATTTGAAATGGAAGCCCTAACCCCAGGTAGAAACCCTAAGATTAAGGGGAATCCTTCACCACCAGTAGCAAAATCAAGTCAACCAGTGGTTACTAAAGCAAATAGGTTTATAAAGTTGAAACCAAGGAAACAGGTTGAAGATAGGACAAAGAAAACATCAATGCTTGTTGCATAAACTCCATCACCTACAAAATATAGAGTAGAAAGGGTCAAAGAAACAAAACAAAACAAAGTGACCAGTAAGCCGGAGATCCAGAGAAAGACAAGAAGCTAAGCATCAGCATCAAAGGGAAAAGCAGTTGTTTCAATGACAGAGGATAGACCAATGATGAAAGGAAACTTGGATGATATACTTCATGTAATTGATATAGAAGAATCACCCATTGTGTAGGAATATTTCATTGAAGTGGATGAACACAAACAGAGAAAAATGAAGTTAGCAAAGAAATTGGAATTTGAAGATGAGAATGTAGCCTTTGTTTTTCAAGCTAGGAAACCTTTAACTAGGCATGAAAAGAAACTCCAAGAAGGCAGTAAGGATATCCAAGTAACTATTGAAGCAGCCAAAGTCCCTAAAGAGGTAATTGATCTCTCATCACCTATAGTGGAGCATGCAGCCACCAAGATAATGAAGGGAAAGGAACACATGACAGAGTGTCAACTGCTGGAAGAAAGGTTGAAGCTAGAAAACCAAGAGATGGAAATGATGAGAAAGAGGGCCATAAAGCATAGCATTGAAAAGATAGGGTTCAAGAGGATGAAGGTTGTTTGGGAAGGTCAAACAGTTTCTAGGCCAGAGATTCCAAGCAGTGCAAAGCAGTTTTTTACATGGATAGTTCCAGACATTAAAAAAGAAAAAATTGTTAGAGTGATCAATAATCATTTGAGAGCCAATAATAGAAAGATAATAGGCCAAGTGGAGGATTTGGAGCTACAATTAAAATAGTCTCAAAATGAACTAAAGAATAGAGGTACAAAATGACAAATTCAAAGAAAACTCAAATGGAAAATGAGGAATAAATTTTATGAAGGTTATGTTTTTAGTCCAAATAGTTGATGGTTTTAATGAATTCAGTGATTTTCTAAAATTGTGGCACCTTTTTGTTTCAAATTTTGAAGAAAATCTGGTTAAAACTGCTTACACAATAGTTTCGTAGCGCACACAGTGCAAAATCAGTGAAAAGCGCTATGAAACTATTGTAGCATGCTTTTTCACTCTCTCTCTTAAATTTTGGAAGGGCAGATATGTGTATGAAGACCTGAAATTGCTAGGGAAGCTATGCTAAGTGATAATGAAGAAAAATCTGAAAATAAGAAGCCAAAATTTTTATGATAAAGGGTTAAAAAGACTGCACTACGAAAAGCACTACGAAACTGTGTTCTTTTTGTAGCGCAGGTCTGTTTTGGTTATTTTGGGCAGTTTGATGATGATTTTGTATAGCTGGCATCTATGGATGATTTTGAACACATGTTATTTCAAATCCTGACAGCAAATGACTTCAAAGTCATAAGTTTATGGTGGTTAAATTGTCTTCAAAGCTTGAAGAATCCTAAGCCTAAAAACAGGGGAGCAGTTTCCTAGTTTGCAGGAGTTCAACATCATCAACATTATGGTCATAATAGGTTGGAGCTCATCATCAGGGTTTGAATTTATGGAAATATAAGTGGAAAAGGATGTAATTAAGTTTAGATAAATTTGTTTTTAGTTGATTTAAAAGAGTTCTAATTCTATTTGTAATAGGACTCTGTATTAGGTTTACAGATGTTTTTGTAATAAATACCATGTTTTATGGTTAGGATAGGTGTCAAAAATAGGAATTCAATGTATAAAGATGTGGAGAATCTTATCTTATGATGTAAATGATCTATAAAATATCAAGGAGTAAAAATATAAAGGGTTGGACATTTGTTAGCAAAAACACTGTGTTTATTGTAAGTGACTGTTTTCAGCTTAATACAGATTTTCTACTTAGACAACTCAAGATTCATGAGGAGTTATTGTATGTTCTTGTTCTGATGGCATCTTTTCAATATTCTATTGTAGTGGTGTTTGCTTATGTTACTCAGAATTCATCAATGATGCTCTGACTTCCTTCATAGACAAACTGACTGTGTGTTTCACTGTTCTACATGTGTATTCCTTGATTTGAACTCTGATATGCCTTGACTTCCATGATAGGTAGATTGTTTTGGTTTTGCTAAAGCTAATATGACTCCATAAGCCCAATGTACACTTTCTAATGTGATTTACAACTATTTTATGTCATTTATCTGTTTTTATCCCATATAGAGTTAGCCATCTACATATTTATCAAAAAACATAAACCCTTGAGAGAGCCCTCTCAAGTTGAGGAGGCTAAACCTCAGGAAAAATATTGGTCTGAAATAGTTACATGAGATTAACTTGATTGGCAACCTATCAGGTATGATTTTGTGATAACACTTGGGAAGCTGAACTACTAGGGTTGCATACAAAGCGAAAGGTAAAATGCATGGTGCAGGGGGAATCAAAAGCAAAACAAGAAAATTCCACATGAGACCAAGCCAAACAAAAAGCAAGACATGTAGAATTGGAACAGAGCCTGTACATTCTAACTACTACCAACAGACATCCTGATGAGACTTCTAAATCCATAGTGCCCATGCACCGAGCATCACAACCTTGAACCAGAAAAATTATCATTATAAACCCAATTACAGAACCCAAACAAAAGATAAAACTCCCCGAATATACATGAGGTATAAAACATAGGAAATGTAACGAGGTTGAAGACCTTGGAACCGTCCTCATTCACAATAAGAAGCATAGTGAAAAGTATAAGAATATACCAGGTGAGGGGATGCAAATCGATGTTCCGACCTACTCTTGTGTGGAAACTCTGTATGCTCTACCTTCCTCCATAAACTGCAGGGATAAAATTCCACATTTCCTCTCACCAGCCTTCATAACTCCCTTAACACCTCGGCGTTGTTTCCCATACATCTCTGACATGGCTAGTTGGCAACCACCGCCATTCCTGCCCGTCATTAATTTATGCGAGCAGTAGTACCTACCCTTAGTTCTGTGTGCCCTCATCAAGTGGCCATGTGGTATGCACAACCGCGTTCCACGTCTCCTCTCCAATCTCCCACTTGGCACCCTGATCGGGGAAATAGGATTGTAGTTGTTAAAAAATGTAACTCACAACCTTTCCTGATCTCCAACGAATTCCTATAGTTTCTTTTTTTTTTAAATTTATTAAATTTATATTAAAAATAAATATTTTGAAAAAATAAATGGACACTATGATGAAAATTAAATGGACACTATTTTGAAAATTAAATTTTCAAAATATTTCAAAATGTACAATTCACTAGACAGGTAAACGTGACTACCTTTTTTCTATCATATTTGATGCTTAACTCCCATTTTTTTTGTTGGCTAGAATTGCACCCAGGTTTCATTGCTAGATTGGATTTAATCATGACACTTTTTCCAAGATTTAGAGATTAGTGAACATGGATTTTACTGAAGTAGCAATGCATTCTCATTTTTTTTATATGACTTTTATCCCATCGATACTAGTCAAGTTAAACAATTGATTTAACTGTTATTTATAGGATTTTGAGATATCATTGAAATCTACAATCAAGATAAGAATACACTTTTATAAAGTGGTTTGACTCTTAGTAGTCCTTTCCACTGTGATTTCGACTAGCTTCCCCTCCACATACTAAGACACTAGCGACTGCAAACTATCTCCCACCTTAGATCGACTTCCAAGCGAAGGATTCATATAACCTAGACTTAGATCAAAAGTAGCTATGTTATAGATCGTGGGCCTGTGGATCTATGGATCTTTGATAATCAACCAGATAAAGATCCAAAACCCAATTGAATATCACTCTACCTCAAAGAAGGTTTTGGAAAGATCCCCGGAATAACTAACAACTGTATTTGATACGAGTGGTTTTGTCAAATGTATGACTGGCCTGGCCTGAAAATACAGTCTGTTTTGATTCTACCTAACTTTCAGCCTATAGAGCCACTAGAAGGCAACATACCCATTTATTTGATTGTGGTTTGGGATATATAGCAGTAGATCCTTTTGCGTGAATCACCTCCTTGCACTCTATGGCATTCATGCTTTCAACCTTCTTTCCACCCCGTTGTCGCTTGTACTACTTTTTGGGCTCCTAGGGGATGGATCTACCTTTACCTATTGAGGAGGGAGCCCCTAGTTCTTCTCTCTAGAACCTAGAGTGACCTGGTGATGTTGGGGATCCCGATGGTCCTTATGGTTGGATGTTATCCTCTTTAAGACAGGAATTGGTGAGTGCTCAATTTGATATTGATCATCACACTAGCGATGGTGTGTGCACATTGAGCATTTAGGTCCTCAAAGATATCTATTTGAATGAAGAGGTGCACCCCTTTGGATTTTTATTTATTTTTTCTTTGTGGCTTTGTCCTTGCTTGGAATTGTTTTTCCCACCATGGGAATTGATTTAAGCTAGGATCAAGATCAAACCAAATAGTTATCACTAATAACCCGAAAGTATATCATCCAGTATCCTACAAGTTAAATTCTTGAGAGTTATCAGGGAATAGGTGTCCTCAATCACATGAAATATACCTTTATTCTTGGGGCATATTCCCTTCTATCTTTCTTAAAATGAGCCAACATGTTACTTGTGAGAATTCAATTTAGGTAGGGAGAAGAACCAAAAATCCACCAAATTACTCAAGGTATCAACCATCTGCGAGTCCATGATGGTGTTTATTTTTAGACACCTTCCTTTTCCTTCTTAATTAATGGATTTTGGACCACTTGTGCAATTGTTTTTAGAGCCTCATTGATAATTTATCTCCATGACTAACCTTATTTTAAAGGGCTTGGAGCTAGCCACTTTGGAGTATTTGTTTTCATGGTTTTTCAACATCAATGTCATGTTAAATAACACCTCCATACTTTATCATCATATGTGACAACCATTTCCATCATCGATAGCCACCTATGGGGGATGATGTGAAATGCTTCCTCATATGATTTGTATGCCTCACCATTTTGTACGACATCGACTATATTTTAAGAGTCGGCCTTCTACCAAGCATCAAGTCCTATTTTGACTTAGCTATTGTAGTCATTATTAACCCATGTGCTATGGTGAGATGGATTGGTATCCATAATGGTCTTTATTTTATGATGTTTTTGTCAATTATATGTGAGTACTTGATTAATATTTTTGATTCTGGACCCATTTCATAGGATCAATATCTTTTACTCAGAAGTTTGAAATTTGTTGTTTGGATTTCTACATGGATCTTTGATAGAGTTGACAAGATGGGGTTGCTTGGCCCTCTTTAGAGTTTTAGCCAATTTATTTATTTGGACCTTTCAGTATTTATAAACCTCATTTTTCACTTGATGGTTGATGATTATTGCTTTTGTTTAAAACATTTGTTTTGGATCCTCACCAATATTATTTTTTTGAAGCATTTGTGTAGTAGTTGCCAGTGTTTTCCATTTTTGTGTCTTTACAAATGAAACTCTTTTACAAAATTCAACCAAGTTCATTGAGGTTACTTGAATCTCCACTTCAGATTTGTTTTAATACTTCCTAATTGAAGCTTTTAACCTCTAGTGCCTCCAAATATTTTCATTCAAAATGCATCAATGTTGAGATCTATAATTTCAGCTTCAACTCTCTTTTCAACACTAGCATTTTTCCCTCTTTTAGTGGGGTATTTTCATACAATTTCTTCTCCTTGTCTCAACTTGTAAGACTCTATTTTGTACTTGGATATAAGACTTGTTGTTGGGACTTTATTTTTACTATGTTTACAACCATATCTATCACTTAAGATTGGTACAAGTTTTATTTCCCAATGCAGCCAAATATTGTCAGTTGTAAGCTCATGTATACATCCCTATCTATTTGATTTTCAAAATTATGCTTACTAGCATTAGGCCTCTTTCATTTTTTATATGTAGTTGCCATCCGCTTACATTAGATACATATTTAAAATAATAGATCTAGCACAGAGCTAAAAAAAAGGAGTTCAAAAGGTCTAGTTAGCCAATTTGATCATCCTTTTATATAAAAATGTCTATCAAATATCACTTCATTCATGGGCTCTTTGATATCTACAATTTATAGTAAACCTACTAGAGTATGCACAACTATTTTGGAAAAGCCATCAACAATGAAATTTAGTTGAAAAAATATATCCCTACAAGAAAAAAGAACCAACTTGACTAGAAGCTCTATGACCTCATTGATAAGGTGTTACAACTACAAATTTAGTTTTCTAAATTTTCCAAAAACTTATCGATGACCAATTAATATCTCCGAAAATTTGAAGACTCTATAGTCTCTCCCTACCAATAATGACTCTACCTTGATCTCAACAACATTGTTATATCCACAGCCAAGGTCTTAGGATGAACATATAGAATCTTGTCCAAATTTATATAAAATACCACCTACCCCATAGTTTCAATTTTTTCCTTTATAAGGAATAATAAAGAAAATTCATGATTTGGGCTTATCTTTTATGGCCTGAATTATTTTCATCAACACCCTACAAGCTCCCTCTTAAAATCATCAAAGCCATATCTAATTTTTAAGAATGCCTAGATAGCTTGAAAAGAAGAAGGGGTGGAGCTTTAAAGGCTTCAAGCCTCCTATCACTCCACCAAATTCTTAGAATCTTGGCAAGGGACTCCCCTCTCCAACTTCCAATCCCTATAACAAGAGAAATAGTTGCATCCCATACCTTGAATAAGAAATACCAACAATAATATGGTATATATATATTTTGAGGCACAGTTGCATAAGGACACTGAGTAGTTCTCTCAAATGAATGTTTGATTAAATTATCCCAAGTTAGTATTTTATTTGATAGGACCATCCATAGAAAAAATATACACTTAAGAGGATCCATCACCTTCCAAAGCTTCATCACAACTTCATCCACCACATTAAGAGTTTTTCTCCACATCTAGGGAGAACATTGTCGCATATCTAATATTGGGGCTATAGAAACCACGAGTTTGGTGTTTTTCCAAAACTAATCAGTCCTACTCCCACAAGTTTGTGTCACTAGAATTCAATACATGAGAAAAACCATCCACTTCAAAAACTTCCAACTTTATCAAACCACGATCATCCTAGTTTAACCAACTTCTACCCCATAAACCTATACCTTCTTCGCTGTTAACATCGATGAGAATAATCTTATTAAATCCTATTTAAGGACTATTAGAATCCTTAATAAAACCCCACAAACCAATAATATTCTCTTAATACAGTAAACCTTTCATCATGGACCTTCCATGCAAGCCACCTTCCAACAGAGTGAAATGCCTGAACCATAAATTTCTAGATGATTTAAACATTTGTGAATAATTTTCCTAATCTGAACTTAAAGAAGAACACAATGGAATAAAAATATAACCATAAATACAAATATGGAGCATAAATAAAACTTGATTACATTAATATCAAAGAACTGAAATATGCTTACACATAGAATGGAAATAAACTAGGCTAGGCGATGGTGGCTTATCTGTGAGAAGAGATGTGGTGGCTACATGCCTCTGAACTATATTACAATGAGGCTCGGTGGCCATTTTATCATTTAGAAACAATGAGAAACCATAAACATCCAAAAAACTAACCCTAGGAGATGAAGCACCAACAGCTTGTGGGCCCTATTGGGGTAAGTTGGAACGTCAACTTCCTAGGGTCTTAAATTTGATATGCGATCTCTGTTTGGCTATCATAATACCTCATCTAGAAGATATCAAGGAGGAGGCCAAAAAAAAGCTACTAGATTTTGGGACTTTTCTAGTATATTCCGTTTCCCTAAAAACATCTTTTAGTTCCTCAAAATGGCTTCGAAAGTTTAGGACTTGAAAAAATGCAAAAATAGTAAGTTGTGCTACAATTAAGGAAACTGAAAAGAAACAATGGTTGGGGTCCAAGTGGAATAGGCGGGTGGCAACCAATATCCACTCAAATCAACCCTCCCCCGTTATGAAGCAATGGTCCCCATTGTGTTAAGTGCCTCTATGAGATGGGGAAACTTCTGTTGAACTTGGTCCTTGGTGAGCCACTTGCCTTGGTGCAAGAGTTGGCTAGCTTTTACAACCGAATACAATTAGATATTTTCTTTGCTAGCGAATGTTCTTGATTAGTGTGTCCATGATTCAATCAGTTGCGTCCTATTCCATGCATTCTAGGTTTAGCTCTGTTGGTGTGAATTGTTCTACAATGTTTGATGTATCCAGTAGTGGTGGAAAGTATAACTGAAGGCATTCCACATTGAGAAATGGGAACTACAACTATGCTCTTATCTAGGGTTAGTGGATTGTGGTTTATGAAGTCTTCGAAATGTATATATATGTATTGTAACATTGAAAGGAATGTACTGAAAAATCAAACTGGTAGTCTCGGTTTTGGGATTTCAGGGAAAATATTTGTGTATATTTTTTTATGTTCTTGCCATTGTATATGTTTCTATTTAAAGAAATCATTTGCAGGTAATTTTTTTATAGGGTTAAAACCTACATTTCCATCCTGGATAAGGCATCCCTTTTGAGGTGGCTTGGGATGTCAAAGAGGTCACCAAGGCCATGAATGAGGTTTAGATAAGAGACTAATTTTCTTAGAGGGTGAGCAACACTTTCAATAGGGGGGTATGATGGGCCTCCTAAATAGGTACCAATCATGGCCCATCCAACCATCCTTCAACACCTTTTTACCTATCTATTTGCATTTGATGACATATTTTTGAGCTATAATGTGTTCACTAGGAAGGTTAAGGAATATTTGTCATATCATGTAGCTTAATGCATGAATGTGATGGTAAAGGAGAATTTATTGTATAGGATCACGTTGGAAACCAAAATTTATTACAAAGGGTAATGTTGGGGACCAACAAGAGAAGGTTTAGGAGGCATGTTCCTTGAGTTAGCTCATCAAATACTCAAATGGCATATGGGAAATTACTCCACCTTAGTGATTGCGAGAATCTCAAGAAACCAGATCTAATTTTACAGGGATTTTGGAGGGAAAAAACCCTCTCCTCAAGGAGGATGTCCCTCACTTCTTTTTATATAAATAAAGGAACCTCGGAGCTCAGTAGGATTCAAATTTTTGGAGAAAGATAGTGATTATTCGAGCAAGATTGTTCCTTGTTATTTCCATTATCATGCCATGTATTTGAAAAATTTATAATGAGATTAATGAGAAGCATATTTTTTGTTCTAGATTGAGTTTTTTTTAAGGAACTAAGTTTCCTTGGGTTAAGGCCCAACCCAAGCACTCAAGATCCTTTTTTGTACATTTATGTCATTTGTTCCTTGGCATGCATTTGATCTAGTTGTATTATTTTTCTGCAAGTTTGGTTTACAGGAAAAAATATTGTTTTTGTGGGATTTTTCCTTGGGAGGATTAATCATAAAGTTTGTGTGAACATGCACCAAAGCTATTTTCTTTTTCTTTTATGCAATAGTTAGGTTCTAGTCTAAATTCAACTCAACCTTTCCTTTTCATTTTTATTTTTTGCAATTATCATTTTAGTCGTCCTTCGAAATCATGATTTATTTGTTAGCTGAATAATCACTTTGCATGCATGTAAGATCTATTGGTTCAGAGGACATGAATAGCATCATATCCTATACAAATTTCTTTCTCATTCCTCCAAATTTTCTGTGCATAAAAATTACATTACAGGGCTACACGATACCATTAGTTTGACGTTTCCCTTTTGTAAGATGGGCTACTGAGTAGATATAAGTTTCAAAAGGTCCTCTACACTCCTTCCCCAACATTATTCCACCATATTCCCCCGCCTTCAGATCTCTTCTAGAGTCCTTAGAGTGGTTTTAGATCCAATCATGTAGCAATACAGGGCATCTTGTAGCAATACAGGGCATCCTGTACCATCCTGTAGCACTTCGCAGAATCGATCAGAATTTGGCCAGAATTGCTTCTTAAGCCTATTTTTGCCCTTCATCACTTAACAACGTCCCCTAAGCCTTGGAATACAATTAGAAGAAACCAAATACCCTTTGTACACTATATTCTCATCATCATAGCTTTAAATATGCAATTAAGGTTTATTGTTTTGATCATGAGTTGAGTAGCATAGAAATAGCTTGCATTGCTTTCCTTTGAGAATTTGATGGTTTATGTAAAAATATTAGATTTTACTTTGAATTTTTTAGTGTATATTTTATTTCTTGCATTTTACTCCATGCAAATTGTCTAGGTTTACATTCCATTCATTTAATTTCTACAAAACATAATTAGGGTGTTCTTTTCCAACATTTCTTTTTTTGAAAATAGATTAGAGTTTCCTTGATGTAGTAGGACAAGTAAAGTTTCAATTGCTTATTTCTTATAAATTTAAGTTCAATAGTTTCCTTCCTTAGAAATTTTCAAAATGGTGTCTGCAAATTTTAGTTTAATCCATTGCTTCAAAGAAACCTAGGTATAAATCTTGTTTACTATGCATATAACACTGTCACCTCTTAAGTTTGTAAAAAATCCAGATTGATAAATTTAAGTTGGTATCCTTGCGATTTGCAACATCCTTCTTTTAATAATGGGACTCATCACTTAATAATATAAGAATTATAAGAAAAACATAAGAAAACACATTTAATTAAACATTTAAATTCAATTAGGGAACCAACTCCCTCGGTAAATGAAAGACCCCTAGGTTTTGTCTTGGAGGTAAGATGATCCTGGATGATACTTCCAAGGAAAAAAAGATTCATGATCTCCTAATCATGAGTTTGTTTGTTGAATTCCTCATAGATAGAAAACTTTAGTTTGTAGCTGCCTATCTCCTCTACTTATACGTTGATATTGTTCTGCTACTTCCAACTCTCCAAGATTCCACACTTTATGTTGTTGTTACCCATTTTCTTTGTTGATACAAATTATTTTAGTCAACTGCACTTCCTTGTTGGCTATCATCTTTTGTCTATTGTACTTTATCATGGATTTCTTCCTCATTGACATCTACAATCCAACAATCTCATCATCAACCATTATCTTTGGCTGAAATTCACTATTGTTATCCACGGGTTGTTGCATATCCTCCTCTGGTATAAGAGTTATAAGAGTCTTATTAAATTATGGTTTACATACTCCCTTTTCAACCCATTACTCATACTTTGCAGTCCTCTCCTTATTGTCACTAAAGACAAATTCCTCTTCTTCTAGTTTTGATTTTGCATGTTGATTATGAAATCTTTGACTTATTATATCTCCATGAGATGATGTTTTTTTATCATCCTTTAGAACAAAGTTTAAAGTGTGGTTTCTTCAACAATTTCTTTGTCAAATCCACCATATTCAAGTTCAACAAACACATGCTCATTTAAAAATCTCTCCATCTCAACCATTTCTTCTATAAATTTCATTTCTTCATTAACCTGCGCAAGCACATCATTTGATTGTTGGTCATCACCTGTCAAGCCTGCAATCATACACAAAGTGTCAGATTCAAAAACAGAAGGCTCCTCATTTGATTCTTCCACCACCACATCTCCATGTTGATCAGAAATAGTAGCATAATTCATGAGGATGCCAATAAATCTCTCCTCTGCATCTCTAGCTTTCTCTTCTTCAAGAAATAATAATTTTTCAAAAATATCCATTTTATACTTAGCTTCTCTAAGTTATTCTTTAAATATGGCATACCTCCTTTGCGTCAAATTCACCTGCAATGAATTCTATCTCACCTTCTTCTTCTTCATTATCCAACCATATCTCTTGTCTTCCTGGATTTCTTAGATCAACTGCTTCACATGATTGCATTCTACTCTTAAATCAACCATATCCTTCTCAAATTCCTCATCACTCATTCTCTTTATGCCAGCTTCCTTGGAAATCCTTTTTCTCTGATTGTCATTCCTCTTTGAAACCTTGAGATGACTATGAATAGCCATCTTTCTGTATTTTGCGGATTCTCCTTGTCCACTTGTGAGCTACAACAAGCCTTCTTCAACAAGTTTGATACATATCACCAATACCAAATCATCCTCCTGGTATCATATTTTCTTTTGGTTCTTTGAAATATAACCTCTTCTTGAACACCTATCCTCCTTAACTTCCAAATTTGTTGGCTTATACATCTTCAACTGTTCACTTCTCTCTTTCTCCTTTGAGAATTCATGTTTTACGCTTATTGTTTCAACAATTTCATCTCGTTGTTGGGGTTTTATCACAACTTCTTCTCCTGAGAGCTTTTCTTTCTCCCTCTTTCTCCGTCACAACTTTGCTACTATAATGAATACTACCTATGTATTACCTACACAAATGATTTCTTATGACTAAAGTTAACATAAAAAACATTATATTCGCCTTTATAAGATATGTGCCGAGATCTTATCTTCATTAGTATCCATTTTACCGAACCAATTTTATTTCAAGAGCACACCTGCTTTGCACTTATTCAAAACAACCCTCTCAAAAAATTATCAACTTCTTCAATCTAGTGCAATCAACTCTAATTTACCATTTAAAAAAATCAACCCCTTCCTATAATATTGAAAGAGCCTTGGTGTTATTTTTTATTCTTTCAACTCTATTCCTACAATATTTAATCAAACTAAATTGAAAAATATTACTTTCCATGCTTCCCAAATCTGAATTACTGCAACATTATTTAATGTGAAAACCTACTCCTCCTTTATGTGCTTTATATCTTCACTTGTGTTGTCTCTACCTTTATTGTTGCAGTGTTTTAATATCCTCTAAATTCATATCATTATTCCTCTATGCTATCCAGTGCCAATGTTGGTTATATCCTTGCTTCACCATTTCTCATATTTAAACAATTCCTCTGTTGATGTCTCTTATGCTGGTTTGCTTCCTTTTCTATCACTATAATCAAATTTCTTCAGTTATTCAAGAAAGAAATTTTTAGCGTGCTCTGACACCAAAAATGATGTAGGTTATCAAGGTTGAACAACATTTCCCCCTCCCATACATACCCAATTTTCAATGGGATAGGTGCTTCCCTCAATCCACTATGGGAAATACATCCCTGTTTAAATTACAATGGTTGAGAGACTTATATCTATATATAAAAAATACACATGGGAGGATATATTTTAAACAAAACCGCTAGATTAAGGAACGTTATATATATACGTGTAAGCCCAAGACTTGAGTGGAACCACTGTAGCCAAGACCAATGTGTGTAGAGCTCCCTTTATTCATCTAACCAGGGAGAAAAAGTATTTATATATATATACCCCAAATCATGACTGTAGAGCGGGGAAGGGGAGGAGTACCTTTATACATCAATACCACTAGTGTGGGTCTTTCACAACTATATATATATATATATATATATATATATATATGGGGAGCAAAGGGAGGAGTTCTCGTTATAAAAAAGAAAATACATTTAATTAAAAAATTCAATTCAATTAGGGAAACAACTCCCTTGGTAAATGAAATACCTCTAGGTTTTGACTTGGAGCTAAGATGCTCACAGGAACATGTCAATTCAAATCCTAAATATAAGGACAATGTCCAAGCAAGGTCTCCCCTCTTAGAATGGTTAAACGAAGTAAATTTTGGCATAATAAGGGTCATTATGAAGCATAAAAAGATCGACACTTTGATTGATAGTGGATCTCAAGTTAACTTAATTTCTATGAAAGTGGTTAAGAAGTTGAGATTAAAAACCAAAATGCATCATAAACCTTATGCATTGAATTGGATGAGTAAAAGTCATAAGTTGCAAGTAACTAAACAATGTGTGCTACAAGTTACAATTACATCTAAATTTGTGGATAAGGTAATATGTGGTGCAGTACCACTAGATGCATGTGGAATGGTCTTAGGTAGTCCATATTTATATGATCAGAAAGAAATCTTCTACAGGGAACAAAATCAATATCACTTGTTTAAAATGGGAATTGAATATATTGTGCATTCTCATCCTATAAAGGAAAAAAAAATCTTTTCAAACAGTGGAACAGTTAAAGAGGGCATGTTTGTACCATCAATGACACTTAAGGATTAAAGAACTAAAACAAATAAGAAAAATATGCTTAAGGAATATGAAATTGTACAAGTATTTGTGCATGATAAGTTGAGTTGTGTTCTAGTTATGAAAAATCGGCAAGGTACAATTTCATTTAGGTCAATATGTTCAGTGTTTTTATTCAACTTGCTTATTTTCACCAGTATGTGGGTTATAACAACAAACATGGATGTAGATATGGATGGAAAATGGAACAGTGTGCTTTGCAATTTTTATGTTGTATTGATAATTGTATGGATGAGTAACATGTACAAATTCAGAACAGGTTGGCCCAAAGACACCAAGAAGGTGGAGACAATTGTCTTCACCTTCAAACAGTAGAGAAAACATTTTGGTGGTCCAAAAGGTCTTAGTGGGGAGGAATGATCCAAAAATATCGAGTGACTCGGAGGATCCAAAATTCCAGAAAATTCTAGAAAAAAAAGTTGTCATATGCTTTTGAAAATAGCTTCATTCTGTAGATTTCATTGTTCTAAATCTATCGCAACTTATGTATGAAGAAGTTATGTAAAGTCAAATTTCAAGTCCAAGCAAGGCAAAAAGTCAAAGGAAAACTGGCCAAAGTCAAAGTCAATGCTCAAGGTTCCATAAGTTAGCGGCCAATTCATGGTTCGGAGGATCAAGGGTCCAGGCTCATAGTTCTAGCCAACACGTGGCAGTTCCAGAGCTTGACAAGTGTCGTCGTGTGATTGATTAATTTTGGACCAATCATGAGGCGACACATGACCCTATCGAAAAGCGACACGTGGCGTTACAAGACTCTTAAAAAAATTGTTAGGAAACAAATATTAGAAAAATTGTTAGGACTGAACAGGATTCAATCCCGCAACCTCTCGGCAACAAACTCCGCACCTCATTGTTACATCACATATGATCTTTGTTAAATGTATCGGCGCCACATTTATTTAAATGCTATATATTATAGGCTTGGCATAAAAAAGGAGATAAGGCCTATGGGCCATAACGATTATATGATATGTATATCGTATGTGGGGTGCGGGTTCATTGACCCCGCCACCGATTCATTAAAAAAATTATATATATATTGTTATCATATCATATCCCTATGGGACCTCTCCCAAACTATTACAAAAACTATAGCAACGAACCATAGGAGGTACAATTGAGTTTTATGCAGGCAAAAGGACTTTTTATTCTGTGACAGACCAACGGGATAAAAAACTTTGGATAGACATTCCAGGAAAACCGAGAAGCCTTTTTCTAATCCGAAAGTTCCTACAAGATCCAGAGACAAGGTTGAATATAGTAGAGCCAGTTTGGATTGTAGTTGAAGCATATATATATATATATATATATATATATATATATATATATATAATTTTAATGATTTTTGAAATTTTAATAAAAAGGCTTCCCGATTAAAGACCGGGTCTGGTGAGGTAGGCTTGAAGATAGCCGAACTCTGTTATCAACGAGCTGGTGTAATTATCTTTTGTGTATTTCCTTATTGATATTTATTTTGCTGCAATTTTCCTTTCAAGTTTTCTATGACAATTAAAATGAGTTATTTTAAGTGGTGGTTTTTAATTACATGCATACACTTTTAAAAATTTAATAAACCAGTATCAATTTCGATCGGGATTTAGATCATTGGTAAATGAAAGACTTCTAAGTTTTGACATGGAGGTAAGATGCTCTTGCATCATGGGCACATGTCAATTCAAATCCAAAATAGAAGGACAACATCAAATCCTGATAACAAGCTTGTTGACTAGTCACCTTTTTTTATTTCCAGGGAAGAATCTTTGGGATCACTCCAAAATATATCCCGACGATAACTTATCTTTAGGATCCTCTAGTTGCACATATTTCTCAAGAAATCTAACTGATCCCAAAATATTTCTAACCAGATTCATCAAGCAGTGTCAGAATATACTCGAAGAGCAGATTCAATTTCATTTTAACTTACTCATATAAGAATTATAAGAAAAACATAGGAGAATACATTTAATTAAACAATTAAATTCAATTGGGGAACCAACTCCCTTGGTAAATGAAATACTTCTAGGTTTTGACTTGGAAGTAAAATGCTCCTGCATCACAGGCACATGTGAATTCAAATCCTAAATATAAAGACAATGTCCAAGCCTGATAGCAAGCTTGTTGACTATGCCATAGCTTTGCAAATTTTCAGCTGCACTTAAACCTTCCTTAGTCATAAGCACAAGGGAATTGTCCCACTTGTGGTGAGGGAGAAACTTGGGCATACTAGAATAGTGGGAGAGCAAGGTCTCCCCTCTTATAATGGTGGAACGAAGTAAAGTTTTGCATGGGAATGAATATTAGTGTATGTCATGGGAATGAATATTAGTGTATGTATTGTGTTTTGCATAGAGAGAATCGGCCATGCCTTTTGCATAGGGAGAGTTGGCCATGCCACTCCCCCAATCCCTCCAACATCCCATTAAGCAACACCCTCATCTAAAGGCATAAATATATTAGGAATATTATTCTTATAAAAGTTTAGGAATTATTAATTTTATAAAATTTTAATGAAATATTTTTTATTAGACTTACATTATGTGATTAGTGAAATTATTAATTTAAATATTTATTTTTTTAATTAAATTACATGTCTTAATATTTATATATAGTATTTAATTTTATTTACCAGGAATAATTTTAGTAACTGAGATTGAAAGTGATAATATCATGGCTCAGTCTATCTTAAAAAAAAATATGACAATTTTTTTGGGTTAGATTTTATTGGTATGAGGATCCAATGTTGTCTTCTTTTCGAGCATGTGCAGGTCTCGAGCATACCGTCCGTTTTCGCCCAGAAGACACGGAAAGAATGATACTCTGGACTCCAGCTAACACTCCTCGGCTCCGCGTCCAGCCAAGTTCCGAAGGATCGACCCGGACTCCACCATTGTAAACTCACAACTAAGTGTCTTACTAACTGCTCACTGTAGTTAACAAGGAGATTACTAAACTTGAAAAGAACGAGGACATACTCTTTAATTGAAATTGAACCTTCAAATATAAAATACTTATCTGATGAAGTGACTGCAAATGGCTGCAACTTCCCTGAGGAAATTGGCTCCATTATCAAGAACATTAATAACAGATTTCTTGGTATGCACAGAATTCTTCTCTCAGAATTCCAGCATTCTGTGTACAAATTCTTCCCTCAGAATTCTAAGATTCTGTGCATGTCAAGGAAGTTTTTTTTGTCAATGTAAGCATGTGGCTGCATAAGGCCAATGATCACTTCCTTGGATCTATGATGTTTTCTTTTATGTATATAAATCTAGAGAGCATTATCAAAGGGTTTCTTTGCATGCTCGTAATCCTTTCCTCCCTCGGTGCGTTGCGCCATTTCGAGGATTCTGTGCATGCCAAGAAATCTTTTGTTAATGTATTGATAGCGCAAACAGGCAGCTGCATCGAGGACAGAGAATCTGCAATGTTTTAAAGCTTCCATAAAAATCTTAAATGTTTTACATAGGTGAGAATCTGCAATCTTCACGGATTCTGAGAATCGCCCAGGAATCATTTGTTAATGTTTTTTTATATTGATAATGGCATGATCACTTCCTTGGACAGACCATGTATATAAATCCAGAGTGCATTTTTCAAAAGAAAATTGATTGAGCGTTTTTAATTTAGTTTTGTGGCAAAAGAAAATTTGCCAATTACAATAAATAATATGAATTGTAACAATGAATAAATAATATGATAATGTGCAGATTTTTTCATACTAGACAAATTTTTATAAAATTTTAAGTAAAATAAAATTAAAGAAATTTAAAGAATTTTTTTTTGCTGATTTCTTTTCTTGATTGTATGGACGTCCTATCCAAGTTTATCAGTCATTTAATTTATAGGAATGAGCTAGCATATTGCTAATCTCTCAATTCTTAATCCATGAGATTGCATAATTTTTAATATAAGCTTATGGATAATTGTGTAGTTTTTTCTTTAAGACTTCCATCTACTGGACAGAGTAATAAAATTCAATTCACCTAAATGTGAAAAGATGATTTTTCATTTGTTGTTGAGAGAGCTCATAATTTTTTTCCAGAGAATTAATTTTCCATAAAATCTAACTATTTATTTTTCAAAAGATCTGACCATAAGAATGAGGCACCCAAAACCCTGAACTTTGACAATTTTGTAACTCAAATTTCCCAAAATTTCTACTAAATGTTAACAAAATCCTGCCAAAATCCTGCCCTCATTAAACTACTCCCAAATCCTAAAACTTGACCACTATGTAACCCACAATTTCTACAAAATTTTAACAAAATCCCACTAGAAATTGTACTGTTTTCAATAAGGCTAAATCCACTATTAAAAAAAAAACATTCAAACATTCCTATTAATCAATTTTTTTGGAAAAAAATATTCAAATTCCAGTTGTGCCCTCCGTAGACATCGCCTTCTTTTTCTGTGTTTTGTGTTTGTTTGAAAAAAGCAATAACGTGAACAAAGAATGAAAAGCCATCTTCTTTGAAACTCAGAGGTTATCTTTTCATCCTGGGTCACTCTTTTATTCAACCTCCGTCCTGGGTCACTCTTTTATTCAACTTTTGGCCAATCCTCTATTCAACCTCTCCCTCGTTGACTTGTTTTTTTCTTCTCTCATCAACACAAACTTTTTTTTTTTGTGGTAAGAAATCTAGCATTTCATATAGTGATATGTGGTTTAACTATAAGTGTTTTGAGTGAAACCAACAAGAATCTGGTTCAAACTTCATTGATGATGTGATTTGCTATGAATCTATATGAATCTATAATAAAATTAATAATGATAATAATAATTTCTTTAATAATAATATTTCTTTATTCATGGTTATTCAATAAATCTGCTGTTTTTTTTTCATACACAAACACACATAAATATAGTTCAAAATGGACACTAAATCAAGAACAAATTCTCTTCACCTTAGGAGTATTTGCCAAACCACAATTTACACACCCTCCTGTTTGGTATGTCCAACATTATTTAAAAATGATGATATATCGTTGTTCTATAAATTTGAAGACATTGCTGATATTGCTAAGTGATTTTGATTATTCAAAAGTTTTGAGAGTTGTCCAATTTGAATTAATGTAGATCCAGAAAACAAAGTGAAACTGCTTGACTGGCAGACTGGCTGCAAAATCATAATGGGAATTTCTCATGGTCTTCGTTATCTTTACGAGGAATCAGAGCCTCTAATCATTCACAGAGACATTAATACAAACAACATTTTGCTGAATAAGGCATTGAATGCCAAGACTCTTTGTTCCCAAAGAGATGAGTCATATCCAAACCAGAGTTGCGGAGACATTATAATCTCATATTTTTTTTCTCTCACCCTTTTCTGAACAGTTTACCTTCCTACAATACCCAACTTACTTGGAAGTGTTTCTGTTACATGGCGCCAGAGTATGCAATGCAGGGGCAATTGAATGCTGATGTCTATAGTTTTGGAATGCTGGTCTTCGAGATTGCCAGTGGAAAAGAAATTAATAATGTAGATTTTCTCCAAGAAATGCAAGGCTTATTAGAATGGATTTGTATTGATCCATACCGCACAGTATTGACGAGGCAGGGATGGGCTTAGTGCGGCCTGCCCTTACAGGGAGTCATATTATTCCTTCTACAAATAATGTCACCATTACGGAATTGGAAGGTAGGTATCTTATTTTCACGGTTGGTTACCAGAAGGATTGAAGGATCCATTAAAAATGTATATTCTAATTTCATGAATTAAACCTATTAACTCCAAAATCCTAACTTAGCATTGATGATACACTTTGTATAATATCTAGATTTTTATTAGACAAAATGAATTTTTTACATCACTTCACTTTCAGTTTGTTTATTTTCGTGGGTAAATTTAATTACATAAAAGGTTTATGTTTTTTTTTTTTATCAAAGTCTGCATTATATTATCATATCAGAAACAAAATTTACAATAGGAGCCACCATGGCTTGATCACATTTAGTCAACCTAGAAGGCATGCATTGCAAGAACTTGGGTGTTTGCCAAGGCATTCGAACCACTTGGTTATTTTCCGCACAAAATTACAAAAAAACATACCGAAACTATTATTATGGAAAATTATAAAAAAACATATCGAAACTATCATTATGGGAAGTTACAAAAAAACATACCGAAACTATCATCATGGGGGTGGGTACAAGGGGCCTTGCTGACGAGTCGCGAAGAGACGATCACAATGGTGCATATGCTAGCTGATGTGATCCACTTGGGTCTTCAGGGCTCGAAAGTGGTCTTGGGAGCGCCTCAGTAAACGACACAGACTTTCCAGAGCCTCAAGGATCTCCGTTTGCAGGTTTTGAGCAACATTGATGTAGGCCACTAATTCAGTTTGATCATCATAGCTTTGTTCACGTAGGGTGTCTAGATTGCGCTAGATCTGCTGGAGCTGAGCGGAAATGGCTTCAAGGGTGGCCAGAGCCTCAATATGGCCTAGAGATTGGGCTAGAGAAACTGCCATATGTTGGAGTTAGTACAACATAAACATTAAACTACGAACACACACCGCAGAAAACACACATAAAGAACAACAGATTTAACGTGGTTCACCCAACCAATCTGGGCTACGTCCACCTAACAGGGCATCGACAATCTCATTAATCAACTGGAGAAAATACAATTGCAGAGTTTCTCATCTGCTCAGCCTTCCTCACTACACATTCCTCCTTATGCACACTTGCCTCTACGGGCTTACATTTTATAGCTGGAAATGGCAACAAACTCATAAATTCTCTCACAACAAATATAGGATGCATTAACTCCTCATCAGAAACTGATGGAGCTAATGTAGCAACAAATCCTATTGTTGTCACCTACATGAGATTTTCGTCCAGATTTAATTAAAAATAAGAAATAAAATCTCAACAATCTCCACCTTGACAACAATTAGCCTGATACCCTATTTCATTATTATTTTTATCTTTTCTGCAAGCCAAGAGAAGCCAGACACCATCGTAGCTTCTCTAACAAAACTGGTTTCGTGAACATGTCTGCATAGTTTTCCTTTGTATGCACCTTTTCAAGAGACACTCCCCTTTCAGTGATAACCTGTCTTACAAAATGGTACTTGATAGGTATATGCTTTGATTTACTATGATAGGTGGGATTTTTAGCCAAGTGAATTGCACTTGGACTATCACAAAATAACTTGATGTTGTCCTGCAACCTACCAAACTCACCAAACAAACCTTTCAACCAAACCACTTCTTTGCAAGCATGCGAAGAAGCTATGTATTCTGCTTCTGTAGTGGATAAAGCAACAATGTTCTGTAGCTTTGACATCCAGCTAATAGCTCCACCTGCAAGAGTAAAGACATACCCTGAAGTTGACCTTCTCTTATCCAAATCACCTGCAAAATCAGAATTAACATATCCACAAACATATTCACTGCTCCTGTTATAAGTGATACAATAATCACTTGTGCCTCTCAAATACCGAAGCACCCATTTCACTGCTGACCAATGTTCTTTTCTTGGATTTGCCATATACCTGCTGACAACCCCAACTGCATGTGAAATATTTGGTCGAGTACAAACCATCGCATACATCAAACAACCTACTACATTGGCATATGGAATTTGAGACATATATTCCTTTTCTTCATTAGTGTTAGGACATAAACTTGAAGAAAGCTTAAAATGGGAAGCAAAAGGGACTGAAACATGCTTCACATTGTTCATACCAAACCTCAAGAGTATCTTCTCAATATACTTATGTTGTGATAGCCATAGCTTACCATTGCTCCTGTCTCTGAAAATCTCCATGCCCAAAATCTGTCTTGCTGCTCCTAGATCTTTCATATCAAACGTCCTAGCCATCTGAGCATTTAGCCTATTGATCTCTGTTATGCTTTTGCTTGCTAAAAGCATATCGTCAACATACAACACTAAGATAATGAACATGCCATTACTTAATTTCTTAAAGTAAACACAATGATCATATTCACTTCTTATATAATTTTGACTCATCATGAAAGAATCAAATTTCTTGTACCACTGTCTTGGCGACTGCTTCAAACCATACAATGATTTCTTGAGCCTGCATACAAATTTCCTGTTGTGATTTTGAACAAACCCTTCCGGTTGTTCCATGTAAATTTCCTCATCTAAATCTCCATGTAAAAAAGCAATTTTAACATCTAGTTGCTGTAATTCTAAATCAAGTAAAGCAACTAATGCTAATACAATCCGAATTGAAACAATTTTCACAACTGGTGAAAAAATCTCATGAAAGTCAACGCCTGCTTTCTGAGAAAAACCTTTTGCGACTAGCCTCGCTTTCTACCTGTCTTCTGTATCATCAACACCCTTCTTCAATTTGTAAACCCACTTACATCCCACAGTTTTTCTGTCTTTAGGAAGTTCTACCAGATCCCATGTGGCATTCTTCGCTAATGCCTTCATCTCATCCTTCATAGCCTCTTTCCACTTACCACTGTTTGAACCTTCTATAGCTTCCTGATAGCACAAAGGTTCATCATCGTTAGCAGTTAAAGCAACTGAAGTAACATAATCATCATACCTTTTAGGAAGTCGTCTGATTCTTGTAGACCTCCTTAAAGATGTTTCTGGTACTTCCACAATTTGTTGATTATTATCTGTAGGAACTTCTTCATGATCAGCATCTGAAATACGTTCATGATCTGCATTTGAAACTTGTTCATGATCTGAATCTGAAACTTGTTCATCTAGACTATCATCAGTATTTGAACTGGTTTCAAACTGAATGTGTTGAAGATTAGGTTCATTATCTTGTTTCAATTCATCATCTACATCTGGATTTTCAAGTGAGGATTCATTAAATTTAACATCTCTGTTAATGATGATCTTGTGAGTAGTAGGATCCCACAACCTGTATCCCTTAGTTTCATCACCATATCCAACAAAGATATATCTTTTTGATTTAGGATCTAATTTAGAACGCTGATGTTTCGGAACTAGAGCATATGCATCACAACCAAAAACTTTCATTTTAGAATAATCACATGGATAACCTTTCCATACCTCTTGAGGAATTTTGCATCCTATTGCAGTTGATGGTGATCGATTTACCAAGTAACAAGCTGTAGAAACCGCTTCTATCCACAATTCCTTCTGCAAATTGGCGTTACTAAGCATACTTCTTGCTCTCTCTAAAAGAGTCCTGTTCATGCGTTCAACAACTCCGTTTTGTTGAGGAGTATATACAGTGGTTTTGTGTCTTTCGATCCCAGCATCCTTGCAATAATTATCAAACTCCTTTGAAGTAAACTCACCACCATTGTCAGTTCTTAAACATTTAATGGTTCTTCCAGTGATGTTTTCAACTAATGCTCTAAACTGTTTGAAAACTGTAAATACATCAGACTTCTTCTTTAACATGTAGACCCACACTTTTCTAGAGAAATCATGAATAAAAGATACAAAATATGACGATCCTCCATATGAGGTTGTAGGAGATGGACCCCAAACATCAGAATGGATATAATCAAGAATTCCCTTACTAGTATGTTTTCCAGTTTTAAACTTTTGCTTGCTTTGTTTCCCAAACAGACAATGTTTACAGAAATCTAACTTAGAAGATTTTAAAATAGGAAGTAACTTACGATCAGACAAAATTTTTAATCCTCTTTCGCTCATATGGCCCAACCTTTGATGCCATAAACGAATAGAATTACTGTCGTTTTCAGATACTGTAGAAGCATGATCTGACTCTGTTCTTCCTTCTAATTGACAAAGATTCCCAACCTTCTTTGCTTCATTACCAGTAAAATTCCTTTATAAACTTTCATTACTCCACCTTGAATAAAGGTTTTATATCCATTAGTGTCTAGTACTCCTAGTGAAATGAGGTTTTTTCTTAGTTCAGGTACATGTCTTACATCAGTTAGAATTTTATTTGTCCCATCAAACATTTTAATCTGGATGCTTCTAATTCCCACAATATTACATGAGGCATCATTTCCCATATAAACCACTCCATCATCGATTGATTTATAAGTTTTAAACCACTCTCTATGAATGCACATGTGATTTGACGCACCAGAATCTAACAGCCAATGTTGATCATGATTAGAAAAACTAACTGATAACACTTCATCACTCATACCCGAAATCGATGCCGAACCTGTATCTGTCGTGTTTGCTTCTTTCTTCTCTGTCGAAGAATCTCCTTTGGATGTTTGTTGTCTCTTCCAAAATTCCTTCTTAAAATGTCCTGATTTGCCACAAAACCAACACTTTACCTTACTCTTCTTCCCTTTCGATTTTGAACGCGAGTTGTTGTGCTTACTGAAGCGTCTTTCTTTGGAACGACCTCTGACCATCATTGCTTCTGATGTAGAGGTTTCTGAATTTGACCTCTTCCTTGTTTCTTCGGATAACAAAGCTCCAACAACATCATCAAATTCAAGGGTTTCTAATGAACTAAGACTTATAGAAGTAACAAAATGATCCCATGACTCGGGCAACGAGCATAATAAAGTTACAGCTTTATCTTCTGATTCAAATTTTACTTCTATACTTTCTAATTGCACCAAGAGAGTATTAAAGGTATTCAGATGATCAGTTATCGTCGTACCTTCCTTCATGCGCAAGCTGTACAACTATCGCTTCAGAAGAATCCTATTGGTTAAAGATTTTGTCATGTACAACTTTTCAAGCTTTGTCCACAAACCAGCAGTAGTTTTCTCTGACATGATGTTAAACAAAACATCATCTGCCAAACACAATCGAATGCCGCTCAGTGCTCTTTCATCCAAGTCACTCCATTCATCATCTGTCATGGTGTAAGGCTGTTTGGATTTCCCCAATAGCGCCTTCGCCACGCCTTGTTGTACAAGTAGATCATACATCTTCATCTTCCAGATCTCGAAATTGTTTTTGCCATTGAACTTCTCGATCTCAAACCGGGCACTTTGTGTTTTTGCCATATTGTGTCACAAAAAAAAACCTCCAATTGCAACTTTTAAATAAAGAATGCCCTTTAAAAGACAAAATACCCTTCACCTTTATAACAAGCCTTTCCTTTCATACCATATGCAAATGGAAATTTAATATTTAAATCGAATTCAAAAAACTACAATACAAATCGATTATTGTTTAAAAAACAACACTCAAATCCATTTATCACAACCTTATGCCCCACATCGATTATGTATATCGATTTGCATATATATATGGCACTTCATATATATATATGGCACTTTGCATATATCGATTTAAATCGACTTCAAAAAAAACTACAATACAAATCGATTATTTAAAAAACCACATACCATATGCTTTATATGTGACCTTTTTATAAAGCTCCAAATCGATTTCATATAAAAACTTTCAAATAAACTCCACTTCAACTTTAAATTGATATTCTAATTGATTCGATTTTGCATTACTTGTAATATTTAAAATGCCATTTTAAATATCAATTGACTTCCAACAAATCGAAAACATATCACACCAGCTTCATAAAAACTGCAAATTGACTTTATAAACCGGCTTTATAAAACTGCAAATCGACCTTATAAACTGGCTTTATAAAACTGCAAATCGACCTTTTGTTTTTTTTTTCTTTCAACGCATTCGATTACCTGTCAACGCTGCCAACGCCTCTCTGCATTTCAACGCCGCTCAACGCTGGCCTCACGCCCTCTCAACAGGCCCACGACGTCTCTGTGCTCATTAAAAAAAAACTGGCCTCACGGCATTTTCGGCAGCGTCTCTGCAAAACAAATAAGCACAGAACGCAGTTCCTGCTCGGTCCAAGCAGTTCTTACGCTTGCTAAACCACGGACAGTCCACCTTCTTCAACGTTCTTACAGTGACGGCTCTGCAACCAAATTCAAGCTCCGATACCAATTGTTGGAGTTAGCACAGTAGAAACATTAAACTACGAACACACATCGCAGAAAACACACATAAAGAACAGCAGATTTAACGTGGTTCACCCAACCAATCTGGGCTACGTCCACCTAACAGGGCATCGGCAATCTCATTAATCAACTGGAGAAAATACAATTGCAGAGTTTCTCATCTGCTCAGCCTTCCTCACTACACATTCCTCCTTATGCACACTTGCCTCTACGGGCTTACATTTTATAGCTGGAAATGACAACAAACTCATAAATTCTCTCACAACAAATATAGGATGCATTAAATCCTCATCAGAAACTGATGGAGCCAATGTAGCAACAAATCCTATTGTTGTCACCTACATGAGATTTTCCTCCAGATTTAATTAAAAAATAAGAAATAAAATCTCAACACCATAGTCGCGGCTGAATGCTGGCTCTCCGTAGACTCTGAGTGGGAGCTCTAGTCTCCTAGTACCTCCTGGTTGTCCATGCCTTTACATTAAATGTTTATGTTACTATTTTTTTAGTTTTTTATTACATATATATGTATATTTAGGTTGACAAATATGCTTATTTTGAAATAAGATTTCTACAATTTAAATTTAATGATCAATAATTATTCATTTTAGAATAGATTTTTCACAATTTTAATTTAATTATCAATTATTATTAGGTGAATAGTAGAGATTTAACCGTCATGGAATATTTTATAATATTCTTAGCAGTACATTAAAGGTCAAAGTTTAAAGTTTAAGTTGAAATTTGTTTTAAAAGTGGTTATGTTTTTTAATTAAAATGATCAATTTAAAAAAATGTCATATGAAATAAGTTATGGTTTTTTTGGCCATGTGACATTGATAAACCATAATATTATAACAAAACTTATTTGCAAAGTCCCAAGGATGTTTTTCAATTGTTAGGTGAGGGGGTTTGGTGTTAGGTCCCTATATTACTAGTATAGTCCCTTATTGTTGCTAGTGTAACCCCCTTACTGTTATTATTGTACCCTGTAACCCCCATATTGTTATTATTGTGCCCTTACATTATTATTGTTAGGTCGGCTACGATTACATTGTGGCCCCATGGACTCTTATATATAGAAAGGAGGTTTTGATCATTTGAATTATCCATTAATTTTTCATTTATGTAATGTATTAGAGGTTTCCCCCTCGAAGTGGCTATTTCTAGGGCATTGATCTCTTTTTTTTTCTATTTTTGTAGCTAGTTTCATAACATTTGGTATCAGACCCTTGGATTCTAGGGTTTCACTGCTCCAAATAGGTCATCGTGGAATTTTCGCTATAAATTTTTTTCTACGAAAGTTCAGACGCTGAAATGGTTATAGAGCGAAGCCAAAATCCTGAGGAACGAAGTGGAAAAATTTCAGATCTTGGTTCGCAATATTTTCGGAGATATGATCTGTGCAAGTTAGGGATTTTTGCAGACTCCTGAATTTAACCTAAACATGTCATCGTGGTATTTTCACTGTAAAATTTTTTCTATGAGGGTTCAGAAGTTGAAGTTTTTATAGAGCTAAGCCACAATCCTGAGGAACGCCGTGGAAAAATTTCAAAGCTTTATTCGTAATATTTTCGGAGATATGATCTGTGGAAGTTGGGGATTTTTCAGGCCCCCCAATTTCATCTCAAAGAGGTGACCGTGGGAAAATCATCATAACTCTCTCTTTGAGCATTGGATTGGAATTATGTAAAAGGTGGCCATAGTTACATGAACTGTAGCTTATTCTATCTCAATTCAAGAGCCGAAGGAGGAAATAGTGACACGTGGCAAGTCGTACAATTTCACTCTACTGAACTAGTCAATAATTAGGTTATCATAGGAGATTGGTCATAACTTTGTCTTCAAGAATCCAAATCAGGTCAGACCTGTGGCATTCGAAAGAAGATTCAGAGGGCTACTTCAGGGCTGAATTTTAGATATTGAGGATCTGAAATCACAGAGATAATTCAGTTTCAATATCGAGCTCCTCAAAATCAAGAAAAAGGTGTGTATTGTTTTTTTCAAATTGCATAATCATATTTGAAAACTCAGTTTTAAGTGATTCCAAAGGCCTATTGAGCATAGATATCAGTATTGGGTTCTAAAATGTCTCCTAAAAATAATTCAACACCCATTAAGCCCTTAGATTACTCTACTATGACTCATGAAGATGAAGAATTGCAACATGATCTATCAAAATTACAAGAGCAAGTGCACCAAATTTCGCTCTTGCAAAGAGCAACAAAAAATGAAATGGACGTTTTGAAGGAAGTCGTGGAAGTGAAGATGGATGGTTTGAAGAATAATATGGATTGTTTGAAGAAAGTTGTGGAAGCTAAGATGGATGGCATGGAAGCTAAGATGGATGACATGGAATAAAAAATGAGAGACAACATGGAAAACATGAAGAATGATCTAAAAGCAGACATGGAAGGTTTGACAAAGTTGATACAAGAAATCTTTCCCAATGGCGAAAATATAGTAGAGTAAACTCATGACGAGAACAAAATAAATGTTAATTGTGATTTCATAAACTCTAATGTTGGAAGGAAGAACCACCATATTCCAAAGATGGATATGAGGAAGTTTGATGGCAAGGATCCCGTAACATGGATATTAAAAATGGAGCAATATTTTGATCTCAATAATGTGCAAAACACACAAAAGGTACGCATTGTAACTTTACATTTAGAACAAAATACATTTGTATGGTATCGATGGTTTTGCTCTCGTAAAAAAATTGCCACTTGGTCAATTTTTACAGAGGAAATGATAACACATTATGAGGATACAAAAATCAACACCTTCTTTAGCCAATTAATAAATCTCAAACAAAAGGGTTCAGTGGGGGAGCACATTGAGGACTTCCAAAAATTGAATATAAGGGTAACTGATATTCCAGAGGAACACATGATTTTTTTCTTCATAGGGACTTTAAAGGATAGCATCTAACATGAAGTTCGTGTTTGGGAACCTGATTCATTGGAGAAGGCATTCAGGTTGGCAAGAAAAATTGAATGTAAAATTATGGCGACAAGGAAGCCTACCACTCACATCTATAAAGATGGAAGTGTTTCTACTACTAGACTTCCACAACCTACAAGGTTGACACCAAAACAATTGGAAGAAAAAAGAGCAAAAGGACTTTGCTAAAATTGTGATAGAAAATACACTAAAGGTCATAACTGTGCTGAGAAGAAATTACTTTACATAGATTGTGAAGAGGAAGAAGAAAATGAACAAGAAACTTCAAAAGAAGAGGATATACACCAGGATCCAACCCTAGAAGAAGAAGAAATAAGTCCAACCATATCGTGTAATGCATTGGCAGGAATTACCACTCCTCAAACTCTCAAGATAGAAGGACATATCAAGAAGAAAAAGGCAATAGTATTGATTGATTTGGGTAGTACCCATAATTTTATTCATTGTAAGGTAGCCAAGGAATTGAATTGTTTCCTATACACAGCACCAGAATGTCAAGTGATGGTTGCAAATGGAGGAAATATAAATTGCTCTGGAAAATGCCATAATATCAAGCTAGACATGGGGGAATATGTATTGAATAGTCCAATGCTTTCCATTCCAATGGGAGGTGCTGATGTTGTACTAGGAGTACAATGGTTACAATCTTTGGGGACGATAGCTTTTGATTTCAAGAACTTTTCTTGAAATTTTTTTTGGAAGGAAAGGAAATCGAATTACAGGGTATCGCAGGGAAACCAGGAAAGATAATAAGCTCTAATGTCATGACAAATATTTTGAAGAAAGAACAACGAGGCATAATTTCACAATTATGCTCACTAGAAGTTCCAACATAAAAATCATCTATTTCTCCATATCTCCAAAAAGTCTTGGACAATCATTCCAAGGTTTTTGAAACTCCCAAAGAACTCCCACCTATTCATGATCATGATCATGCTATTCATTTGATTCCAGGAAGTGTTCCTTCAAACATCAGGCCTTACAGATATCCTTATGTCCAAAAGAGCGAAATTGAACGTATGATTGCAGAAATGTTAGAGGCTAGTATAATTCAACCTAGTCAAAGTTCTCTCTGCTCTAGTAGTATTGGTGCACAAGAGGGATGGATCATGGCACATATGTACGGATTATAGGGAGCTCAATAAGCTCACTATTAAAGATAAATTTCCCATTCCTGTGATTGATGAATTACATGGAGCAATTTATTTTACTAAGTTGGATCTTCGTTCAGTATATCATCAAATTAGAATGAAGACTGAAGATATTCTGAAAAAAACATTTCGAACTCATGAGGGTCATTATGAATTTTTGGTCACACATTTTGGCCTTACCAATGCACATTCTACATTTCAAGGGTTGATGAATTCCATTTTCAAACCCTTAGAAAATTTGTGCTAGTATTTTTTGATGATATACTAATCTACAACAGGTCTTGGAAGGATCATGTTCAACACGTTGACAGGGTGCTCAAACTATTGGAGGAGAAACAATTATATGCAAAAACATCGAAATGTTTATTTGGAGTACAAGAGGTGGAATGTCTGGGTCATCGTTAAAGTAGACCCTAAAAAAATTAAAGTCATTAAGGAATGGAAAGTCCCCACAACCATAAAGCAGTTGCGCGGATTTCTCAGGTTAATAGGGTATTATCGCAAGTTTGTTAAGAATTGTGGAAGAATAGTAGCACCTCTAACAACATTATTGAAGAAATATGCATTTTCATGGACTCCTGAAGCAACTAAGGCCTTTGAACATCTTAAAGAGGCAATGTGCCTAGCACCAGTATTAGCTACGCCAGACTTCACAAAAACCTTTATTGTGGAATGTGATACCTCAGGAAATGGAACTGGTGTTGTTTTAATGCAAGAAGAAAGACCCATTGCTTTTGAAAGTCGTCCAATCAAAGGAAAGTATTTACAAAAGGCTATTTATGAGAAGGAAATGTTGACAATACTACATGCACTAAAGAAATGGAGACCTTACCTAAGGGGAAGACACTTGAAGGTAAAAATTGATCATGATAGTCTCAAACACTTTTTGGAACAAAGACTATCTTCAGAAGAGCAGTAAAAATGGGTCACAAAGATGTTGGGTTATGACTTTGAAATCGTCTACAAAAAAGGGAAGCTAAATGTTGTTGCAGATGCACTCTCAAGAAAGGATGAAGAGGTGCAAGCATTTCTTTGTGCCATTTCTGTTGTCCAACCAGATTGGATAACCGAAGCAAGGGATGAATGGAAGAAGGACGAAGAAGTGCAGACACTTATTCAAAAGTTTCAGCAAGATTCTAGTACATCTGATACATTTAGTTGGAAAAATGATTCCTTATGGTACAAAGATCGCTTATAATTTGCCATAATTCCCAACTAAAGAAAAAGTTTATTTTGAAATTGCACACTTCTCCTTTAGGATGACACTCAGGATTTTAAAAACTTAGCACAGGGTGAAGAAATAATTTTTTTGGGATGGCCTTGAATATGATATTCGAAAGTTGGTGGCGGAATGTTTGGTTTGCCAACAAAATAAAGTTGAGTTTTTTGCCAGGTCTTCTACAACCTTTATCCATTCCAAGTCAATGTTGGGAGGAGATTTCAATTGATTTTATCACATGTTTACCTAAGTCTAAAGGAAAGAGTGTCATCATGGTGGTAGTTGATAGACTTACCAAGTATGCACACTTTTGTGCATTATCTCATCCATTTAAAGAAAATACAGTTGCTACTGAATTTATGGAAACAATTCAAAAGCTATCGAAATCAGAAGATTATTGTAAGTGACAGAGATCCCATTTTTACAGGAAATTTTTGGATGAAATTATCTTCTTGTTTGGGTACTCAACAAGCTCATAACTCATCTTATCATCCTCAATCTGATGGTCAAACTGAGATAGTGAATAAATGTTTGGAAGGATATCTTCATTGTTTTGTATATGATAAGTAATCATAATGGGTCAAGTGATTACCTCTTGCTGAATGGTGGTATAAAACTTCCTTCCATACTGCAAAAAAAATGACCCCATTTATGGTACTTCATGGATATCATCCACCATCCATCACATCTTCTTTAAGGTAAAATTCTAGGGTTCAAGTAGTGGAAGATAACATCGAGCATCAACAAGAAGTTCTCCAACTCCTAATGGATAACCTAAATTTGGCACAAAATCAAATGAAACAACAGGAAGATCAACTTCACAGAGAGAGAAGTTTTGATGTAGGAGACTGGGTATATTTATGGCTACAACCATACAAACAAATGTCCCTCAAGCAAGCTAAGAAGGATAATAAGTTATCGCCAAAGTACTATGGTCCTTACAAGGTGTTGCAAAATATTAGTACTATGGCATACAAATTGGAGCTTCCTGCTTCTTCGTGAGTGCATCCAGTTTTCCATGTTTCATGCTTAAAGAAGGTCATAGGGGACAAACTTCCAGTTCAAACAAGATTGTCAGAACTTGACGAGGAAGGAAAAACCATATTGGAACCTGAAGCCATCACAGAAACAAGAACTCGACAGTTATGAAATCGATCAATTTCAGAGTATCTCATCAAATGGAAGAACTTGCCCACTGAAGATTCTACATGGGAGGATGAGAATTTTATACAGAAGCACCCGGAGCTACTCAAGCATTGAGGACAACACTTTATTGAAGGAGAGGAGCATTTTAGGTCCCTATATTACTAGTATAGTCCCTTATTGTTGCTGGTGTAACCCCCTTATTTTTATTATTGCACCCCTGTAACCCCCATATTGTTATTATTGTGCCCTTACATTATTATTGTTAGGTCAGATAGGATTACATTGTGGCCACATGGACTCCTATATATAGAAAGGAGGTTTTTTTCATTTGAATCATTCAAGAATTGTTCATTTATGTAATGTATTGGAGGTTTCCCCCTCAAAGTGGATATTTATAAGGCATTGATCTCTCTCTTCTTCTATTTTTGGAGCTGGTTTCATAACATTTGGTCCCTAGAGGTCCTATCCTAGGCAAGACTATGTATGCCCAAGAGGTGCTCTAGGCACTATTTCTTTTGTTGAAAAAAAACAAAACCTATTTAACAGGTTGAAAAACTCAATGATTAAATGGAAATGAATCACCCCATGGCTAAGAATTTTTCTACAATATGTTTAATTCATATATTAATTATTTTGTAATTAATAACAACAATAATAATTTAAAATAAAGTTATAATTTAGTTGATTTTTATGATTTTTTTAAGGCAATGAGATGTATAATAAATAAATGTTTTGATGTCTATCATGGATTGTTGCCTATAGGCCATTACTAATCATTTAATTTATATCACTACAATAATATATGCATGTTTAAAATTTGATTAAAAAATTATTCTTGATCATCAAGGTGTAATTAAATATATTAAGTTATTTACATTTTATAAAATGAAATTTGTGATTATTTGTTTTATTATTATTATTATTTTTTAGATATATCCATGACCTCCCATTTAAAATTCTAGTCAACCCTATTTCCACATTCATCTCACTTATATGACTATATTGGTAATATTGCTAATTTCTATGATGTTAGCCCATCAAATTGCCAAATCAAACAGATCCTTAGCTCATTGATAATTTGTATTTTTTTCCCATGGGACCTACTGCCTCATGCACATATTAATAAACTTCTAGATCCAAGAATATGTCTTTTCATTTCGTTGTTGATGTGGCTGGTTCTTTCAGGGAAACACAAAAGACATAAAAGAAATAGCAGTGGAGAAGATTTCTGTAATTTCTAGTCAGGGCAACACAAAGTTTATGAATGAGGTGAAGGTTTTGGGGAATGTTCGACATTGAAATATTGTAAAGTTGCTTGGATGTTGTGCTGAGGGACCAAAAAGGTTGATATTTTACGAGTATTTGCAAAACCAGAGTCTGCATACCCTCCTATTTGGTAGGTCCAATTTTATTTAAACATAATGATATATCATTGTTTTATAAATTTAAAGACATTCAAATATTGCTACGTGATGTTGATTATTCAATAATTCTAAAAGTTGCTCAGTTTGAATTAATGTAGATCGATATCACAAGCTTAAATTTCTTGACTTGCAGACTCACTACAAAATCATAATGGGAATAGCTTGTGGTCTTCGTTATCTTGAGTGGGCTTAATGGTTAAGAGTATGTGTTTTCTCCTAAGGGGTCAGATGTTCAAAACTAGAGGGGGTAGAATATGTATGCCTTCGTAGATGTTACAATTCAATTTGGGAATCATCCCAAAACACAGATCAATATCCATTAGGGTCTATCATACTCTAAATTAGCTTCTACATGCCCTAAACAAGTCATCCCATTTGTGGTTTTCCTTCATGAAAGTTTCACTGCTTAGATGCCAGTTGAAGTGCCCCATTGAGCCATCAACGCACCCCTAGGCAGTAGTAACTACTTTGCAGAGCATATATTCCCATGCAAGTCTACACTGTAGAGGATCTAGGGCCACTTTAGAGTGCGTTGGTCGACTGGGAGCGAATTTTTCATTGGATTCTGGGAATCTTCCCAGCCTCTAGTGGTTTATAGAAGTTGTTCCAGCTTTCACCTCATCTGATAGCTTCAAATATGGACACCATGAAGCCATTAAACCTATTATCCTCCTATTCCCATGAACAAGGAAACCTCTTCATCCATTTTTAGGAAAGCCATTCAATGATTCATTTATGTCAAACTACCTTCATCTACTTATAAATAGAGCATTGATCATAGTGCACAAGAGAGAAAGAATTTGTGTTAAGTAGAGTTATGCTGGTGAGATCATAGCTCTTGGAGGTATCGTGCATGTACTATGATGCTGCTAGATTGTTGATGCTTGATGTGATGAGGATGGAACTAAAGCTGGATGAGTGACAACGAATCGATCAACTGGTTGTACTCTTCCTTCTACTTCATAATAAATACATTTGTTTCTTTCCTAATGCATGTGTCAATGATGTTATATGTGTATTTATGAATTTAATCGATTCAAATTGTTTAACTTGAATAGATAATATTTCCTTCATGTTGTTTTATGTGTGCTATTTTCCATTGCAGGTATCGATCAAGAGAGTTCATTTATATTGAGAGCAATGGAAGTGATGAAGGGAGGCAAGGAAAAGCACATAGATTACAAGTAGGTTTCCCTCCCTTTATCTATTCATTTTAAGAAAAAGATCAGATATCTTTCTTTCTGTTGTTCTATGTGCACCACCATAGTTAGGGAAAGCATACTTATCTATAGGTTTGATTTCTATAAAACAAATAGGCGACCATACTGGGGATCGACGAATCATCCCTGGTGGCTTTTTCCTTGTCCATCAACATCTAATAAACTTTACCTGCTTATTTTCAATCATTTGAATGTGTTTTATCAAAAGTAGTGTGTTTGATTACTTTTTCAAAGGGTCCTCTGGCATCAATGCATTGTTGGTCTTGACACAGTGCTCTACATAACACTACTAGCTTAGGGACAGTGATTTGCAACGCACTGTCTCCCACTCAAGGGTGCATTTCCCCTCTGACCAACCAAAATCTATCATATTTTGTCTTTTTCCAATTCATGTCAGTGTCTTGCTTGCTGAAGTTGAGTGATTGATTCCCTCTAGAGACCAGATTGACTGTACTCTTCTTGCCTCATTTTGGATTTGTTTGATCAATGTTTCTTTTTGTTTTCTTTGTCATTTTCGAATAGTTCCAAAGTTAAATTTTACATTTGATCAATTCATTATTTTCGAAAAGAGGAATTGTCATTTCAATCTTCATTTCTCTTGAAAGTTTTGAGTGATTGTTTATACATTAGTTTCTTTTTCGTTCATCTAAAATTAAAAGAAATTGAAAACAAAAACATGCATTTGCATATAGGAACTGTGAGTGTTGCATAGGAATAGTTTAGGGAAATTTCATTTAGATGTGCTCCTTGTTGATTGCATACAATCTGATTTCTTTATCCCTTGTAGCTAGTTTTTCATTGTCAAAAATAAATTCGAAATGAATGCATATAATTCTAATTCCATTCTAGGAATGTTCAATAAATCTAACGGTGAACCTAAAAGACAAACTGATAAGCAAGATCAACATAAAATTTATCTGAATTTATCTAAGGAAGTATTGTAACATTAATAATAAAATTTAGAGGTCTAGGCTAGAAGACATGTTCCGACATCATTAAACATAGCAGTTTTCATTAATTGTATGTGATCCGTTCCAAGTGTGATACCTCATTGCACATACACAAGTATATCGGAGCTTGTCCACATACTTTCAGGTATATCGGGCAGTATTCTAGTATGAAAATTATAAAGGGATGCTCTCATTGTGCGGTTTCGCATTAGACAACGCCAATATGGATTGGGCCTCCACGTACCTTTGTGTATATTTGGGAGGATAGCTTTAGGTTTCTTACCATCCATAGGTAATTGAGTCGGATGCCTTGTACTTGTGATACACCAAACACAACATTCGGGGAGATTTCCTACACGTACATAAGTCCTTGGTTTATTGGGGTGGTATATTGCAGTTCACAGTTGCTTGGTAAACCTTTTTCCTAGCATTACCCTCTTTTTATTTATTTATTTATAATAAAATCAATCAGAAATCATGGAAGAAGATCAACCCTTTCCCCGTCATTTATGTAGGATAGGGAATAAACCACCATTACCGCCATAAGCTACACCAAGTAGATGAAGGTGCGCTCATCCTATCGAGTCTGGTACCTTTGGAACTCTTGGTGCTACATCATCTGATATACCAGAGAAATCCGATCCTTTGAGTACCGAGTCTCGAGTTGTTTCAACTGATCCTGGTTAATCTGCTACTATCGAGATGGAACCCTCACAGTTACCTGAGGACACTGAAATTCAATCCAATGAAATAGTAAATCCAAAACCCGAGCTTGCTCAACTAGAAGTTGATCCAGAACCCATTGTTCTTTTACTGAAACATATTAATCCCGAAGTTGAACAACAAGAAGTTGTTTTGGTGCAACCATCTGCTCCTCAGTCATCTATATCCATCGAGTCTTCCTCTTTACCACAAATTTTACCGCCTGGAATTTATCTCGGGCCTAACAGTGAACTGCTTCCACCTAGTTTGATTTCGATAGAGAAAGAACTTCAAGAAGAGACAACCCCTTCAACTCCCACTCATTTTGGGTCGGGGCTTCATTTGTATCAGTATTTTCCTCGTTTGACCTACTTTGCTCCTGTTGATCCTTTTCACTCTCAAGTTCCCGTAGATTCGTTAGAGTATTTGTTGGGTTATTTAACCATGGTAGAGACAACATCCCAGATTGTACCATATGTTACAGCTGCAACAACATCTACTAATTCTTCATTTTCGAGGTTTTCGACGACACTCGAGTCTCATATTTATGGTGGTCCGTCAGTCCCACTGGGTTATTAGGATTTAAATGGAACCTACTCTAGCGTCTCCTCTAGTCCATGGAATTCGCCCATGTCATCATCTGGAATTCTATCTGGTTCATCTCTTATGAGTATTGAACGACCTAATCCTTTATTGACATCATCAGCTCAATATCAGGTTGGTTGATACGAATTTATGCAGAAACGCAACATAATATAGAAATAACCATAAACATGCAAATACAGTGGAAATAAGGCTTCATTTCATTAATCTCAAATCACTGAAATATGCTTACAAAAATTATGGGAATAAAATAGCTAGGGTGTTGATAGTGAATCTCTGAGAAAAGATGTGGCGGCTACAGACCTCTGAACTATGTTACAATGAGGTTCGAGGGCCTATTTATTATGGAGAAATAATGGAGAACTCTAAACGTCCAAAAACCTAACCCTAGGAGATGAAGCACCAAAAATATGGGCCCCGTTTGGGTAAATTTGTGTTTCAACTTCCTGGGGATGTAACTTCGGCATACTATTTCCGTTTGGGGCCTCAAAACGGCTCCAGAAGTTCAGGACCCGAAAAATTGCTAAAAATAGTAAGTTGTGAAAAAACTGAAAGAGACAATGGTGGGGCCCCTAGTGGAATAGGCGGGTGGCCACCAATATCCACCTAGATCATTCCTCCCCCCTTAGGAAGCAATGGTCCCCATTGCATTGAGTTCCTCCATGAGATGAGGAAATTTCTGTTGAACTTGGTCCCTGGTGAACCACTTGCCTTGGTGCAGGAGTTGGCCAGCTTTGACAACCTCATACAGTTGGATCTTCTGTCGGTGAGTGTTCTTGATTTGCATGTCCATGATACAGTATGTGGTGGCCTATTCCATATATTCCAGGCTTAACTCTTTTGGTGTGAGTTCTTCTACAATGTCAGAGGTGTCCAATAGAGGTGGGAAGTAGGGACGAAGGCAGTCTACATTGAATACTGGGTGCAGACCAAGGAATGGTGGAATACTAAGCTCGAAGGCATTGTTCCCTACATCCTTGGTGATGGTGTGCGACCCATATCAGAGCGGGTGAATCTTTCGGTGGGGTCCAGTGAGGCTCTACTTCTACAAATGTAGCCACAATTTTTCGCCCACCTGGAAGTTGTGTGGCACCCGATGTTGATCATGTCATTGCTTGTACTTAGCATTGGCTCTATCAAATATGTCATGAATTTATTGGCGGATGTGTTGAATGTGCTCGATGAAGTTGTTTGCTTTGTTAGTTTCAGACTGGACATGAGCCGAATCGGCCTGAGTAGTTGCAAATGGCATGGCTACATCAATGGGACATAGTGGCTCGAATCCCAAGTTCACCTGAAAGGGGCTATGGCCGGTTGAGCTGTGGAGAGCTCGGTTATAACTGTGTTGTACATAGGGAAGGCTCTCATCCCATGTGCGTGGATGTTTTGAATTTTACATGCGCAGAATGTGTACAATCATCCTGTTGACGACCTCTGTCTACCCATCATTTTGGGGATGGAAAGCTGTGGACTTGGTGAGCTTGGTGTCCAACATTGACCAGAGTTTGGACCAAAATGTGCTGAGGAACCTACTATCACGATATGATATGATAGAATATGGGATCCCAAAGTGCATCCACACTCATTCAAAGAAGAGTTTAGCAGTGGCTTCTGCTATGATATTATTCTTGCAGGCCTCCATAATGGCCATCTTTGAGAATCTGTCGATGACCACAAAAACACAGTTGTGTCTATGCTTAGTAGAAGGAAGGCCTGACATGTAATCCATGGAGATGGATTCCCAAGGTCGCCTAGGGGTAGGTAGCAGAGTATAAAGCCCTTGCTTCTTGATGGTCGATTTGGCAATGGCGCAAGCAGTGTAGGATCTGATGTACTTCCCGACATCTTGTCGAAGGTTCGGCCAATAGAAATACTTATGCAGTACTACCACTGTTTTCTCGTCCCCAAAATGCCCAGCGACTCGATTGTAGTGTGCTTCTCATATCATCTTGGCACGCTCGCTTGAAGGAACACAAAGGTGTCCCAAGTGACATAATAGAGCATCTTGGAGGTGAAAATTTGGAACTTGCATACCCCCCAAGAGTGCCTTGTATGTGTAGCTGAATTCTGGATCGTTCTTGTAGAGAAGCGGCCAATCAGAAGTCTCATGCCTACAAGAGTTGAGAACGGTGGTTATGGCCACGATCGGTGGTCAGCTGAGGCAGTTTGCAACATTATTGGTGCTAACCTTATTGTACTTGATGTTCAAATGAAATTGTTGCAGATATGTGGACCATTTCTGATGGCGATCATTCTGCAACTTCCCTTGTGTCTATATGAACTATAGGGGTTGGTGGTCTGTGTGGATGATTGTCTCCTTCCCCAAAATGTAATGCTTCCATTGTCGACAAGTCTGCATAATGGAATACATTTATTTTTCATAAGTGGGATACTTTCGAACTGTGTCAGACAATGTCTCACTATGATATGCCATTGGATGCCCCTATTGAGTAAGAACTGCCCTAATAGCATAGTCAGAGGTGTCTGTTGCAAGTCTGGTAATGTGAGCACTGGGGCAGAACAGAGGCAATGTTTCAATTCTACGAATGCCTTCTATTGAGATTCCGACCAACAAAATTTTTCTTTCGTTCCTCCCTTAGTGACTTGACTCAAGGGCCAAGTGATATGAGAGAATCCCAACACAAACTTGCATTAGAAATTAGCAAGACCCAAAAATATGCGAAGCTCTGTTAGGGTGGTTGGGGCTGGCCAATCCCGAATGACTTGGATCTTGGCTGGATCCACATGCACCCCCCTTTCATCAATAATGTATCCCAGATATTGAACCTGGGTCATGCCAAAAGTTCACTTCTCCAAATTGGCACACAAATTGTGTTTCCGTAGTGTTTGGAGGACTTCTCAAATGTGGTGGAGGTGCTCTTCCCAAGTCTGGCTAAAGATCAAAATGTCATCCAAGTGTACCACTACAAATGAGTTTGTGAATGGACGCAACATGTCATCCATCAACCTCATGAAGGTTGCAAGAACATTTGTTAATCCCAAAGGCATGACGAGCCATTAGAAAAGGCCCTCCTTGGCTTTGAAGGAAATCTTCCACACATCAGAGGGTTCGATTGGTACCTGGTGATACCCAGACTTCAAGTTGATCTTGTTGAAATATTTTTCCCCTTTGAGTTGGTCCAGAAGGTCATCAATCCGTGGGATCAGGTACCTATTCCAGACAGTGATCTTGTTCAGCGCTCGATAATCAATATAGAGTCTCCAAGTCCCATCCTTCTTCCGTACCAACATGATCGGGCTCCCACAGGGCGATGAACTTGGCTGGATGTGACCTTTCTGCAACAGCTCCTGAATCTGCCTCTTGATTTCATCATTCTCTAGAACAGAGTGCTTATATATTGGTCCATTTGGTAGCGGCGCACCTGGGGTCAGGTCAATGGGGTGCTTGACCTGACAGTGTAGAGGAACCCCTGTGGGTGAGGTGAAGATGTCCCCGTACTCCTCCACAACCTTTTCCATTTGTTGTTGTTGTGTAGAGGAGCCATGTTTGGAGGTTGTGGCCACAATCTTCTTCTTTCCCTGGGGGTGGATCATCAAGAAAAAAAATTCCCTGGTTTGGGAAATGAGCTTACTACATTTTTTTGTAGTAACCAAAGAGATAGTGGGAGGCGGTGGTTCCTCTGGTATCCTGTATAATTTATTTCCCAAAGTATCAATAACAGCGCGAGGCCGGGACTCATACATAGCATGTCGCTTCCACAAGTATGGTTGGCCTAAAAATACATCAGAAACATCAAGGAGAAATGTCACACAATACCTCATCCGTGAAGGGTTTGATGCTATAGGGAAGGTGATACTGCTGGCTGACGCGGAGATCCCGTCCTTGGTGAAGCCACTCGATGGTGTATGGTTGTGGGTGCACTGTGGTCGGCAAGCCCAACTGCTTCTCGACATCTACTGAAATGAGGTTCTTTTGGCTCCCATTGTTGACAATGAACCATATCGGGGAACCCTTTACCCATATCTTGGAGTGGAAGAGATGCTCTGCCTCCTCTGGATCTTCTGGTTCCTCCTTCAGGATCTTTGTAGTGGCAACGGTGGCGTTGGGCTCTGCATCAATAATTTGCTTCCCTTTGTCATTCACCTTGTCAGGTTCTGATTCAGAGTCGAAGCATGCATCTGATTCAAAAGCCCTCATCTCGGCCACCAACGACTGCTTGACACGACACTCACTTGTGTTGTGAGTGGAGCTCTTATGGAACTCACACCACTTTCCCATGTCCTTCTTTGGCTTCGTAGTGTTTTTCTTTTCTTGTGTCTTTGGTAGGTTTTCTTGGGGCACCATGCCTTGGCTTTGTCCTTTGTTCTGCGGTTTGGGGGCACCTTTCCCTTGCTTTTGATTCACAAATCCAAAGTTTGGGTTCTTCTGTTTGAATTTCTTCTCAATCTTGGTAGCATATCGATATGCCATACTTTAGCACCAAATGTTTCTCTGAATATTTGATACCCAACTTTGTGCGTAGGGCGTGGAACAGATTTGTTAGCTCATGCACATCTTGATCCCTTTTTTGCTGCAGTGTGGTCCATTGTATGTACTTGTCCTCATAGCTCCCCATGGTATAGTATTGTTCCTTGATGGCATCTTGGAAAGAATTCCAAGTGGGTACGGCTGAGAGCAGAGAGGGTTCTATCTCGTCCTTTTTCTCACATTAGGTTTCCCACTAGCCCTTGATATGGGGAGTAGCTTTGAGGAGTGAAAAATAATCTTCTCCCGGTCGGAAAAGTCATGAACTGAGAAATATCCTTCTAATAGATTCAACCATCTATCTATGGCATCTACATCTATTTGACCCTCAAATATGGGAATGTCAAAGTTTACTTGTACCTTAAAGGGAGTCGCGCCTCCAGAGTGGTTGCTAGATGCAGATGCACTGCCAGTGGGCAGCTGTTGAAGGATCTGGGCAAAGTTATCCATCATCACGTTCCTTTGTTTTTCAAGGGCCTCCTCGAGAAATATTTTGATAGGATCTCCTGCTCCCTCATCTTTCTTTTCATCCCCCATGGGCATCCTTCGGGGTTTGAGAGGTTGATCTTGTAAGGGTTCCACCAGATCAAGCCCTAACTCCTTATACCCAGACCTCATTGGGGACATGCAAATAAGGATCGAGAAAAAGTAGACCGCTCTGATACCACTGATCCGAATTTATGCAGGAACACAACAGAATACAGAAATAACCATAAACATAGAAAGATGGCAGAAATAAGGCTTCATTTCATTAATCTCAAATCACAGAAATATTATTACAAACATGATGGGAATAAAATAGCTAGGGTGTTGGTAGCGAATCTATGAGAAGAGATGTGGTGGCTACAGACCTCTGAACTGTGTTACAATGACGCTCGAGGGCCTATTTATTATGGAGAAACAATGGAGGACTCTAAATGTCCAAAAACCTAACCCTAGGAGATGTAGCACTAAAAATATGGGCCTCGTTTGGTTAAATTGGTGTTTCAACTTCCCGGGGACGTAACTTCGGCATACAATCTCCGTTTGGGACCTCAAAATGGCTCCAGAAGTTCAAGACTTGAAAAACTGCAAAAAAAGTAAATTGTGAAAAAACTGAAAGAGATAATGGTGGGGCCCCAAGTGGAATAAGCGAGTGGCCACCAATATCCACCTGGATCACTGGTCCATCCAATTACCGTCCAGCTTATCCAGTATCTTTTGGATACCCATCATATGAAAGTCAGTATGTGCAATATCATTATACTCCATATGCTAGGGGACCACATATGTTCGGTCCATATGGAAGTACTCCATCATTTTTAGGTCAAACATTTGTTGGAATGTCTATTTGTCAATCTCAACCTAATTTTCCTGTTCAGCCGCAAACGATTGTGTATCAGCCTTTTAGCCTTACCAATGCACCTTCTACATTTCAAGGGTTGATAAATTCCAATTTCGAACCCTTCCTTAGAAAATTTTTGTAAGTATTTTTTGACCATATACTAATCTACAGCAGGTCTTGGAAGGATCATGTTCAACATGTTGACAGGGTACTCAAACTATTGGAGGAGAAACAATTATATGCAAAAACCTCCAAATGTTTCTTTAGAGTATAAGAGGTGGAATATTTGGGTCATATTGTATCTCAAGAGGGTGTTAATGTATACCCTAACAAAATTAAAGACATTAAGGAATGGAAAGTCCCCACAACCATAAAGAATTTGCGAGTATTTCTTGGGTTAATAGGGTATTATCACAAGTTTGTTAAGAATTATGGTAAAATAGCAGCACCTCTAACAACATTGTTGAAGAAAGATGCATTTTCATGGACTCCTGAAGCAATTAAGGCCTTTGAACATCTTAAAGAGAAAATGTGCCTAACACCGGTCTTAGCTACGCCAAACTTCACAAAAACATTTATTGTGGAATGTGATGCCATGGGAAATGGAATTGGTGTTGTTTTAATCCAAGGAGGAAGACCCATTGATGTTGAAATTCGTCCAATCAAAGGAAATTATTTACATGAATCTATTTATGAGAAGGAAATGTTGGAAATACTACATGCACTAAAGAAATGGTGACCTTACCTAATGGGAAGACACTTCAAGGTAAAAAATGATCATGATAGTCTCAAATACTTTTTGGAACAAAGACTATCTCCAGAAGAGCAGAAAAAATGGGTCACAAAGATGTTGGGTTATGACTTTGAAATCATCTACAAAAAAGGGAAGCTAAATGTTGTTGCAGATGCACTCTCAAGAAAGGATGAGGAGGTGGAAGCATTTATTTGTGTCATTTATATTATCCAACCAGATTGGATAACCGAGGCAAGGGAGGAATAGAAGAATGACGAAGAAGTGTGGACACTCATTCAAAAGTTTCACCAAGATCCCAATACATCTGATACATTTAGTTGGAAACATGATTACTTATGATACAAATATCGCCTATATCTTTATAATAATTCCCCACTAAAACAAAATATTCTTTTGGAATTTCACACCTCTTTCTTAGGAGGACACTCAATATTTTGAAAATCTTACCACAGGGTGAAGAATATTTTTTTTTGGGATGGCCTTAAATCTGATATTCAAAAGTTTGTGGTGAAATGTTTGGTTTTCTAGCAAAATAAAGTTGAGACAATTAAGACCCCAGGTCTGCTACAACCTTTATCCATTCCAGGTCAACGTTGGGAGGAGATTTCAATGGATTTCATCACAGGTTTACCTAAGTCTGAAGGAAAGAATGTAATCATGGTGGTAGTTGATAGACTTACCAAGTATGCACACTTTTGTGCATTATCTCATCCATTTAAAGCAAGCACATTTGATACTACATTTATGGAAACAATTCAAAAGCTACATGGAAGCCCAAAGATCATTGTAAGTGACAGAGATCCCATTTGCACTGGAAATTTTTGGACGGAATTATTTTCTTGTTTGGGTACTCAACTAGCTCATAGCTCATCTTATCATTCTCAATCTGATGGGAAAACTGAGATAATGAACAAATGATTGGAAGGACATCTTTGTTGTTTTGTATCTGATAAACAAAATAAATGGTTCAAGTGGTTACCTTTGGTTGAATGGTGGTATAACACTTCCTTCCATATTGCAGCAAAAATGACCCCATTTATGACACTTTATGGATATCATCCACCGTCCATCACATCATCTTTAAGAGAAAAATCTAAGGTTCAAGCAGTGGAAGATCACATTAAGCATCAACAACAAGTTCTCTAAGTCTTATAGGATAACCTAAATTTGGCACAAAATCTAATGAAACAATAGGCAGATCAAGATCGCAGCGAGAGAAGTTTTGATGTAGGACACTGGGTATTTTTACGAACAATCATACAAACAAATGTCCCTCAAGCAAGCTAAGAAGGATAATAAATTATCAACAAAGTACTATGGTCCTTACAAGGTGTTGCAAAATATTGGTACTATAGCATACAAATTAGAGCTTCCTGCTTCTTCTCGAGTGCACCCAGTTTTCCATGTTTCATGCTTAAATAAGGTTATAGTTGACAAATTTCTACTTCAAAAAATATTGCCAGAACTTGATGAGGAAGGAAAAATCATATTGGAACCTGCAGCAGTCACATAAATAAGAACTCAATAACTATGGAATCGATCAATTTCAGAGTATCTCATCAAGTGGAAGAACTTTCCCATTGAAGATTCCACGTGGAGGATGAGAATATTATACTGAATCATCCAAAGCTACTCAAGCGTTGAGGACAACACTTTTTTGAAGGAGAGGGGCATGTTAGGTCCCTATATTACTAGTGTAGTCCCTTATTTTTGTTAGTGTAGACCCCTTATTTTTATTTTTGTACCCTTGTAGTCCCCATATTGTTATTATTGTGCCCAATAAAATCCCACTATCGTTATTGTTGTACCCTTACATTATTATTGTTAGGTCGGTTAGGATTACATTATGACCCCATGGACTCCTATATATATATAAGAGGTTTTGTCATTTGAATCATCCAAGAATTTTTCATTTATGTAATGTAAAGGAGGTTTCCCCCTTGAAGAGGCTAATTTATAAGACGTTGATCTATCTTTTCTTCTATTTTGTGAGCTAGTTTCATAACATTGTTTGTGTACAAAAATTGCGTTACAGGGCTACAAGATACCATTATTTTTACTTTTACCTTGTGTAAGATGGGCTACTAAGTAGATATATGCTTGGAAAGGTCCTTTACACCCCTTCCCAATCTTCCACCATTTCCCCCCTCCTTCAGATCGCTTCTAGATTCCTCAGAGTGTTTTCAGATGCAATCCTGTAGTAATCCTATAGCACTTGGTAGAATTTATCGGAATTTGGCCAGAATTTCCTCTTAAGCCTATTTTTCACTTTTCATCACTTAGAAATGTCTCCTAGGCCTTGGAATCTAATTAGAAGAAACCAACCACCCTTTGTATACCATGTTCTCATCATCATAGCTTTAAATATGCTATTAAGGTTTACTATTTTGATCATGAGTTAAGTAGCATAGAAATAGTTTGCATTGATTTCCTTTGAGCATTTGATGGTTTCTGTAAATAGATTAGAGTTTAATTTAAACGTTGTAGTATATATTTTATTGCTTGCATTTGATTCCATGCAACTATTATAGGTTTACATTCCTCTCATTTAATTTTTGTGAAACATAATTAGGGCTCTATTTTCCAACATTTTTTTTTTCTTTTTTTTTCTTTCTGAAAATAGATTAGTGTTTCCTTGATGTAGTAGGAAAAGTAAAGTTTCAATTGCTTCTTTCTTGTAAAGTGAAGTTAAGTAGTTTCCTTCCTTATAATTTTGCAAAATGGTCTCTGATAATTTCAGTTTAATCCATTGCTTTAGAGCAGCCCAGGTAGAAATCTTCTTTATTGCGCATTTAGCATGGTCACCTCTTAAGCTTGTACGAACTTTGGATTGATAAATTTAAGTTGATATCCTTGATATTTGCAGCACATACTAATTTCTAGTGAAGTCTTTAATTTCTAGTGAAGTGAAGGTTTTGGGGACCAGAAAGGTTGATAGTTGTGTCGAGGGGCTATAAAGGTTGATAGTTTACGATTATTTGCCAAACCAAAGTCTTCACGTCATTTGGTAGGTCCAAAATTATTTAAAAATGATGATATATCATTTTTTTATAAATTTAAAGGCATTGCTAATATTGCTAAGTGATTCTGATTATTTAAGAGTTTTGAAAGTTTCCCAATTTGAATTAATGTAGATCCAGAGCATAGGATGAAATTGTTTGACTGGCAGACTCACTACAAAATCATAATGGGATTATTTATGAGTACTGAACGGCTTGATCCTTTATTGACATCATCAGCTCAATATCAGGTTGGTCCATCCAATGACTTTCCATCTTATCTAGTATCTGTTGGATACCCATCATATGAAAGTCAGTATGTGTACTATCTTTATACTCCATATGTTGGGGGACACAAATGTTCGTTCCATATGGAAGTACTCCGTCATTTTTAGGTCAATTATTTTCTAGAATGTCTGTTTATCAATGGCAACCTACTTTTCCTGTTCAGCCACAAACGATTGTGTATCAGCCTTTTGGCCTTACCAATGCACCTTCTACATTTCAAGGGTTGATGAATTCCATTTTCAAACCCTTCCTTAGAAAATTTTTGTTAATCTTTTTTGATCATATACTAATCTACATCAGGTCTTGAAAGGATCATGTTCAACATGTTGATAGGGTACTCAAACTATTGGAGGAGAAACAATTATATGCAAAAACCTCCAAATGTTTCTTTGGAATACAAGAGGTAGAATATTTGGGTCATATTGTATCTCAAGAGGGTGTTAAGGTAGACCCTAAAAAAATTAAAGCCATTAAGGAATGGAAAGTCCCCACAAACATAAATCATTTGTGAGGATTTATCAGGTTAACATGGTATTATCACAAGTTTTTTAAGAATTATGTGAAAATAGTAGCACCTCTAACAACATTATTGAAGAAATATGCATTTTCATGGAATCCTGAAGCAACTAAGGCCTTTGAACATCTTAAAGAGGAAATGTGCCTAGCACCGGTCTTAGATACACTAGACTTCACAAAAACCTTTATTGTGGAATGTGATGCCTCAAGAAATGGAATTAATGTTGTTTTAATGCAAGAAGGAAGACCCATTGATGTTGAAAGTCATACAATCGAAGGAAAGTATTTACAAAAAGTTATTTATGAGAAGAAAATGTTGGCAATACTCCATGCACTAAATAAATGGCGACCTTACCTAATGGGAAGTCACTTCAAGGTAAAAAATGCATGATAGTCTTAAATACTTTTTGGAACAAAGACTATCTCCAGAAGAGCAACAAAAATGGGTCACAAAGATGTTGGGTTATGAATTTTAAATCATCTATAAAAAAGGGAAGCTAAATGTTATTGCAGATGCACTCTCAAGAAAGGATGAGGAGGTGGAAGAATTCCTTTGTGTCATTTATATTATTAAACCAGATTGGATAACCGAAGCAAGGGAGGAATGGAAGAATGAGGAATAAGTGTGGACACTCATTCAAAAGTTTCACCAAGATCCCAATACATCTGATACATTTAGTTGGAAAAATGATTCCTTATGGTACAAATATCGCCTATGTCTTTGTAAGAATTCCCAACTAAAACAAAATATTTATTTTGAATTGAACACCTCTCCCTTTGGAGGACACTTGGGATTTTTAAAAACTTACCACAGGGTGAAGATATAATTTTTTTGGGATGGCCTTAAATATGATATTCAAAATTTTGTGGTGAAATGTTTGGTTTGCTACCAAAATAAAGTTGTGACAATTAAGACCCCGGGTCTACTATAATCTTTATCCATTCTAAGTAAACGTTGGGAGGAGGTTTAAATGGATTTCATCACAGGTTTACCTAAGTCCGAAGGAAATAATGTCATCATGGTGGTAGTTGATAGACTTACCAAGTATGCACACTTTTGTGCATTATCTCATCCATTTAAAGCAAGTACATTTACTACTACATTTATGGAAACAATTCAAAAGCTAAATGGAAACCCAAAGATTATTGTAAGCGAAAGAGATCCCATTTTCACTAGAAATTTTTGGATGGAATTATTTTCTTGTTGGGTACTCAACTAGCTCATAGCTCATCTTATCATCCTCAATCCGATGGGAAAAATGAGATAGTGAACAAATGATTGGAAGGATATCTTTGTTTTTTGTATCTGATAAAAAAACACAATGGGTCAAGTGGTTACCTCTAGCTGAATGGAGGTATAACACTTCCTTCCATACTATAGAAAAAATGAACCCATTTATGGCACTTTATGGATATCATCCAGCGTCCATCACATCATCTTTAAGAGAAAATTCTAAGGTTCAAGCAGTGGAAGATCACATCGAGCATCAACAACAAGTTCTCTAACTCTTAAAGGATAACCTAAAATTGGCACAAAATCAAATGAAACAATAAGTGATCAACATCACAGCAAGAGAAGTTTTGATGTAGGATACTGGGTATTTTTACAGCTAAAACCATACAAACAAATGTCCCTCAAGAAAGCTAAAAAGGATAATAAATTATCGCCAAAGCATTATGTTCCTTACAAGGTGTTTCAAAAGATTGGTACTATGACATACAAATTGGAGCTTCCTGCTTCTTCTCGAGTGCACCCAGTTTTCCATGTTTCATGCTTAAAGAAGGCTACATGTGACAAAATTCCACTTCAAAAAATATTGCCAGAAATTGATGAGGAATGAAAAATCGTATTGGAACCTGAAGAAGTCACGGAAAAAAGAACTCGATAGCTACAAAATCAATCAATTTCAGAGTATCTCATAAAGTGGAAGAACTTACCCACTAAAGATTCCACATGGGAGGATGAGAATTTTATACGGAAGAATCCAGAGCTACTCAAGCATCGAGGACAACACTTTTTTGAAGGAGAGGTGCATTTTAGGTCTCTATATTACTAGTGTAGTCCCTTATTTTTGTTAGTGTAGCCCCCTTATTGTTGTTTTTGTACCCTTTTAGTCCCCATATTGTTATTATTGTACCCCATAAAAGCCCATTATTGTTATTGTTGTGCCCTTACATTATTATTATTAGGTCGGCTAGGATTATATTATGATCCCATGGACTCCTATATATATAGGAGGTTTTTTTATTTGAATCATCCAATAATTGTTCATTTATGTAATGTAAAGGAGGTTGCCCCCTCGAAGAGGCTGATTTCTAAGGTGTTGATCTATCTTTTCTTCTATTTTGTGAGCTGGTTTCATAACATTGTTTGTGTACAAAAATTGCATTACAGGGCTACAAGATACCATTAGTTTTACTTTTCCCTTGTGTAAGATGCGCTACTGAGTAGATATAAGCTTGGAAATGTCCTCTACACTCCTTCCTAATATTCCACCATTTCCACCCACCTTCAGATCGCTTCTAGAGTCCTCAGAGTGTTTTCAGATGCAATCTTGTAACAATACAGGACATCTTGTAGCAATCTTGTAGTACTTCGCAAAATTTATCGGAATTTGGCTAGAATTGCCTCTTAAGACTATTACCACCCTTTGTATACCATGTTCTCATCATCATAGCTTTAAATATGCAATTAAGGTTTACTATTTTGATCATGAGTTAAGTAGCATAGAAATAGTTTGCATTGATTTCCTTTGAGCATTTGATGGTTTCTGTAAATAGATTAGAGTTTACTTTAAATGTTATAGAATAGTTTTTCTTGCTTGCATTTGATTCCATGCAACTAGTCTAGGTTTACATTCCTGTCATTTAATTTTTGCAAAACATAATTAGGGTTTTATTTTCCAACATTTTATTTATTTATTTATTATTTTTATTTTCTGAAAATAGATTAGTGTTTCCTTGATGTAGTAGGACAAGTAAAGTTTCAATTTCTTCTTTCTTGTAAAGTGAATTTTAGTAGTTTCCTTATAATTTTGCAAAATGGTCTCTGAAAATTTTAGTTTAATCCATTGCTTCATAGTAGGCCAGGTAGAAATCTTCTTTATTATGCATTTAACATGGCCAACTCTTAAGTTTGTACGAACTCTGGATTGATAAATTTAAGTTGGTATCCTTGATATTTGCAACATCCTTGTTCTAATATCGGGACTCATCAATTACTCATATAAGAATTATAAGAAAATACATTTAATCAAACAATTAAATTCAATTAGGGAACCAAATCCCTCAACAAATGAAAGAGCCCTAGGTTTTGACTTGGAGGTAAGATGCTCTTGAATCATACTTCCAACGAAAAAAAGATTCATGATCTCCTAATCATGAGTTTCTTTGTTGAAGTCCTCCTAGATCCAAAACTTTAGTATGTAGCTTCCTATCACATTTTCTTATACATTGATATTGTTTTGTTGCTTCTAACTCTCAAGGATTCCACAATTTATGTTGATGTTTCCCATTTTCTTTGTTGATGCAAAGAATTTTAGTCAACTCCACTTTCTTGTTGGCTATTCTCCTTTGTCTCTTGTACTTTAAACTGGATGTCTTCCACATTGACTTCCACAATCCATCAATCTCATCATCAACCTCTATCTTTAGCTTAAATTCACTGTTGTTATCCATAGGTTGTTGCATATCCTCCAATGGTATAAGAGTTATAAGAGTATTATTCAATTATGGTTTACATATTCGACCTGCCGGTCATTCTTTTTCAGTCTTCTCCTTATTGTCAGTAAAGACAAATTCCTCTGCTTCTAGTTTTGATTTTGCATGTTGAATATGAAATCTTTGACTTATTATCCTTTCCTACAAGAAATTCAACTCTTCATACAATTAAATAAAATGACTTTGAATTATACTTGCATCCTCATCACTTGTATATTATGCAACCGCTCCTCCAAAAGCTCCATTTCATCTTCATCTATGCTTCCTTCCTTTGGCATGAGAATTTCACTTAGAATTCCAATGGTTGTAATCTCCTCGAGCATGTCTTCATGAAGTGTTTATTCATCTTATATACTTTCATAATCTCCATGAGATGATTTTGTTTCACATTCCTTCAGAAAAAAGTTTAAAATATGGTTTACTTCAATTTATTTGTCAAATCCATCATCTTCAAGTTAAACAAACACATGCTCATTTTAAAATCTCTTTGTCTCAACCATTTAGTCTAGAAATTTCATTTCTTCATCAAATCGTGAAAGCACATCATATGATTGTTGGTCATCACCTGTCAAGCCTGGAATCATACACAAAGTGTAAGATTTAAAACGCTCCTCATTTGATGCTTCAACCACCACATCTCCGATGTTGATCCGAACTAGTCCCATAGTTCATCACAAAATCAATATATCCTCGATATCTCTATATTCCTCTTTGTCATGGCATATGCATTGTTCAAAAACATCCATTTTATACTTAGTTTCTCTGATTTATTCCTTCAATCTGGCATACATCCTTTGCCTCAAATTCACCTGCAATGAATTCAACCTCACCTTCTTCTTCTTCTTCATTTTCCAGCCATATATCTTGTCTTCCTGTCTTTCTTGTAGCAACTAATTCACATGATTGAGTTATACTCTTAACCCAACTATCTTATTCTCAAATTCCTCATCACTCATTCACGTTATGCCAGCTTCCTTGGCAACCCTTTTTCTCTGATCGTGACTCCTTTTTGAACCCTTGATATGACTATTAGTAGCCATCCTTTTCTTATTTTGTGGATTCTCATTGTCCACTTGTGAGATACAACAAGCCTTCTCCGTCTTTGTAGCAAGAATGCTACATGTCACCAGTACCAAATCATCCTCCTAGTATCTCCATTTCTTATGGTTCTTTGAAATATAACCTCTTCTTGAGCACCTATATTGCTCAACTTCCAATGTTTTTGGCTTCTACATCTTCAACTACTCACTTCTCTCTTTCTACTTTGAGAATTCATGTTGTCCTCCTCTTCTTTCAACAATTTCATCTTGTTGCTAGGTTTTTGTCAAAATTTATTCTCGTGAGAGCTCCGCTTTCTCCCTCTTTCCTTGTCACAACTTTGCCACTATAATGAATACTACCAATCTATTATCTACAAACACGATTTCTTATGACCAAAGTTAACATAAAAAAACATTACATTTTCCTTTCTAAGATCTATGCCAAGATCTTATCTTCAGTAGTATTCCTTTGATCCACTTACCGAACCAACTATATTTCAAGAGCACACCTACTCTATACTTCTTCAAAACAACCCTCTCAAAAACACATCGATTCTTCAATCTGCTGCAATCAACTCTAATTTACAATTTAAAAAAATAACCCCTTCATATAATATTAAAAGAACCTCGGTGCTCTTTTTTTTCTCTCAACACTTTATTCCTACAATATTTAATCAAACCAAAATGAATAATATTTACTTGCCATGCTTCCCAAATCTGAATTACTGAAACATTATTTAATAAGAAAACCTACTCCTCCTTTTTGTGCCTTATATCTTCACTTGTGTTGTCTCTACCTTTATTGTTGCAGCCTTTTAATATCCTCACAATTCAAAACATTCTTCCTTTGTGCTATCTAGTTCCACTGTTGGTTATATCCTTGCTTCACCATTTCTATGTTTTAAAGAATTCCTCTATTAATGTCTCCTATGTTGGTTTTCTTCATTTTCTATCACTATCATCAAATTTCTCCAATTATTCAAATAAGAAAGTTTTAACGTGCTATGATACCAAAAATGATGCAAGTTATCAAGGTTGACCAACATTTCCCCCTCCTATACATACCCATTTTTCAATGGGACAGGCACTTCCCTCAATCCATTATGGGAAATACACCCCTTTTCAAATACAATGGCTGATATATATATATATATATATATATATATATATATATATATATATATATATATATATATATATATATATATAAGCCTATCAGCCATTGTAATTTGAAAAGGGGTGTCATAGGGAGGGGTTTTATTTACACCTTTCAATTAATCACATGCCTAAACCTATATTGTAGCCCCTTTCTTCATTAACACAGCTTCTTTCCTCAACTAGATATTACATCGGGACCATAAGGTATGGCCACCATATTGGATCCCAATGTTTATTAATAATCGTAGCTTGCTCGCTTTCAAATACTTTTGGGATGGGAATGTATCCAACACTTAACATATCTCATTTCCATCTTCGTCAACCAATGCCTTTGGACCCACTTTTTATGATGTTTAAGTGCCTAAAGCTTAATAGAAAAAGGCCCATAAAATGACACTCACAACCACAAATTTATCCATCGGCATTTTTTGTTTGATGCACAATTCCCTAGCACCAACGCTTACGAGGAGGGTATATATGACCACACCTCGTGACTAGAAATTCATGCCTTAACAATTTAGCACTGGGTCACCCTGACAGTTATGTACCAAGTCGCCCTTTTTATTTCCGGGGAAGAATCTCTAGGATGGGAATATTTCTTGTTAACTATTTCACTCCAAAATATATCCTTGCGATAACTTTATGTCTTATTTCTTTGACGTCCTCTTCTTCTTTGACCTCCGGGATGACGAAATTGTCATTAATTGTTGGCGTTTCAATTTTCTCATAGCCTTTGTCAAAGGAAATGGATTTTGTTTCTTGCAGGCTTTTATAAAGGGATTTAACTTGCACTCATCTTTGATTTCTTCATGATTTCTAGATCTCTGTGCTTCCACTACGCTTTGATTCTACACGATCAATTGGATCATTGATCACACAAATTTATCAATGATCAATGCCTTTATCATTGCATTCCAACATTGCTCCCTAGATTTCTCTCTTTCTCTCTCTCTTGAGTTTTGTCCAATGGATTCTAAGACATATGTGCACTTATTACAAACTTAATCTAAGTGCAATCCCTCTAAGCTTTAATGTAAAAGGCTTGCAACATATTTTAATTCAAATATGATTTACATGTTTCATTGGCACACTATAAAAAGAGATTCATATCTACACCAATTAGTTATCATTATAGATATTCTATTGCACAACATAAACATAGGCCTTTGGTATTGATCGATCCACTGACACTCGAAACAAAGTGCTCCTTGTATTAATTAATTTCTCACACAGTTGTACATAGTAATTACATATAAGGCCACTATGTCTGATTCACATATAATAGGCCTCTGATTTGGCCTTAGCAAATCTTGACCTCCACACTCAATCTCGCAACTCTTCTCTTTTTTCACACTTTTCAATTACATGCTCTTAGGCCACATGATAATACAAAGGATTTTGAAACCATAATGAAGTTCAAATACATAGAATCCTCAAGAAAATCCTATCTTTAGGATCCTGTAGATCCAAATATTTCTCAATAGAAATAACTGATCTCAAAATTGCTCTAACCTAATTCAAGCATTCTCAAAATGTACTCAAAGAACATATCCGATTTCATGTTAACTTACTCATATAAGAGTTATAAGAAAAACATAGGAAAATACAAAAATAAAAGACCCACAGTCCACAGGATACAAACATATCAACAATAATATACAATATTTATGGCCTAAATCATGTTCCTTGTTTGTCCATTAAAACCATATGGATCTCATAACAGGGATAATGACCCATTTATAAAGCCTAATTGAAAGCTATAATACACAATTTGTCCTTTGATTGAAACCTTAGGGTTAATGCCTAGTACATCATTCTCTAATATGTCCAAATACAAATACCAAATACAATTAGCAAGATATTCACTCACTTGGGCTTATTCATGTATCCCATAGTACATTACAACGTTGTTGTACCTTCTTTTAGCCCACTTCCTTTGGTTCCAATCTCCTTTCTTTGGGTCTAAAACCCAATAATTGGGTACTTTTCCCCAAAAAATCCTTTTTGTTGGTTTTCTTCACTCGGAAATACCTTTCTAGCTACCCAAATTTCAACACTCTTGCTTAGTGAGGAAGGTATTTCCATGTCCTTCTGATAGAAATCTTCAGCTCCATGGCTTTCCTTGCATGCTCATGACTTCCTTTCATGATGCATGACTTTCCCTTGCATGGCCATGATTTTCCTTGCATATTCCATGCCTTCTTTTTGCTTGATCAATACTTTCCTTGCATTATGCATGATTTTCTTTGCAATTACCATGAATTTTCCTTGTGTGATCCATGGATATCCCTGCATGGTTCATGATTTTCCTTACGTGAGATGAAAGCTCCACTCTCTCACTTACACTTGAAGGTTATACTTCCATTGGGTGGATGACTCTCCTTCATAGTCTCCCCTTAAAGCTTGACTCCCTCTGAGTCTACACAACCTCCCTACAACTAAAATTGTGTCCTTTAAGGCCAATCCAAAGTTGTAGTTGAACACAAGTCCTATTCCACTCTATACCACTACAACTCAACTCAAAAAATGTCCTCATCCTCGTGGTTCAAATGCCTCATGTGCACATGGCTCCACCGCAAAATGTGCAACTCTACAACCCAATGAAGATATTTTCTTATGATCAACCTACCATCCACACAAATCTACCTCATCTATTCGAAAGCACTCCCTATGAAGGTATTTAAATTGTCTCAACATTCTTTTACAAGTCAACGAAATTCCATCAAAAGTGTTGGCAACCCGCCATTCAACATATTGCCATGCATCGAGTTCTCCACCAATGCACAAAAATTCCATCCTATCTCATCACCAAACTAGTCTTGGCCACATATCCATGGTATTTTTTGAACCATTTGCTCCATGTCTAGGAAACTTAAAGGGAAACATTGCTTCTCCCTGTAATAGTTTTATAACTCCCTCCTAGATCTAACACCTATGCACATTTTTATCTAGATGCCCTTCAAAGTAGCTCTAATACCATGTTGGAATTTCCTTGAACATAGGTTAGTTATATGAGTTAACCAAGCACATAAAAAATATATATATATGATCAACAATGATGAACTTTACATAACAAAAATATAACAAAAAACATATCAACAATAATATACAATTTTTTTGGCCCAAATCATGTTCCTTGTTTTTCCATTAAAACCATAGGGATCTCATACCAAGGATTATGACCCTTTTATAAAGCCTAATAGAAAGTTATAATACAGAGTATGTCCTTTGACTGAAACCCTAGGGTTAATTCCTATTCCATCATGCTCTAATATGTCCAAATACAATTAGCAAGATATTCACTCACTTGGGCTTATTCTTGTAACCCATAGTACACTACAACGTTGTTGTACCTTGTTGTACCTTGTTGTAGCCCACTTCCTACTGCCACTACAAAAATTCTTCTAGAAAATGGTCTACAACTTTATACCATAATCAATCTTGTTGCCCACTTAGCAGACGCCTTACCCTACTGTCCAACCCTTGGCCAACACATAGACCTTTGTCTAGCCATTTTTCTACCCTAGGCCTTGACTTATAGTCCCACAACACTCCTCTTCTAGGTATGGCAGATCTTAGCTAGCTATTCTTGGCATCTTCCAACTTTAGGTGCCCTACTAAAGGCATCAACCTCGTCTTGAAGGCTTGCTGCTTCCACTAATATCCCTTGGGTAGCCTCCAATATATCTGCAACTCATCTTCTTCATGTCAAGAATTTTTGTAGCACTAATCATGCCTTTGTGTGCCTCTTTGGTATCCCCAATACATGCCACAAAGGACCTAACAAACCTCCTCTAGGTCTGTTCCAGCCCTAGTACAATTCATGGTCTCTTTGACCTACTGTGAGTTCCCTTCACCAACCTTTAACCTCAAAAACTAGCCCTTGGCATATTGGACACATTTTTATAAGTTTGGTCTCTTTTCTAGCTCAAACTTGGCCCAGAAAAAATCTTCAAACATATCCTCCTTGACCTCTTGTAAGAAAAAAAAACCTAGGATTTCTATTGATCTTTAGCCTTCCAAAACAAACCCTTGACCTGCACTTTTGGTACTGCAACTCTCTTCATGTAACGTCATAGAAATAGGCCTTCCTTGAACAAAATATATGTTCTCTCCTTCTCTAAGTTGTGGTTTTCTCTAGGTAAGATCACATTGTACAAGTGTATTCCATCACACTTATGACTAGGCCTCTTCTTTAGCTATATTTATAGCTTGTATATGAGTGTCTTAGGAGTCTTATTTATCCTTCAAGGAACCCTCACTTAACCACTAAAACAAAATTACAATATAAAATTATATAACTTAGGTTCCAAGCCCATTGTTTGGGTCCAAAACCTAGAAATTTGTTTCTTTTCCCAACAAAATCCTTTTGTGGGTTTTCTTTATTCAAAAATACCTTCCGAGCTACCAAAATTTCAGCAAGAAAATGGTTGTATCATGCTAGGCTTGAGCTTGTCCACGCAGCCTGCCCTAAGGGCCTCTCCCCCCATCCCCCCAACGACTGTGTATTTTTTTTCAAGGTATATAGCACCAAAAGAGAAATATCCAAGCAATATGGCTTGCCGAAAACAACAAGGGATTGAGAGGATCAAGTTTGAGAATACCAGAAAAATAAAAAACTAGAGGGTTTTGAAAATTCGAGGTTGACAAGGCCAAGAAATAGAGGTGGACAAATTAAAAGGTATGGAAAATGAAAGAATCCTAGTAGAGACTAGTGATTTTTGGGAGACACCATAATTTTTCCCACTACCCAACCCAATTGAGCTCAAAACAAAGCAAACAAGCATCTACTAGCTAGAAAAGAAATCGGGGAAGAAAATTACTAAAATAGAAGAGCAAAACAATACTTTGAATTGACCATCCCTTTGAACCTGAAATCACAAGTTTGTGAAAAATGAATAAAGGCTAATGCCATCAAATCCTACAACATCCAACTCCAATGTAGTCGTCTAATTCCCAATATTTGTAACCCTTGCATGCCTAAAGCCTATCTCTTGCCCTTTGTTTAGTTTCCAATGCCTATGTTGAGGACCTCCATACCTAGAATCTAGGTTTCCTTGCATGCAAGATGATGCAGGGTAGAAACATTGACCAAAATCCCCCCCCTCCTATACATACCAAATTTTTAGTGCTTCCCTCAATCCACTATGGGAAATAAATCCCTTTTTGAATTACAGTGGTTGATAGGCTTATATATAAAAATAAAAACACATGTGGGAGGATTTATTTTAAACAAAACCATAGGTTCTTGGAATGTTATATATATACATGCATGCCCAAGACTTGAGAAAAACCACCATAGCTAAGACCAATCTATGTAAAGTTCCCTTTATTAATATAACAAGGGAGTAGAAGTATATATACTGCAAATCGTGACTCTACAATGGGGAAGGGGAGGAGTACCTTTATACATCAATATAAGACCACGAACGTGGTCCTTTCAACACACACACACACCCACACACACACACACACACATATGGGTGCACGGGGATTTCTATTTATACCTTTCAATTATCCACTGACTCAAACCTATATTTTAGCCCTTTTATTCAAGTTTTATGAAGCTCCTTTTCTTGATGAGATATTACTTCATGACCATAATCTTGGATCCCAACATTTGCTAATAATCACAACTTGCTTGCTTTTGAATACTTATGGGATGTGATGCTATCCAACACTTAATGTGGCTCCTAAATATCTTCACCAACCATCAATTTTGGACTTGCCTTTTATAATATTTAAGCACATGAACCATAATAGAAAAATGCCCATACAATTAGGCTCCTGAACACAAATTCAACACCTAACATTTTTGTTTGATGCAAGAAACACTAGTGCTTACGAGGAGGGTATATATGGCCACACCCCATGACCAAAACTTTAGCCCCTGGCGATTTAGTAGCAAGTCACCCCAAGAATTATGTAATGAGTCACCCATTTTATTTTTGGGGGAAAACCTTTGGGATGGGAATATTTCCTGTTAACTATTGCACTCAAAAATATATCTTGGCAATAAAAATTTTTTCTAGTAATTTGACTTCCTTTGCTTCTTTAACCTTTGGGATGACACACTTACCATTAATTGTTGGTGCTTCAAGTCCTTCATAGCTTTCATCAAAGGAAATGGATTTTTTTTCTTGTACATTTCGGTACAGGGATTTAACTTGTGTTCCTCTTCGATTTCTTCATGTTTTCTATATCTCTATGCTTCCACTGCGGCTTGATTCTACATGATCATTTGGATCATTGATCACACAATTTGGTCAATGAATAATTCCTTTATCCTTTCATTTTGATGCTTCTCCCTTGATTTCTCTCTCTCCTGAGCTTTATCTAATGGATTCTAAGACCTTTATGTACTTATTGCACACTTACTCTAAGTGAAAGACCTTTTAGCTTTAATGTAACAGGCCTGCAACACATTTGCATTCAAATATGATTTACAAGGTTCACTTGCACACTATGACTGAGATTTAGATCAACCCCGATTAATTACAATTACAGAGATTCTATTGCACAACATAGACAAAGGCCTTTGGAATTGATAGATCCAATAACACACAAAACATAATGCTTATTCTTATATTAATTAATTTCTCACATAATTATACATACTAATTACATATAAGACCGCCATGCTTGATTTACATATAATCAACATTCGATTTGGCCTTATCCAGTCTCATATTCCACACTCAACCTCTAAAATATCCTCTCTTTTCACACACATCAATTAAATTCTCTTCAGATTCATAATTATACAAAGGATTTTGAAACCATAATCAGTTTAAGATCCATAAAATCCTCAACAAACTCCTATCTCTAGGAGCCTCTAGATCCACATATTTATAAAGAGATCTAAATGATCCCAAAATATCTCTAACCTCACTCAAAAATTATCAAAAATTATTAAAGAGAAGATTCAATTTCATCTTAACTTACTCATATAAGAATTACAAGAAAAACATATGAAAAAACATTTAATTAAAAAATTAAATTCAATAGGGAACCAACTCCCTTAGTAAATGAAAGACCCCTAGGTTTTGACTTGGAGGTAAGATGATCTTGCATCATACTCCTAAGGAACAAAAGATTCATGATCTCCTGACCATGAGTTTCTTTTTTGAAGTCCTCCTAGATCCCAGACTTTAGTTTGTAGTTGTCTATCTCCTCTGCTATGTTGATATTGTTATGTTGATTCCAACTCTCCAAGCTTCCACACTTTATGTTTTTGTTGCCCATTTGCTTTTTTGATGCAAAATATTTTAGTCGATCACACATATTTTTTGGTTTTCCTCCTTTTTCTATTGTATTTTATCCTGGATGTCTTCCTCATTGACATCCACAATCCATCAATTTCATCATCAAACTTTATCTTTGCTTGAAATTCTTTGTTGGTATCCATAGTTTGATGCATATCCTCCTCTACTATAAGATTTATAAGAGTATTATTCAACTTTGGTTTACACACTCCCTTGTAAACCTATTGGTCATACTTTTCAGTCCTCTCCTTATTGTCACTAAAGACAAATTCCTCTTCTTCTAGTTTTGATTTTGCATGTTGAATATGAAATCTTTGACTTATTATCCTTTCCTCCAAGAAATTCAACTCATCATGCAATTCAATAAAATCACTTTGAATTGTACTTGTATTGTTGGCGAGGAAGAAGGTCTCTTGGGAAAGACCCAGGTTCAGGATGGAGGCCAACAAGGTTTTCCGTAGTAGTCTAGCACAACGCTGGAATTTTCACTCTACTACGAAGAGCAAAGAGTCTCACCCGAGGCGTGCTGTGACCTTACTACGATTAGGATCAGATCAGGTTTCGATCAAGCATAACATATAACATAAAAAAAAATAACTAAGTTCTTTGAATAATTGTAAATACTTTGCAAATGATAATACTCATGAATGTATTCAGGACGAAAAACAAAATTTAAAGTAACCCGCACATTCACGTGAACCAAAAAAACATTACAGAACTCAGAACATCAAACCCATATCATAACGTATTACATTAACAACAAGGGACAGTTACATTGCTCCTTAGAGCGATCCTGTCAGAACTGATTAAAATATTATCACATATGATAGAACAGAATGAAAATAGAGAGAATGGAATGAACAGAATGAACAGAGCTCTCCTACGGCTCCTGTCCTCCGATCCCTACTGTGCCAACCTTCCGTCTACGCTGGCCGATTGCCTATTTGTTCATTTTCCAATGCGACTATCAGTTCTCCCTTCCTTTCTGCTCTGTTGTTTGTTGCATCTCCCTGATCACTGAGATTTCCACTGCTTGTTCTTCGTCACTTCCTTCTTCCATCTGTGCTTATTTCCACAATAGCTGCGCCACATGATCTTCAGTTCTTCACAATCGTGATAGCTCTTTATCTACCTTGGTTGCGCTCTGCCACCTGTTATTTGCAACTCAAAAACCATTTTATTTCAAAACAAGGGCCCCAACAGGCCCCGACCACATCCTATTGACTCGTCCTGAGTCAATTATTTTCTGCTGCCTCAGTCTCCATCGGTCTGCTTGCCTCCATGGCCAGTCCTGTCTTCTCCTTTTCCTCTCCTTGTACAAACAAGGGCCAAAACTAGGGGACCTTTTCCAGTGTTGATTCTTTGAGTTATTTGAAGCCGAAAATGGCCTATTTCCATCCCTACATGAGCAGGTCTGTCTTTGCACTGACTTGTTCTACTTCTTTTTCCTTGAGATGGTCGGCAGCTTACCAAAGACGTCCTTAATCTTAATGTTGGCCTCAGTGGAGATTTGTTGCATTGTTTGGGCAGTAAGCTTGAAAGGTTGCCTTAGCTCCTGGAGGGCCTGTTTGGCTGTTGTTGAATGTTCCTCAATTTGTTGTATCTTGACCTCTAGCTCTTCCGCTTGGTTGTACAATTGGTCAAGTCCATCAGGGTCTATGGCTTCTTGAATTTCCTTCGACACCTGCTGCAGTTGTGCCGAAATTGGTTATGATTTCAAAGTCAGTGAGGTTGAACATTCATGTATATTTTTCAGAAGGTCATATGCTTCCTTCATCGTGGTGCTCAGATTTTCCTGCATCCCGGTTACCTGGTTCTATCTTTCTGTGATCTTCTCCATGTAGATGACTGCTGGATCTGGTAGCGCGGGCTTGGTCACTAGTGATGCTTTCAGTTCCTTATTTTCTCAGCTGAGATTCCAACAAGCCACCCAGACATGAATGGATTGCCCAACTAGGTCACAAGCTGATATGTCATATGGTATTTAATCGTTGTGAGCTGTTACTGTGGACCAGAGATCCCTAAAAAATCTGTGTGACTGTGTCCAGTTGGCTCTGCAAGTTTTCTTTATCTATCTTTAGATATTCACGCTCTTCAGTAAGCAGGATGATCAAAATTTTTTGCTACTCAAACTTCTGTTGGAGTTCTATGTGGAATCCTTCAGCTTGCTGTGTTGCCCGCTGAATAAAACTATACAGTTGTGCTGTTCCCTAGGTCTTCATGCTCTCAGCCCTAGACATATATTGATTTGGCAGTCTCTCTTGGAGTGGTTGACTGCTCGCAATGTACTTGGCTGAGTGCTCTCGTGGTTATTACGGCGGTGTTGGTTGCGGCATCGGATTATTATGGTTACCCATGCTTGGAGTGGGCTGCATCTAGTGAAGTATCAAGTTTTCTTGTTGAAACTGGTTCAGCTCTTTAGGTGAGGATGTTGTATCTATAGTAAAGGATCCCCCTTGACTTAAAATGTCTTGAAAAGTGACCTGTTCAACTAGGGTTTGGTTAACCTCAGGTACCAATGCTGAACTGGAGTTAAATTCTACCTCGTTTTCTCCATTTGTTTTACTCTTTGCTCTGAGTGGGTCAGATATGGTGGCTGATGTGGAGGGAGTTCGGGTTGAATGGTCTTTAGAGGTGAATGAGGTGTGGGCTAATGAGTGGTTAGTGTGAGGTGGAGATATATGAATATTTAAAAAGTAATAGGGGTCCAACAGAGGTAGCTCCTGAGTTACCTGGGGTTCTGCCACTGGCTCTTCTTGGATTGGCCCCCCCCTGTCCATTGGTTGCGTTTGATCTTCCCTCGTGAGATCAACAACTTGGCTAGACACTGTAATTTTTTCCTTTTTGGCCTTTGGTGTAGCTACAGGTGGATTTAAGGCTTTACTCTTTCTGATAGGAACTGTGGTTGTTGACGGTGGTGAATTAAACAAGTTAAAAAGAATGGTTGTGACTATGGGGACTATGATGGAAGAAGAGGCAGAGTTGGAGGCCTGAAATTCCATAAACATGGGAAACAATGAATACTCACTGGTTATAGTTTGAACTACCCATTTAAATATTTGTACCTTTTTTTTTAGCTCCTCGATGATTGGTGTCAGCTGCAGTCACGACATTCTGGTCATCACTTCATCTGGCGTTTCCCCTGGCAATGGATTCGTCAACATGCCATCAAATGAATAGAAATAGACTCTGATTTTGACCTCCGTTCCTGCCCCTGGCCAGGAACATACTTCAATGTGGAAAGTTCTTTCATCAATTTGAAACTTCAACGGTTTCATTTTGAAGGTCGATTCCGACACACATGTTGGTCTGATGTAGGTTTGCTTGTGGCTGAATCCAAACCATATTTGCGCAGATTAATTGTTTAGCAAGCTCCTCGGGATTCTTTGTTGTCTCATTGCCACGTCGACCATCTAACTGTACCAGAACTTGAATGCTTCTTCGTTCACCTCCTTAGTGCTGGGGTCCCTGACGCCTTCCAGGGTGTGAACTTAATTGCTAACAGTTGACCTATTGTAATTTCCATAGGTTGTCTGATTCTCAGGAATTTCCATTTCCACATCGCCAACGCCATGATAAGATAACCATAGATGAAACCAGTGGCTCTCTTGTATTTATCCTTGTAAGCTTCGAATAACTCATTAAGTAAAAATGAACACCAATTTAGTTGTGCCCCCTGGATACAGTGCTCCGCAACTGAGATGGTATCCAGCGTACACTCACCTTTTGTATAATGCCTCATATTTTTTCTCGCAATCATATCGTAGGAAAAATTGACTGCTCGCTTGTTGATAAGGTCTATATTTGCCCCTTTTCCTCCTCTCTTGGTGTTATACTTCTTATAGTAGTCACCATCTCCTGCCTTCTTCAATTTCTTTGACACATTTTGGAACGTCGTGGAGACATCTCTACCTTCTTGTGATAACCCTGTTAATCTATGAATATATTCCACATGAATTGGTGTTTCTCTTCCTAGCCACAACGACCCATTGTGGATTCTTCTCAGCAGAAACTTTGTGCACTACATTGCAACCCCTATGGTTTCAAACACTAGAAGATTTCTGAGGTTCAGTATGGTTGATTGCTAGACACCTCTGAACTCTGGGAGTACTCTTGCTGCTTCTTGTCCTGCTTCAGTGGCATAATTTTCCATATAGACTTGTTTCTTCATCGCCAGCGAATGCATCTTCTGGATTCTCTCGTCGAGCTCCTGCTCAACGATTGTTGGCGTTTCCTTGGTAATTTTTTCTCTTCTCTAGTACACTTGAAAAGCTACTCCTTCTCTTTCATTATAAATTCCTAACTCTGGATACCCCCTATGAACTTCTTCTGATGATGTTTCTCTTGCTACTTTTGCAGTTTTTGGTTCTAACTCAGTCTTCTCCGGCATTCTCGCGCTTTCTAACTAGCACGCATGAGGTTGTTAAGACCCCATAACTGATTAATTTTCCCTACCTTCTCCCACAACTATAATCATGTGATTAGTTATCGGGATGAGGTGGGTTCTGACAAATTTTACTATGACTTAGGGAGTTGGGCAAAAGTGATGGGTAATGATTATGGCCTATTATGGAAAATTTATTGCAGTATGGACGATGCTAATTATGGCAATAACTTCTCAAATCTCGGTAATCCTACGGACTGACATGGGTACTATGAGTCATGATGATGGAATGATATCAACACGCTTGTTCTCTGACATGGATGACACGCTCGACACTACCCTCCCCCCGACCACAATCGGTTGCATTGCAGTCTCCGCATCGCAACTCTGATTTTTTTTTTCTGTGCTTGGAAATTTATTTATTGGGATTTCTATCTATGCTCTTCTCGGGTGTGAGAGATTTATTGAATCTATCTAATCTAATCTACCCTACTGACTCCTCTCAATTGCGAGAGTTATTGAAAATTGAAATGTAGAACTTACTCACGATAGGGCTTTAGGTGTGCGCCATTCACCCAACCTGGTAGAATCTGGCCGTCCAGTTGTGCTAACCGAATTGCTCCTGAATCTCTGATTTCTATTACATGGTACGGTCCCAGCCAATGCATTCTCAGTTTACCTGGGAACTTCTGGAAATTTCTGTCGTAAATTAAAACTTTTCCACTGACCATGAATGTTTTGCGCTTGATATGGCAGTCGTGCCAAGCTTTTTGTCTCTCTTTCTGGACAATTTGGTGGAATTCTTCTAGAAACCTGTCTTCTTCCATCTCTTATAGTTCTTGCAATCGCTCTTTCAGTGAGTCTTCCTCTAATTATTTTAATGATGTTGCAATTGGGAGGCTCGGTATGACAAACTCAACCGGTACTACTACTTCCCTCCCGTACACTAGCTGGAACGGGGTTTGGTTTTTTAGTCTCTTGAAAGTTGTTCTGTATGCCCACAGTGTTGCTGGTATATGTTCCTCCCAGTCGTCTCATTCAGCATTGAAAATATTCGTTAAACCCTTTTCCAGAATATTATTGAATGCTTCTACTATACCTTTAGCTTGTGGATGGTAAGGACTGCTTTTATGATGTTGTACCATGAAGTTTTCTAGCAAAGATCTAATGGTAGCATTGATGAAAAGCGTACCCTGATTGCTTGTCAGACTTTTTGGGCAACCAAACCTGCTGATGATATTTTCAAATATGAATCGAGCTGTTGTTTCGGCTGTGCAATCCTTCACTGGCATTTCCTCTACCCTCCTTGTCAAATATTCTATTTCCGTTATGATATACCTGGCCTGTGAGTGCCTTGCGACAGGTGCAATCGAGCCTATAAAATCAAATGCCCATTTCTCAAATGGTTTCAATGCCTTTACCGGGTGAAGTGGGAGCTCGTCTCTGTGTGATGGACGTCTCGTCCTCTGACATACATCGCATTTTTTTACAAATGCCTTATTGTCCATGTGTACTATCGGCCACCATAAACCTGCCTGCAGTATTTTCCTTGTCATCGGTTTTGCTCCGACATGCCCTCCCGCAACTCCACAATGGCATTCCCACAGTACGCCTCTCATGATCCAGGATGCATCTTTGTAAGATTTGGTCTAGCCCCATCTTATATAGGTGTCCTGCTATTAGATGATACTCTGCTGCTCGGACTACTAGATGTCTTTTCTGGGCTGATGTATATTCCTTTAGGCATTGTCTTGTTGTCAGGTAGGTTGCTATCTGGTCTAAGTATTCTGGGACAAATTCTACTCTAAAAATATCAGCATCTGGCAGCTGATTGTCTAGAGACCCTCCATTTTCTCCATTTTGTAGCCTTGACAGGTGGCCAGGCCCCACATTCAGTCTCCCGAGTTTCACTATCACCTCAAAGGTGAACTCCTGAAAGAGTAGGAGCCATATGCAGATTCTTCCCTTTAAGACCGATTTGTTTACTAGGTACTTTAAAGTTGAATGGTATGTAAAAAAATTAAACATACCTCCTAGCAGGTAGTGGCAGAAATTTTGAAGGGAATACACAACGCTTCCCACTCTATTGTGGTGTAGTTCCTTTCTGCCGTTGATAACTTACGACTTGCAAAATAAAATGGGTGATTAACTGAAGTGTCCCCTGGTTGAGCCAGAACTGCTCCAATTGCGATGCTGGAAGCATCAATGTGGACATGAAATTTCTTGTCCCAATTAGGGTGAACCAATATTGACGCACTTGCCAACTTTTCCTTCAAGGTATTCAGGGCTATCGTGCAATCCTCTGTCCAACTGAACTACTCTGATTTCCGCAACAACTTCTCCAATGGGGTTGTTATCTTTGCATAGTTGCGGATGAATCGCCTATAGTAGCCTGTGTGGCCTAGCAGTGACCTTAACGCTTCAAAGTTTATGGTGCCTCTATGTTAATTATAACTGCTACCTTTGCTGGATCAATGAAAACTCTTTGTTTGCATACAACATGTCCTAGCAGTGTTCCAAAAGGCATTGCAAAGATGAACTTCTTGAGGTTTAATGAAATCTGGAGTTTCCTACACCTGTTGAACATTATCCTCAATAACATTGCATGGTATTTTAATAGGCTGTAGATAGTCCAGTCATCCATATAGACTTCCAGGAATTTGTGGATGTATTCACAGAACACTGCTATCACAATGCGTGAAAATACTGCTAACGCGTTTTTCAACCCGAATGGCATTACATGATATGCAAAGGAACCCCATTTGGTGGTGAAAGTTGTCTTTCTTATATTCTTCAACTATCCTTACCTGATGGTATCCTGAAAATCCATCCGTAAAGGAATAAGCCTCATTCCCCGCAACGTTGTCGAGAACTTCATCACTGAACGAAGTAGGGAATGGGTCATGTATACAGGCATTATTCAAGCTCCTATAGTCAACACAAACTCAGATTTTAGACTTATCCTTTTTTCTTTATATGACTATGGGACTTACCCATTCCGCTTCTTCCACTAGGAATATCAACCCCGCCTTTAGCATTTTTTCAATCTCTACCCTAACTTTTTCTTTCACTCTTGGATTCAGACAATAGGGTCTGTGCTTGATTGGTCTTGCGTCGGGCTTCAAAATTATACGCATCTCCCCCATGTCTCCTTTTATTCCTTTCAACTCCGCTACCGAGGATGGGAAAAATTCTTCATATTCTTGTTGCAGATTGAATATCTCCTTAGTCGTCTCAACATCCCAATAATCACCAATTGATGTAAGTTTGGGCTTTTCTTTTGTCCCAATGTTCACTTTATTTGTCTTTAGTGGTAGCAGATGAATTCCTTCTGTTGTCAGGTCTTCTTTAATATCCCCGCTCCCCCTCCTTTTCCTCGAAATACAGATGTATGAGACCTTCTAGATCATCATCGTCCGTCTCGCTATTTATCTTTTTACATGATACCAACTGTCTGATGCTTTGGTTTGGGAGCAGTTGCTCGTCCTCCTCTTGAATCTCCGAGAAGAACAATACCTTTTTAATGGCCTGTAATGCTTGGGTGACTGGTTCTATTTTTCCTTACAACAAGAAGCATTGCGTAAATTTCTCCGCAACGGCTTGCAAAGTATTGGTTCCTTTTTTCCTCTCTTTAGTTAGGTACCAAGCTTGTGGAATCAAATCCAGTGAATGTATAAACTTGTGTACCCACAACTCTTCTGGGTATCCTGTGTTTTTCCATTAATCCTCACAACCTTTCAAATGTTTTCTGGGGTTTGAGTCCCCTTGGTATTTTTCAGTGAAATGTGGTCCTTCTTCTTCCTTGAACTTGGCTTTCAATGCTACCATAACTTTGTCCCATCGCGACAGTGAGTTGTGGTGGTTACTCCACCACCTTGCTGATGTGGATTGTAAAGCCATATCCATGAGTGGGACCCTATGGTCTACTGGTACCTTATCTTCTATTCTGGTAATAAAATTATTTAGAACGTTAATATTTGACAAAGTTGGATAATCTCTTACCTCAGTCCCGATCCAATTAATTCTTCCGATGTTGGCGCATCTTCTTATATTGGTCTCATATCCCCCTTGCTGCCAATCATCCTAGTCTATCTATGAGCCTAAGTCTGAGCTTTAAATACTTCTCCAACTCACAGATTCCCTGACTGTCGGGTTGATATAATCTTCCCTTTTCCCTGTAGTCATTTGATAAAGATGATCAAGAAGTTGAGCATATTCTCTGTTGTCAACAGACTCTGTGTATCAGGGACCTTGATATGGGTCGAGTGGTTGGGTGACCCTGACCTCCCCGTCCTCAAAGATCATCAGTTCCTTCTTTAAATCTATTACTGCATAGTTTTCAAAGGCCCAGTCGATCCCCAATAATGCTGGATAGGGATATTTATCCCCCATAATGTCTATCACCTCGAAGTTCGTGTATGTATTTACCCCCACAACATCGACTTTGACCTCCTCCAGTCTGCCTATGGGAACAATGTAGTACTAGTTTGCCATACAGAGTTGAATAGGTGAATATGTCAGCCTTGGTCTTCCTAGTGCTTCCTATGTCTTCCTTGGAAAAATATTGACATCTGACCCTAGGTCAAGCATTGTGTCCTTAATTTGGAATCCCACAACTTGAGTATTCACCTGGAACTCTTTCCCTGTCCTTCTCATATTTATTTTCACTCTTCGTATGTATTTCTATGTTGTGTCGTTTGACTCCCCTGGTCTTGTGGCCTCCCACACCACCCTTTCCAAGTTATGCTTTAACTGTTCCAACATTGACGCGCTGTTAAATTTTTTTGGAAATAGAAAAAACCATTCTTCAATCGTAGTACTTGTACTAGTTTAGTTCTCTTTATCTTCCTTGGCTTGAGGCAACTCAATGTCTTTGTTTCCCCTAAGTTGGAAAATCTTTTCCACTGCTTCTTTAAAGTATTGCTTTTGTCTTTCTGGCTTGAACATTGGCTTTGGATATGTTGGCCTTATCAATTTTATCGGGTCCGTCATCTGTGCATCTTCCCTGGTTCTTTTTCCTCCTCGCATCACTATGGCTACATTCTGCATAGATTGAGCCTCTATTATTCTTGGCTTTGCATTTACCAGATTTGTTCCTCTTTTTCTGGCTCTTTCTTCCCATCTTTTAATGAGCTCTGGGCAGTCTTCTGTTGTGTGCGTGTTAACTCTGCACTGAGAGCACCAGGGTCTTCTAGGAAGTGGAAATTCCCTAGCTACGTGACCTTCTTGGTCATAGTTGTAACATCGTACTGGCCCTCTTCCTCCAACTCGGCCTCCTCTCATGTCTCCCCCTTGTCCCCTGGGAGCCTCATTCACTCTATATGAAGGCCTGTCCAATCGTTACGCTAATGCATCCAAAGCCCTACACTGCTTTGTGCTATGTGTGGTAGAAGCACATAACTCATAGTATATGCCATTCGGAACGTTGGAGTATTTTTGCAAGATTGGGAATAGGCAGGGTGGATGACCCATGCTTTTTCATATCTCACAATATTCGTTTGCAGCTTGATTTTGTTGCGCGGGGAACCCTGTGTATTGGTGTTGCGGTGGATATAATCCCTGGGTGTTTATCTGCACAACTCCTTCTACTGGCAGAGCTCCCTGTGCCCCTGTTGCTGATGTCCCCACATTCTGACCTCACAACCTTGGACATTCGGTTACCATGTGTCCTTCCATTAGACAATGCGTACACCATACATTTGGTCTTGTCGGCCACATTGGTTGAATTTTTTTCAGCTTCTCTATTAGGCTAGCTATCTGATGTTGTAACCCTAGTATGGAAGGGTCCTGGGCTGATGCTCCTCCTTTAAATTCTTGCAGATATCTTGCCATGGCCTCTATCTTCATAGCTTACTCTAATGTGTCTTGTAACGTCTCGATCTTCTATTGTGTTAGCGGAGTTCTTGTTAATGGAAGAAGGGCCTTGATGAACCAATCTCTCTGATGGTTCGGGTCGATTGGATAACTCAGTTTTCCAATCATGTCCTTGAATCTCCTCATTAGATCCCATGCAGTTTCCCCCTCTTGTTGCTTGATCTCCCACATCTCTGGCAAACCCTGCTGATATGTTTGGGGTAATTTGAATTCCTTAACGAAATCTCTTTTTACATTGTCTATCACTGGGTTCTGATGAGCCTTAGACCACTTGATAAACCAGCGTAGAGCTCTCTCCCTAAGAGTAGTTTGAAATTCGATCAACTTACCTTGCTCTGGTGTCTATCAAGCCCTCCATATGGCCTCGCAGAGGTACCAATGTTGTTCCACATCATCATTACCCCTCCCCGAGAACTCTAGGTATTGGGTAAATGATCCCGCCATGCTTTCCTGTGTGATTGTTACTAGAACAAAACCCCTGACTCCCGGCTGTGAAATGGTATTACTAGCACTACTGCTAGTGTGTATTATTGCTATAGACTAAACACTATTCAAATTACTCAATTCCCGTAGCTTAACAAAAATTTCACCTAGTGGCTGATAGAGTACCAGGGGAAGGTCAGACTAGAGCTACTTGAACTTTGGGGAATAGAGTTACCTTGGGTTATGGGTGTCGGCCCCTCTCGAAATAGTTGCCCCATCGCAACATGCAACTCCACGTCGGATGTCTCCTCGGGGCGCGCGTCATCTCCATCGTACTTCTTTCCCTTCTCTGCTTGGGCTAGGCTCCTATACACCTGCCGCACTTCCTTGATGGTCCCTCCTATATCTTGGGAATGCATCTGAGCTTCCATTTTCTTTGTCATATGAGGCACCTTCTCCTTGTCCTTTCTATTAATTTCCTATTTCTCCAACTCCTTCATCACCCTTTCTCACCACTTCTCAGCGATTTGCGCCCTCCGATGTGCTTGTCGTTCCCTCAACCTACTGGAGGTCTCGGCATCCATATCCCTATTCCCCTTTCCAATATACTTGTAGCATCTCTCCCTCAGCTCCTTCCCCCAGTACTGGAGGTTTAAGTCTCCATATCAGATTTTTGGAATTCCATTAATCCTTCGTCTACCATCTCCTTCAACAACTCTCCATGCAGCCCTGATCTGAATATGCCCTCTGCTTTTGAGAAATACTGGTAACATTTAGCTGCAAACTCCACTATGTATCCTTCCAAGGTAGATTGTACACAAAAATCTACAGCTCGGGTCAAAGTGGTATCTAACCGATGGAGTGCTACCAGATCTACATGCAACCACTTGCGATAGACCTTCCGCGAGCTTCTTTGGACTGTCTTGGTTTGTAGTCTTCGCAACCAGTTGTAGAGCTCCTCTAGAAACTTTCCCCAGAAGATCTCGTAGATATCACTAGCGGATTTAGAGAATAGAACCCGATTCTTAACAGCTTTGTCCCTTTGTTGTCTCAACTCCGCTTGCTGAGCTATGAACTGATCTAGGTGGTTATCCCACCAGTTTCATATTTGTTTCTCGAAGATCTGCGATACCATGATCTAGTTCCAAAATGGAATTTCAAGTCTCGAAAATAGAACCATTTGTTGGCGAGGAAGAAGGTCTATTGGGCAAGACCTAGGTACAAGATGGAGGCCAACAAGATTTTCCGCAGTAGTCTAACATAACACCGACATTTTCACTCTACCCCGAAGAGCATAGAGTCTCACCCGAGGTGTGTCGTGACCTTCCTAAGATTAGGATAAGATCAGGTATCGATCAAGCATAACATATAGCATAAAACAGACAGAACTAAGTGCTCTGAATAAGTGTAAATACTCTGCAAATGATAATACTCATGAACGTATTCAGGACGAAAAATAAAATTTAAAGTAACCCACACATTCAAATGAACCAGAAACACATTACAGAACTCTAAACATCAAACCCAGATCATAACGTATTGCATTAGCAACGAGAGACAGTTACATTTCTCCCTAGAGCGATCATGGAAAAACTGATTACAATATTATCATATATGATAGAACAAAATGAACAAAGAGAGAACATAATGAACAAAGCTCTCCTATGGCTCCTATCCTCCGATCCCTACTGTGTCAACCTTCTGTCTATGCTGGCTGACTGCCTATTTTTTCCTTTTCCAACGCAATTGTCAGTTCTCCCTTCCTTTCTGTTCTGTTGTTTGCTGCATCTCCCTGATCACTGGGAGTTCCACTGCTTGTTATTTGTCACTTCCTTCTGCCATCTGTGCTTGTTTCCGCAATATCTGCGCCACCTGCTCTTCAGTTCTTCACAACCATGACAGCTCTCTGTCTACCGTGGTTGCGCTTTACCACCTGTTATCCGCAACTCGAAAACCGTTTTATTTCAAAACAAGGGCCCCAACATGTATCATCATCACATGGATTTTATGTCAACCACTAGTCCAAAAGGTCCATTTCATCTTCATTTGTGCTTCCTTCCTCTGGCATGAAAATTTCACTTGGTGTTCCAATGGTTGGAATCTCCTCGATCATGTATTCATGAAGTGTTTCTACATCTTCTACACTTGCATAATCTCCATGAGATGATGTTGTTTCATCTTCCTTTGGAACATAGTTTAAAGTATGGTTTTATTCAACCATTTCTTTGTCATATCCACCATCTTCAAGTTCAACAAACACATGCTCATTTAAAAATATCTCCATCTCAACCATTTCTTCTAGAAATTTCATTTCTCCATCGACCTCTGCAAGCACATCATTTGATTGTTAGTCGTCACCTGTCAAACCTAAAATCATACACAAAGTGTCAGATTAAAAAACATAAGGCTCCTCATTTGACGCTTGAACCACGACATCTCCATGTTGATTAGAACTAGTCCCATATTTCATCACGATGTTAATAAATATTTCCTCAATATCTCTATCTTTCTCTTCATCAAGGAATACACCTTGTTCAAAAACATCCATTTTATACTTAGTTTCTTTGAGTTCTTCCTTAAATCTGGCATACATCCTTTACTTCAAATTCATCTGCAATGAATTCCATCTCACCTTCTTTTTGTTCATTGTCCAACTATATATCTGGCCTTCCTGGCTTTCTTGTAGCAACCGCTTCACATGATTGAGTTCTACTCTTAACTCAACCATATCCTTCTGAAATTCCTCATCACTTATTCTCTTTATGCTAGCTTCCTTGGGACTCCTTTTCCTTTGATTGTGAATTCTCTCTAAACCCTTGAGATTATTATTAGTAGCCATCATTTCCTTCTTTTGTTGATTCCCCTTTTCCACTTGTGAGTTTCAATAAGCCTTCTCCATCTTTGCAACAAGTTTGCTACATTTCACCATTACCAAATCATCCTCCTGTTATTCTCTTTTCTTCTGGTTATTTGTAGTAGAACCTCTTCTTGAGTACCTCCACTACTCAACTTCCAAAGTTGTTGGCTTTTACATCTTCAATTTCTCACTTCTCTCTTTCTCCTTTGAGAATTCATGTTCTCCTCTCCTTCTTTCAACAATTTCATCTTGTTGTTGGGGTTCTATCACAATTTATTCTCATGAGAGCTCTTCTTGCTCCCTCTTTATTTGTCACAACTTTGCTTCTATAATGACTTCTACCAATTCGTTACCTACAAACACAATTGCTTATGACCAGATTTAACATAAAAAAAATTATATTCAACTTTATAAAATTTGTGCCAAGATATTATCTTGAGTAGTATTCTCTTGATCCATTTTATTGAACCAACTATCTTTCAAGAGCACACCTGCTTTGTACTTATTCAAAACAATCCTCTCAAAAACATATCAGTATGCCACAATAAAATCTAATTTACAATTTACAAAAAATAAACCCTTCCTATAATCTTCAAAGAACCTTGGTGCTCTTTTTTCTTCTCTCAACACTCAATTCCTACATCTTTAATCAATAAAAAATGAAAAATATTTACTTTCCATGCTTCCCAAATCTAAATTATTGCAACATTATTTAATGATAAAGCCTACTCCTCCTTTTTATGCTTTATATATTCACTTGTGTTGTCTCTACCTTTATTGTTGCAACCTTTTAATATCCTCTCAATTTAGAAAAATCTTCTTTTGTGCTATCCAGTGCCAGTGTTGTTGGAAATATTGTCATTGATGGCAAAGGAACAAAAAGGAGAAGTACCAGAATTATCATTGAGAACAAAGGAGCAGATCAGGCTTAGTTGGAGTATAAAGGAGAAATAAGGCAAAGAAGGCAAAAGTTAAGAGCCAAGGAGCAACAATGTGCAACAAAGAAGCAAGGAATAGCATTGGAATCATTATCTAAGGCAAAGGGGCAAAAAGGAGCATCAAAGAGGCAAGGAGCAACATCATAATGATCAGAGAAGACAAAGGAGCAAGTCGGGTTGAGATGCGTTCAGAATAGTGCACGTGCAGTTCAGCGGGTCAAGTCAGGTAATTTCTAGAAGAAAGGTGTGAAAAACACATGTGGAGGACTTAATCACATATCACAATCTCAAGCGAAAGGATGATCGCAAAAAATGCAAAAACACAGGAATCATTGAAACTGCGAAGTGCAATATGATGACATGGTGGCAACGTGGCAAGCTAACGTGGTAGGTGACGTAGTCCCAACCCCATAGTTTGCAATAAAAGTTTGATGATGTGGCAAGGTGGCATGGCAAGGTGATGTGGCATGATGACGTGGCTGTGACATGGCACCCCCGGTGGGACCCGAACCCTTTATCGCAAATCGCAAGTCGCAAGCGTTAATAACCAGAGATCAGAATGTTGTGCGATAAGAAATATGCGAAATGGAAACTGCGATAGGAAAGTGTGATGGAAACTGTGATAGGAAATTGCGATGGGAGAATTGCGATACAATTAAGTGGGACCCCTTCACATATCGCATATTGGGAAATCAATGAGACAAAAGTGCAATGGATAGCAAGACTTGTCGAAGTGTGAAGTGCGATTGTGAAGCGGATGTGATGCAGGTCAATGCTGAAGCCTAAAGGATTTCGAGTCCGAGAGTATGGGTTTTCCCTTAGTTAAATCACATCGGAGAGAAAAGGAGGCTTATAACATAGAAACGATTGGAACGACGAAATGCGATAGAAGGCGGATGCGATACCAATTCAGAGGTAAATTGAATATGTTTCAAGTCTAGTTTAACGACGATTTTTAAAGAAAAGGTTGAAAGCGGAAGAAGCACTCGGGTGAAGAATAATACCCGACACTACGAGCACGGGTGTAAAGAGATTACACCTTGATAATGGAAGAAAATTTGAATGCGGGCATAAAGCCTCGGGTAAGTGACTCGACACAGAGCAAAGGAGCAGTGAAGGCTGAACGCCGCGGGCACGAGCAGAAGAGGTCGAGTCAGGCCAAAAGACAATTATGCAACATTGTTCAAAACGTGTTGACTGGGTTGAGTCGGGCAAGAGGCCTTCATGCAGCACTGTTATAATATAACAACAGAAGCATGAAAATCAATGACAACAGCAGAAAAGGAAAATACAGGGCAAGCCAAGAACTGAAAGGGCTGAGTGAAATATTGTTGTAACCGTAAATGTAAATTCATTGATTATTTTATATTGTTTTTGATGCAAAGGCAAGTCTCTGTATGCATAGGAAAAGCTCCAATGAGTGTGGTAATTATCATTTCTGATGTGATAACCTGAACTGAAGTGTAAGGAATCAAATGGGTGGAAGGCATAGGGTCAAGCTTGCTCACTTCATAGTCCCTGTAGAATGAAAACAATCATGTAGTTATCTGTATAAAACATGTAATAGCAATGTGCATGAGGGGTAAGAGAGAGCGACATAATTGAATAGAGTTGAAGAATGTAAGAGAGCTACAGATTGGGAGAGAGATGGAGAATGTGAGAGAGTTGATAGAGATGCTATGCACATCTGCAGCTGATATGAAGCAGATTGAAGGAAGATAGGGCAAAGTGAAGGTGGAGGAACACAAAGCTGATATCCAGGTAAATCCACATTTTACTTTCAAGTTGAGTAAGGGGATTGTAGTCTCCTTTCAATTTGTAGTTTGATAAACTTCCAGTTGGAGTTGGGTGAGGTAGGAGTCTCCTGTGGGGTGTAGCCTACGGAAAATATATGGGAGTTTGAGCTTCCTTGCAAGTTGTAGCTTGCAAAAATTGAGGTAGGAGCCTCATGTAGGTTGGAGCCTACAAAAAATCAGTTGTGAGAGGGAGTAGGAGCTTGCCTTTGCATCACAACAATAGTAAGATGTGGTTTCCTCCCTTATGGGTTTCCACTTATATCTGGTGTCCATGTGCATGATTATTATGTGTTGATGAGATGCGTTCATCTTCTTATTACTTCTTGTTCACATATTTAGTCTATTGATCATTCTTTATTAAGCTACTTATGAAATGACTTGTTAATGAGTTGAATGAAAAGAATTTTAATTCCATGAATGGGCTAAACTGATTCACATGCCCCCTCCCTCTGTACCCCCCCCCTCTCTCAGTTTAGTAACGAGTTCATCAATTGTCAGTTATATCCTTGCTTCACCATTTCTTTGTTTTAAACAATTTCTCTGTTGATGTTTTCTATGCTAGTTTTCTTCCTTTGCTATCACTATTATCAAATTTCTTCAATTATTCAAGTAAGTAGGTTTTCACCTACTCTAATACCAAAAATGATGCAAGGTATCAAAGTTGACCAACATATCCCCCTCCTATACATACCCAATTTTCAGTGGGATAGTCACTTCCCTCAATTCACTAGGGAAATAAATCCGTTTTTAAATTATAGTGGTTGATAGGCTTATATATATAAAATACATGTGGGAGGATTTATTTTAAATAAAACCACCAAATTAAGGAATGTTATATATATACATGCAGTCCCAAGACTTGAGCAGAACCACCGTAGCCAAGAACAATATATGTAGAGCTCCCTTTATTCATTTAACAAGGGAATGAAAGTATATATATATATATATAATACCCCAAATCATGATAGAGGAGCGAGGAAGGGGAGCAATACCTTTATACATCAATATATAACCACCCATGTGGGTCTTTGATGACAATATATATATATATATATATATATATATATATATATATAAATAAAGTGATGGGTGCCTCTGCCTCCTAGAGTAGTGTCTACAATGGTGCTGCACAAAAATTAACTAAGAGTTTTGATAGGGAGCAAATGACCAAATTCTTACGAAATTAACCATCATTTGCAGTAAGGACTGCAGGGTGCCTTGTTGTGGCTCCTTTTCCTATTTGGATGTGAATGAGGGCATGAAGTCCTATGTAGCTCAACAGCTATCTCACCAATGCCTTATGACACTAGACAAGAATACATGTAGTGCTGTAGGTATACGAAAGTGGCATTTCAGATTTTGAATTTACTTGCAGTAACTGTGCCTCGATACTGAGAATGTCTCAAGGTGAATAGATGTAAAAGGGTAGGAAATTGACATAACAAAGTACCCGAATGGCATTGATCATTGTTGCATGGTTTCTAGCACTGATATCTTTATAGAATTTATTGTAATGCCTGTAACTTCAGGCTGCACTTTTACACGTAATCCATTGATGCATAATTCATTTCAGATTGTTGATTCTTACTTGTAGCAGTTTCTCCTTATTGATGGTAAATATGCTTCAAGGTAAAACTGATAAACAACACAATAAATCACATCAATGGCATGGTGGAACTGTTTGATGTCCGTCTATATTATTCATAGTTCGGATACCCTGACAGAGTTCACAATAACATGTTGATACATATCTTAATACCATTCTTAAGAAATTTTGTTTTCTAATCATCTAATGGATGTATAATTGAATGTCTGAAGGACGCATACTAATTATCATTGAAAGTAGCACGGCACCCTCACTAGTTGTAGCTCAGATCTGTGTAAATTTCTCTTTCTATTCTGGATACTTTGCCATAGATTGGGATGGTACATGCCTGAGGTTTCCCTTTTCTTCTCACAAAATCTGTAGGTGGCAATATATAAATGGTTAACCTATGCCTACGTTGCCCTAGAGTGACCTTTGAAAGCTACTACCTTGTGCTGAACGGGATACACATTATGGGAATAACATACAGATCTAAGTGGCAGTATAGCTCATGAATTGAATTAGGATTCAGCCCTCTGCAGGCAATGGTAGAAAGCCTTTGTTTTTTAAGAACAAAACTGAACTGGAATTTTCATTTCGAGACGTACAGATAAACTGATAAGAGTTTTTTTATATGTTTGTTGGTTATGTTGCGAATTGTAATGAAAGGAAACTTTTTGCTGTAATAGGAGTAGCTTTTTTTGGGAGTTTGAGAGGTTAAGTTGGAAAAAGAGTGCTCACAGAAAAGCACATAGCTCAAAGATGATGAATCTCTATAACAGACATTGTCAATATACTTTTTCTTTTTAGTAATGAAAGGTTAAAGCGTTTTTTCTCTTAAAAAAAATCTCATGAATGGAATTCCCCACAAGCCTGGACCACCAGATGTCACATATCGACTTGGCTTGCCAAAATGATCTCATGTAGGCACTAGCATGGTTCACAACGATTCGCACAGTTTATTACTCCTGCTGCTGTTATGCTGCTTGTTGCATGATTTGCAAGAGTACCCTTGTTGCGTAAGTACTGACCTACACTTTTGTTCAATTTCCTACATAAGCATTCAAGTCATAGGAGAGCTTACCTTACCTCTAAGCTCTCCCATGACAAGACAGTTTTTGGCACTTCACACAATGAACATGAACATCAATGTTTATGTAATTAGCCAGCTTATGAACACCAATGTTTATGTAATTATCCAGCCTTCTTTAGTTCTATGCCAAAACTGAGAAGGCATTCTATGTGTGGAACAATAATTGCAATTTTCTGGACAACAATGGCTGCATTATCAATACTTTCCTCGTTATCAGAGCTTCATTTTCAGAATTGCCTGTGCTGTAATGACACAGGGTAGTGTCCACTGTCTTCAACTGAAAAGACTAACTCTTTTGTTCATGAAATTCTTTTTTAAAATAAGCCTGTAAGGCATGATGCATGGAATGGTCTTGTATTGATCATGAAAATGTTAGGTTCCAGGATTAAAAATCCTCAGAAATAGACGTACAGACTTTCCCTGAGATAATCTTAGATGATAACTCGATTGTGTGCCATGGTTTAGTTCATAGTTCTTGTGAATATTCTTCAAATGAAAGTGTTGGTGAATTACAATTCTAATTGAGAGATTCCATCAAATATGAAATGGTTATGCAAATTAACTAAAATATCAAATATGAAATAATTATTCAAAATTAACTAAAACTCAAAACTACTAGACCCATAGTCCACTCATCCTCGACCATCGAATATAAAATAGTTATCCAAATTAAACTGAAACTCAAAACTGAGGCCATCAATGATCTTTATTCGCAATCCATTCAAAGAATCTACTTTGCAACATCAGGGTTCCTGCCTCATACTTCCTCGTCTGCATATCATAAGGTGACTGCAAATAGCTGCAACTTTTCTGAAGAAATGCACAGATCTCCATTATCAAAAGATCTCTGGTATGCACAGAATCAGTGCCTTGGGCCATTTCCAGGATTTACACAGATCTCCATTATCAAAAGATCTGTGGTATGCACAGAATCTTTCCCTCAGAGCCTTGGGCCATTTCCAGGATTCTGTGCGTGTCAAGGAACCTTTTGTTAAAGTTTTTGATAATGATAGCACAAGCATGGCACATGATCACTTCTTTGGACAGACCATGTATACCTGAGACGATGTATATAAATCCACAGTGCATTTTTCAAAAGAAAATTAAGGGTTTTCAATTTAGTTTTGTGGCAAAAGAAAATCTGCCAATTACAATAGTGAATAAATAAATAATATGAATTGCAACAATGAATAAATAATATGATAATGTGTAAATTTTTCATACAAAACATAATGTGATTAGAAATATTTATTTTTGTTTTTATAATTAATTGGAATTTATTAGGTTGTTTTCTCATCTTTTTATAAGAAATTAAATAAATAAATGTTGAACCTACATTTTGATTTCTCTTCCATTTTTGTCTAAAAATGAAGCTGTTGTATTCTTATTCACATCTTTTTTCGTATGTATGGGTCAGAATGGGTACTAAATCTTGTATTCATATAACATATGGGTCTGCATATGGTTCAGAATGGATACTAAATTTTCTCTTCACTTTCCAAGCACTCACAGAGTCATAGAGTAGGCCGTCAGTGTATATATATATATGTGTTTGTGATTTAGTATGTTTGTTTTTTCTATAATTGTCAATATTAATTTTTTAAAATATATTTTTAAATGTATATATGAATTTAATAGATTTTTTCATATTACATAAATCTTTATAAAATTTTAAGCAAAATAAAATTAAAAAAATTAAAGAACTTTGGAGTTTTTTCTGTAAGACTTTTATCTAGTGGACAGATTAATAAAATTCTATTCACTTAGATGGGAGAAGATGGCTTTCCATTTGTCGTTGACTGAGGTCATAATTTTTTCCAGAGAATTATTTTTTCATAGAATCTAACTATTTGTTTTTCAAAAAAACTGACCAGAAGAGTGGGGCACCCAAAAACCTGAACCTTGACAACTGTGTAACTTGGATTTCCCAAAAATTCTGCTTAATTTTGACAAAATCCTGCTGATATTATGCTCTCATTAAACTATTCCCAAATTCTAACAAAATCTGGCTAGAAATTGTACTATGATTAAATCCATGAAATCTAACTATTTGTTTTTCAAAAAATCTGACCATAAAAATAAAACACCCAAAACCTTGAAATTTAACAGTCATATAACTAATTTCATCTTTTAAAGCTATCCTTTAATTCCTTATCAGTCCTTCATCCACTAAACCTCCCGCCAACCCTCCTCCAATAAACTCCGCTAACCATGTAGTCTCTCCTGTGGGTAACCCCTCAAGCCATTGGCGAGTCTGTCCTGCCGTTGAATCAACCTCTCCCTACTTTCATCAGAACCACCCTTCGGTGGACTCGTTCTCTTCCTCTCTCATGAACACATACCTCTCCTCCTCTTCTTCGGTGGTAAGAAATCTCGCACGTCAGTGCTTTTCTATTCCCACGTTTCCTTGCTCATTATATTCCTCCCTTTTAACATTGTTTGGATATCAATAAAAATTAAAAAAAATCAATAATGAAAATAATAACTATAATAAAATTTATATATATATATATATATATATGAGAAGGGAAACATTCATAATAACAATGAACCTCACTGTAACATCCAACTTAATTTTAATATTTTATGTTTAAAAGACTTTTATAAAATACATTTAATCTTTAAATGGTAAAAGAGATTAAAGAATATGATTATTCATTAGTGAACTTGAGTTCTATTTTATGAATAAAAGTCACATTCAGTAGTTGGTTAACTGTTTGGTAAATAATTCTAAGATTCCAGAGTAAAAAGGAACAGACAGTATTTTACAGTTACCTTCCCCAAAAGGATGTTTTTGGGATAAAAAGGAAATCCTATGAAGGGGAAGGGGTTCTGTGAATTAAAAGAAAAAAAGGGTTAACAACAAAATGTTGCAGAAGGGAGTTGTCTAGAATTGGCTTAGAACTAGTGGAGTTCTATAACTCGAAAGGAGTATAGGCTAGACAGAGGTCCTGAGGCTTAGTTTCTGAATATCACTGCTACCTTAGACTCTAGTGCGGAGCATGGGGGAGTTAAGGACGTGATCGCCTCTCTCATGATTGGGTGGCACAATCAATTTAACGGAATTAGAGATAAGTTGTAGAAAAAAATTGATAATTTTGTATTCAGTTTTTTTGCATGACTCTTTACAGGGATTAGAGAATTATCTGTTAGGTTAATGCAGTTACAGTGGAATTGCTTATCTAGGAAAATGATGAAATATTCTAGATACAGAAAGAAGAATTGTTATAGCTATGAATATGCTGTGAAGAATGAACCTAGCGTTTTCTCTACCAAAAGAGCACTATTATTGTGAGTAGATTCTAATACGTGGAAACTGAGATGTGTGACAAAAGAATTTGACTTCTAGAATAATATTGTGCTTAGTAAAACCAAATGTTCACAACATCATCAAGTGTAGTGCACAACAATAATATATGTGCCTGTATGTAAATAACAAACTGTTGTGTAATAACTATTGAGAACCGTAAAAAGGAGAATGAGAATAGGTAGTTTGTAGGTGGTTTTGGGAATAAATTATATTCCTATTATTTAAAGAATTCATACATACATATCTTAAAAAAAAACAGAGAAAAGAATTCAATAGCGAAACAGAGGTAGGCACTGAGGTTTAGGACCCTGGTTCCATGGCAAACAGAACAAAGTCCAATGTCCTCTGGCTTCCTAAACAATACATTTAAAACTGTACATAAAAATAGTAAGGAAGTTGTAAACTTCTTAAAATTTATCAATGTTGTGAATGGAAACATATGTAAACAGAATTAAAAAACCAGAAACAATTAAACCCAGAAACTGTCATGCATGGTTCCATCCTAAAGGACATTATAGCATTTCGCATTTGGAACATGGATATTGTGCATATCCATTACACGGAATAAATTCCTTTCATCATAACTGAATCAACATTAAAATAAAAATATATTAAGCATATGTTATAAGAGCAGGAAATATACATGTAAATAAACACAGTCTCAAGGAGAAGAACAGGCCCGCGTATGGAAGAGCAGTCTAGAGGTAAATGCCCTCCAAACTTAAATAGAGTAAAATTATACAGTCATCCATACCAAAATTAACATGGAACTCCTTCGAAGACAAGGAAGGTGTATAAACTATCTTTATCTATAAACCCTAAGCAATGACTACATAAATGTCTTCTACAATTAAACTCAGAGCACAACCCTCAAATGGAGCAAGCCTTAAACATAGAGGGATAAGAACCAGGGCCGAAGTTTAGTACCTGTTACAGCTAGAGGGTTTGGCCCTCAGAATAATACCAAAATACATAGTGTAAAGAAAAATACTAATGCCTTTGTAAATTTAAGGGTTCTGCTTACCAGAACTCGATGGTGGCGACCCGAGGAGGACTGTTGGGAGTCTTCGAGAGGTACTCAGACTGCCCAAACTTCCGCATTCAAACCTTGGCGTGGGACCATGACAATGTATGTAAGTATGAGAGCATCACGTTCTAAAAATAACGATAAGAAAACAAAAATTCGCATCCAAGGTTAACACCTGAACTGAAGCACCTCAACACCTGTCGTAAGAAACCCTCCAGACACTGGTACCCCACATTCCATCCTGAGCAAGAAATAAACCAGAATCAAAGAGGGTTAAGAGAATTTTTGAACTGGAGATAATATCAAGTATACTTAAATAACATGTACATTTAAGAAAAATTAAAGAAAAAATTGAAATATTACCTATGTTAAAAGAGGGATTCGTTAACCTTGATGAAGCAACTCATCAAATAGAAGAAATTAGCACAAACCCCTTTCACATGATGTTCCCACACAGAGCTTATGATACCACATCGAGATAAATTGAGAACGGAGTTTTGGTAGTGAGAAAACCAGAGCATAGAGAAAGAACCAAAGGCGAGCTCACATCTTCTGACAAAGAGGAGAAATACTTATTGCCAAAATAAAAATGCATCATGGGGTTTCAGAGCAGCTATGTCGAAGAGTAGGGAAAATGAGCAACGAATGCAGCGTTCGAGGTAGGGTTATTTACCCTAACCCCCTCTCGTTTTATTCCCATCGTTAGATTTAGGTCATGAAGAATCGATAGTCAGCACAATAACCCAGAAAACTAGCAACCGACAACTGTCTATAATGAGTAGTATTCGAGAAGTCTCTAGGTAGATGGGCAACCAATTAAGACCGGATTTGGAGGTTATGTACTATTGCAATTAAAAAATTGGATTTAAACCAAATCCCTAGTCTTGTACTATGCAAGTGAAGGAGATTAAAAAAATCCGAACATTATGATGAAAAGTATAAAGTCGTTATATTCAAGCACCCAATAATCGATTGTTAGTAATAAGAATTACTATAGCATGGTCATGTAAAATTTATGTGCATATTTTAATAAAACTTATGAAATAGTAATGCTGTTAGGACATGTGTTTTCTAGGTAAATCCTCTCTACAAACAAAGATTATCCCTATAGCCCTAGGGTGGGTCTAGCAACAAGGGGAACAAGCAAATACCTACTTTCCTAGATTATAAATGAAACATAGATCGAAGGAGATGGCCTACTTTGATCTGATGATGCGATGTTTTTCTTCGTCGAAGCTCTTTGGTCCTTCACTCTTCCAAACTTGATATCCCCTGCTACTAGGCTCCATTGTTCAATTATCTGTGCAAGTGACCAAGAAACAATAAGAAACATACAAGTAAAACATTCATATAGAAGAATAATCTATCTAACTGATCAAGGAATGTTAGAATTCTTATCATGAAGATGGAAAAGAATGGAAAACAAATCTCAGTTGTATCATAATATTAATAAAATAGGAGTTACAAGCTGTGCCTTGATGTCGAAGCTCTCCTTCGGCAGGTCCGAATCCAGGCGCATCTCCAAAGCACTCTTTTTCAACTTAGTGTGAGAAGGCCAAGGGTCTCAATTGTCTCCTTCAATTCCTATGACAATCTTCAAAACTTTCTCTGCTATTCTCTTCTATTCAGTTCTAACTAGTAGAGGCATGATTGGATGGTGATCAATTTATAGAGATAGAGGAGGGGACATGGATCCTCTTAAGGTGAGAAAATGGCTTATATCTTTGGGAGGTTCCTCTTTTGTAGGAACAAGAGGCCTAAAGGAGGAAGCTCGGCCATATCTTGATCAACAAACATCCAGCTCTCCACCCTCGAAGCTTCTAGGCCATGAAGCTTCGTTTCTGTTTTAAAAATATTCCAGAAGTAGATCGACGTGGGTGTGAGGTCGAGATTAGCGCTGATCAGCGTTGGTCATAGGCTAAGGATGATCCATCGGCGCTGGTGAGACACAGAAGGGTTGCGCTGCTCCAAAAAAGTGGTTTTTTAGTGAGCTACTCCAAGAATGATCAAAAGAGAGATTGTTCTTGAGACTGTAAGGGATGCAAAGGCATATTTTCATGATGGAAAAAGTACACAGGGATCATTGTTAGGGTCCTCCAGGATTCAGGAACAGAGAGTTCAGGGACAGTGACAAAATGTTTTGTAACAGATGCCCCCTAGAGCACGAAGGCAGAATGAGAGTGAGGGGTGAAATTCTTTACGAGTACGTGCCAGGACCAAGACGCCGCCATTGGAAAACCTGCGAATCAAATACATATATAAAACTGAAATATCTGATATAAATATATGAGTATAAGGCATGGACGTAACCATCTGTAGATGCGATCATGTAATAGGATCCATGGCACGGACACAACCACCCAATAATGAGAAGGATCACAAATATTGAATCAGGTATGGTCGCCGCCATCCGTCAAAACAGTCATGAATAACTCATATCACCTTGCAACCTATACTTTATCAGAAAAAATCTAGGGTCTTGCTCTCTGTCATGACCCGATCAAGTAAAAATTTAGGCATGTGAATAAGTGAGTTGAAGTTGAACATGCAAGAAAATCGCCTGATTACCAGTCAATGATGTAAAATGTTAACAGGTGTGAGAGAAACCTCCAATAATGACAATGGTCCTTAAGGTACTAGCAGTACAATCCACGAGATGTGAATAAGGAACTGAAGTCAAACACTCATGAAACCACTCGATCGAAGGCCAATGATGTGAACCTGTCGTCGAAGGCGAAAAACATGCCATTAGGTCATGTAGGATCTAAGGTACTGAAAGGAGTCTCTAGATCAACTTCCTGGATAATGAGTTGACGTCGATAGGAAGTGATCTGTCGAAGGAGGGCCATGATGTATCCCACATCATCGACACAAGAATAGAGAATTAGGTAATGAACGAACTACAGGAGGAACTTCTCTTGAACATATCGGCGACATGAATCCGGAGGTTAGCAGTATTTGACTCAAATGGAATCAGAGGTGATGTTGACAAGATCAGTAATTGAATGAGAGGCAAATAGATTTCCCAAAACCATGGAGGGAAAGTGACAAATTTAGGATATCCCCAACTCGACACGAATTGCAGATAAGTGTAATGTTCAAGAGCAGCATACTACTAACAAAACTGATAAATACTTCAATTTTTCCCCCACCATTTCTGGAGAGTACCCCAATTATTTTTGAATACACGCTTGAAGGGGATAACATCTTCTGGTCGTATAAGTTTTTCCTTCAGAAAAATCCATCCTAATACATTTACGAGCACTAGGAAGGAGGAACTTGGTAGCGTCATGATGACAAACCTAATGTCGTTAAATTTTAACGAATCCGACAAAGGTGAAACTCAACACCTTTTCATGTTTAGAGATTTTGAAATGAGGTTGAAAAGAAAACTCCATAGGGCCCTGTTAGGGTTCCCATGTTTTGGCTAGATTGGTAAGACCAAAAGATGAGACAACATCAAAACCACTTTTGGGCCCTAGGATCTAGCCCTCCTGGACCCGGAGAGGGATCTCTCCAATAAATCAAAGAATGATATATCTTTGAAGCTCAAGATGAGATGTTAGGCTAGTTATGAAGTGCAAAGGGGGGTTTTAAATGATTTGGTTGGTTAGTTGCTGGGTTGGTCGTGAGATCATAGACTGAGAAAGCAATGAGAGAAAAGGAACAAAGCAGTAGGATGTTTCAGAAAAGAGGATATGTCAAGAGGGTGCCATCCATTGGGCTATGGAGTCATGAAAGGAAATTACTTGCAACAACTAGCCAAAGCTTTCAGAGGGAAAGTCATCTAATACTAAAGGATCTTTTAGATTAGATGGTGGGATGGAACATTAAGGATTGAAAGTGAAAGAAGGAAAGACACCCAATTTATATCTATAGATCAGGTCATAGGTCATTTAACTCTAGACCTGCTTGGACATACTCAAAGGCAGCTTTCAATGGAGGGACAAAGGGGCAGCTTATAGATCGGACCAGAGGTCATTTAACTCCAGGTCAGCTTTAGCATGCTCCAAGGGAAAACAGAGATAAGTCAAACAAGAGATCTTGTAAAGGCCAGCTGGTTGTACAAGGATCCTAGTGGACAAGGCTAACTCTAATCCCCAGTGTTCCCAAATCTTTCAGCTTAAACCCAACCAGAGATTTTGGGTCTCTTGAGTGCCTAAGAATGTTTAAGGTGAAATGCACTCAAGTCCCCAACGGAGTCGCCATTATGTTGGGGTTCCCATGTTTTTTCCAGATTGGAAAGACCAAAAGATGAGACAACATCAGAACCACTTTTGGGCCCTAAGATCTAGCCCTCCTGGACCCGGAGAGGGATCTCTCCAATAAATCAAAGAATGATATATCTTTGAAGCTCAAGATGAGATGTTAGGCTAGTTATGAAGTGCAAAGGGGGGTTTTAAATGATTTGGTTGGTTGGTTGCTGGGTTGGTCGTGAGATCATAGACTGAGAAAGCAATGAGAGAAAAGGAACAAAGCAGTAGGATGTTTCAGCAAAGAGGATATGTCAAGAGGGTTCCATCCATTGGGCTATGGAGTCATGAAAGGAAATTACTTGCAACAACTAGCCAAAGCTTTCAGAGGGCAAGTCATCTAATACTAAAGGATATTTTAGATTAGATGGTGGGATGGAACATTAAGGATTGAAAGTGAAAGAAGGAAAGACACCCAATTTCTGTCTATAGATCAGGTCAGAGGTCATTTAACTCCAGACCTGCTTGGACATACTCAAAGGCAGCTTTCAATGGAAGGACAAAGGGGCAGCTTATAGATCAGACTAGAGGTCATTTAACTCCAGGTCAGCTTTAGCATGCTCCAAGGGAACACAGAGATAAGTTAAAAAAGAGATCTTGTAAAGGCCAGCTGGTTGCACAAGGATCCTAGTGGATAGGGCTAACTCTAATCCCCAGTGTTCCCAAATCTTTCAGCTTAAACCCAACAAGAACATCTAAGAACATATTCAAATAACTCATACATTAGCTAGCAGCATAAGGAACTACTACACTGGTTAAATCACTTGAAATCAATCCTCAGATACACATATTTAGCAGAAAAACATTGAAGTCAAGGAGAGAAGAGACATAGGGTACCTAACAAGGGTAAATCCTATGCCATATTTCTGATGCAAGCCAGTAGAAAATGAACATTATGAAAATGTAATAAACAGAGTTAGAAAAACATCACCAATAGTAATAGACCAGGATCCTGTGAAATGTGCTTTGATTAATTGATGCAAAACCAGTCACATACACTGATCTCAATGGCTGTTACAATCCAAAATTCTCCTCCCAGCCTAATACATAACAACTACTCTGCTAATCCCTCCCAAGACTGTTATAAAAGTCGAACTAAACCCTTCTAACTACAACGGCAGTAGCCGAACAACCCTTTACAATATGTTCTTGAGGATTCTTATATGAGAAAGAATAACCATGGTAGTTGAAAACTTAAATGTAGCATTAAAACTCTGAAACAGTAGGAGAGCCGAGGCTCCATTCGGTTTTAATTTCGAACATTTATCTTCTGCGCTTTTCAGGTGGAAAAATTATCTTCGTCAGGCTGCAAATTACTCAAGGTATGTCTTTGATGTACTTGCCATGGCCTTTTGCAGAATTATGGTGAATAAACCGAGGTGTATGAACAACTGCGGGGTCTTCCATATTGTATAAATGATGCACTGGCAGAATAGGACCATCGTTAGGGCTGGAAAACCTCTCTAGAACACGGCATAGGATGAGAAATGTATGGGCACCTTGTCCTTTTATGGAAGAATGTTCTGCTGATATTAAAACCTTGCCAATATGGTTTTCTTTGCATTGGACCATCTGAGCAATCCACGGGGTCTTTGATTTTGGTACCTTTTCTTTCGAATAATGGGCTTAAGGCTCAAAATCTGCAATTACAAACCTTAAACACGCTAATTCCCCACCGATACTCTTTGCCGCTCCCACAATTTTCTCTGATTGTGAAAACTGTGCTTTAAATGCCCTGGACAGGTTCTGCAGAGTTTGAACCCTGTTCTTTTAATGCAAGTCCTGTCGGCATATTTTCCCTGGCCTTTCTCCATAATTCTAGCTTCTGAGAATGGTCCTTTCCTGTATTTCTGTCACTGTGATAGGGACTGCGAATTATGGAGGTTTATGGCCGCTCGAAACCCTGCAAAACACGGAAATGGTTACGAAAAACCTTTATGGAGAGGGTGGTATGGATGAATGTGATAGTGGGAGCGTGGCGTGGACGAGGATGGTGACTATGGAGGAAAACATCACACAGTGGAGAATGCATGGGAAAATGTCGGGGCAGACGTTTAAACGTAAAAACAATGAACTTTGACCTTGGAACGAACATATATAATGGGGGCGGGCGAATACGACAAAATGTCATGGAAAGGGTGACGTGGCAGTACGGGGTCAACTGGCGGGGGCAATCAAATCTGGACCGTTCGATCTCGGGAGGAGATCGATGGCTGAGGACACGTCAGAGGGCGATGGACAGTGGGCCAGGGGTACGGTTTCCCCGTGCTAACCTCCGCACAGCTTCGGGGAGCAACAACCGTTAGATGGGATGCCCCAGATCTAACGGCTCACGACGATATCGCTACGCATCCACGGACGAACGATAATGTGCGATGAGGTAGCGGTTTTGGAACAGTGTCGGAGCCACGTGTCGATTGTTGTATGGAATCGCTGGGCAAAGGGAAAATACCACCCGACCTCCAATAGCGGTGCGATGAAAACCAGGCTGTTTTGGTACAGTGAACGCGACGGGGACCACCGGGACGGATGTACTGTGGACCATTGATCTGCGGTTAAATAAACGGCGGTGGCGCGGTCGAGGCAATGAACAGGGTAGACCACGGGCGCTGCAGAGCGCGTGATAACCATTTGATCAATACAGATCGACGGTTCAACTTTCGCTCGATACATATCTGATAAGCGCTCTTATGGGCTAGTGGGTGGTTCTAGCGCTCGGGTCACGTGAGGGAAAACGGTTCTAGGGCTAGCTGAAGGGGGCTAAGACCCATATACATAGAGAAAATGGCTTTTTGGGCCATTATTAATGAAATTAAAGGCCAAAATGGGTAACGATAGAGGGAAGAAGGGGTTATTTAACCATACCAGGGGTGTGTGTATGGTTTAGAGGGGATTTTGGGAAGGTTGAGAAGGATTAGGGGAGGGATTTCGGGGGTAAAAAGGGGGAGTTTAACAAAGGGAAAAAACAAAGGGTTGAAAGGGATATTTTGCAGGGATACAAGGGATAAATGGAGGCCTTTAGGAGCACAATGATGTCACAATCGGAGAGACCTTATAATGGGAATCAACAGAAGGGATTTATCAAAGGACAAAGGCACAGGAGACTTCAAGGATGATGTGTCTCCAAGGGAGATGCATTCATTGAAGGCTCAGAGACAATTTAGCCCCCTACTTTGCCTGTCAAAAATTTACAGGGGGCTAACAGTGGCTCCACATGGGGATGGCTTCTTCTTGAAGGAGTCAAGAATTCAGAGGATAAATATTTGGTGTAGGCCAGGTGCCTACTGCTTGGCACATCCCTTTCTTTCTTTAGATCAGCTGCCACACATCCTGAAGACATTATATTAGCAGAAACATTCCCAAACAATCTACCTACCCAGACTAAAATCCTAGCATTTTTGTTTTAGGGTTCACTTGAACTAGCAGACCCTTTACATCATTTATTTATAAATAGAAAATAAACCTATTCTAAATCTACCCTTATTACTCCATGAGACCAGATTAAACTGTTGGTCTCAAAGTTTCTCTACCTAATCTACTTTCTGCTTGGATTAAACTATCTAGCAGATTTCTTCTCTACATTCTAAGATAGAAATTGAAAACAGTCAAGTCAGGATTAGACTGTTTGACTTGCTGGACTTTGCAGAAATTAAAAACACTAAATAGATACTCACAGACTGAGCTTTATTGAGATTTTCCTACCTACCCTACTCTAATTGGACTATTTACAAGTTTAACTTACAAACATTGTCTTCCAATGTAACCAGTCCATCAAATGATCCCATGACTGGTCTCTCTTGCTCAACTCCTTGAGCAGGCTGGATAGGCAGGGCAGCTCCCACTCTTTTTGCTCCACAACAACAACTACAAAAAATTTTCTTGCTGTCTGCAACATGCTGCTCCAAAATACCCTTTATCCTTCTTCAAATGTGTGCAGGAAATGTACATAAGGATCATGAAATGATACCTGGTTATGAATATCTGGCAGGTAGGCTTCAACCAGGATTTCTTCTTCTTCCACTAGATCAAGAATAAGACTCTCTTGAGAAAGAGAATCTCCTTCATATTATTCATTTTCTGAACTGGAGGACTCATCATATATGGTAGTGTTGTCCTCCTGGAGCTCTGATATATTCTACTCTGAGGTGCTGAGCTCTATGAAAAGGTCTATGTATTCTTGAGCAGGGGCTTGTTCCACTGCTTCCTCTTTTTCAAGAGAAGGCTCATTAATTTCATATTGCTCAAGAATCTCTTCTTTTCTTTCCTCCTCCTCTTCTGAAAGGAAAGGCTGCTGGTTTCTAGTCTCACTGATGATCTGTAGTAGAGCAGAATGGAGATTCAAAGAATATTCATCTGCTATTATACTATCATAGCTCTCCCCATCAGTATCATAGATAGGCTGACTGATTTCATTACTTCTCTGAAATTGTTGGCTCTGATCTTCCTCCCATGAATCTAAGGCTGATGGCCCTGCAAGCTCGGCTTCCCCTTGAAAACACTCATCATCAAATAGATCATAAATAGGAAAATCATAACTGTAAGTAATCTCACCCACCAAACCTTCTGGATTTTCAGCAGGTCTTTCTTCGTCTTGATCCACAGTGGAGTCTTCTGGATCTATATCATCAAAATCATAAGGTGAATGGGCAAGAGTGTGTGTTCTATAAAATATTTCTGAGGTGGACTGCTGATTTAATATCTGATCAATCTCTTCTTCTGTCAAAAGAGGGGTTTCCCTCTCATCATGGACAGAAGAGCAACAATCCTCTTTCTCTTGTGTTAGCTAACTGGGAGGCGGGATGTTCTCTTGAGCCTCTTCTTCCACATCAGATTCTGCCTCCTCTATGTGGTCTCTTGTTTCCTCAAGGCAGTGTTCCCCATTAGCTTTTGCTATTAGGTCCTGATATTCTCTGGTCAGCGTAACACAAGACACAGGTAAGCAATCAGGCAGTTCCTGATCACTTTCCTCTTCGTCTTCTACAAATTCTTGAGCATCATACATGTCTTGCTCATCTTCTAGGTCTTGAGTTTGTTCTTGTTCTGGAAGAGGCATGGGCTGTTCTAAATAATCATCATTTGCATTCAAACTAGCCATGAACATATCCAGCACTTTACCAAACGTTTTTGTTAATTCATATAAATGATCTTCCAAAGCATCATACTTTGGATTCCTGTCCATGTTTGGATTCATGCTTATGCAAAGAAGGCTACTGCTTCTTCTCAACTAGTTCAGAGTCTTCTACCAGTGGAGTCATTTGGTCTTTTGAGAGTTATGGGGTGTGGAGTCGCCAGGTGGAAGGTTTAGGATGTTCCTGGAGGGTACACTGTCCACCACAGTGCTTATGAGATGCCCCTTTCAAGGGAAACTTCCAAACACAACAAACTCTAACCAGAGATTGACTGGGAGGGCTTTCAACAGATATGTCACCTCTGAAAGAGTGTGAGATTTGGAGGCTACCTGGCACTTTCTAGACTTTGTCTAAGAGTGTGGGAGAAACACACAAATGGTATAGAGGTTGATCTGTGAATACGAGTGTTTAATTTCCAACCTAACCATAGATTTCGGGTCTCTTGAGTGCCTAAGAATGTTTAAGGTGAAATGCACTCAAGTCCCCAGCGGAGTCACCATTATGTTGGGGTTCCCATGTTTTGGCCAGATTGGCAAGACCAAAAGATGAGACAACATCAGAACCAATTTTGGGCCCTAGGATCTAGCCCTCCTGGACCCAGAGAGGGATCTCTCCAATAAATCAAAGAATGATATATCTTTGAAGCTCAAGATGAGATGTTAGGCTAGTTATAAAGCGCAAAGGGGGGGTTTAAATGATTTGGTTGGTTGGTTGCTAGGTTGGTCGTGAGATCATAGACTGAGAAAGCAATGAGAGAAAAGGAACAAAGCAGTAGGATGTTTCAACAAAGAGGATATGTCAAGAGGGTGCCATCCATTGGGCTATGGAGTCATGAAAGGAAATTACTTGCAACAACTAGCCAAAGCTTTCAGAGGGCAAGTCATCTAATACTAAAGGATCTTTTAGATTAGATGGTGGGATGGAACATTAAGGAAAGAAAGTGAAAGAAGGAAAGCAACTCAATTTCTATCTATAGATCAGGTCAGAGGTCATTTAAATCCATACCTGCTTGGACATACTCATGGGAAACTCTCAAAGAGGGACAAAGGGGCAACTTATAGATCGAACCAAAGGTCATTTAACTCTAGGTCAGCTTTAGCATGCTCCAAGGGAAAACAGAGATAAGTTTAACGAAGAGATCTTAGAAAGGTCAGCTAGTTGCACAAGGATCCTAGTGGACAGGGCTAACCCTAATCCCCAGCCTTTTGAATATCAGATTTAAAGCCAACGAGAACGTCTGGGCTGTATTCAAATAACTCATGCATACATTGCTTGACATAAAGGCTAACACAACTGGTTAAATCTCACTTGAAATCCAATCCTCGGATACACATATTTAGCAAGAAAAACATTGAAGAAGGAGCGGAGACATGGGGTACTAACAAGGGTAAATCCTATGCTATATTTACGATGTAAGCCGGTAGAAAATGAACAGCATAGAAAATGTAATAAACGATTAGAAAAACATCACCAATAGTAATAGACCGAGGATCTTATTGAAATGTGCTTTGATTAATTGTTGCAAAACCGAGTCACATGCCGATCTCAATGGGCTGTTGCAATCCAAAATTCTCCTCCCACGACCAGTATCAATACAACTATACTGCTAATCCCTATGGTCACATTATAAAGTCGAACTAGAGAAACCCTTCTAACTACAACGGCGATGTGCAGACAACCCTTTACAATATGTTCTTGAGGATTGCTTATGAAAGAATAACCATGGTAGTTGAAAACTTAAATGTAGCATTAAAACTCTGAAACAGTAGGAGAGCCGAGGCTCCATTCGGTTTTAATTTCGAACATTTATCTTCTGCGCTTTTCAGGTGGAAAAATTATCTTCGTCAGGCTGCAAATTACTCAAGGTATGTCTTTGATGTACTTGCCATGGCCTTTTGCAGAATTATGGTGAATAAACCGAGGTGTATGAACAACTGCGGGGTCTTCCATATTGTATAAATGATGCACTGGCAGAATAGGACCATCGTTAGGGCTGGAAAACCTCTCTAGAACACGGCATAGGATGAGAAATGTATGGGCACCTTGTCCTTTTATGGAAGAATGTTCTGCTGATATTAAAACCTTGCCAATATGGTTTTCTTTGCATTGGACCATCTGAGCAATCCACGGGGTCTTTGATTTTGGTACCTTTGCTTTCAAATAATGGGCTTAAGGCTCAAAATCTGCAATTACAAGCCTTAAACACGCTAATTCCCCACCGATACTCTTTGCCGCTCCCACAATTTTCTCTGATTGTGAAAACTGTGCTTTAAATGCCCTGGACATGTTCTGCAGAGTTTAAACCCTGTTCTTTTAATGCAAGTCCTGTCGGCATATTTTCCCTGGCCTTTCTCCATAATTCCAGCTTCTGAGAATGATCCTTTCCTGTATTTTTGTCACTGTGACAGGGACTGTGAATTATGGAGGTTTATGGCCGCTCGAAACCCTGCAAAACACGAAAATGGTTACGAAAAACCTTTATGGAGAGGGTGGTATGGATGAATGTGACAGTGGGAGTGTGGCGTGGATGAGGATGGTGACTACGGAGGTGAATATGGAGGAAAACATCGCATAGTGGAGAATGCATGGGAAAACATCAGGGCAGACGTTTAAACGTAAAAACAATGAACTTTGATCTTGGAACGAACATATATAATAGGGGTGGGCGAATACGACAAAATGTCGTGGAAAGGGTGATGTGGCGGTATGGGGTCAACTGGTAGGGGCAATCAAATCTGGACCGTCCGATCTCGGGAAGAGATCGATGGCTGAGGATGCGTCGAAGGGTGATGGATAGTGGGCCAGGGGTACGGTTTCCCCGTGCTAACCTCCGCGCAGCTTCGGGGAGCGACAACCGTTGGATGGGCTGCCCCATATCTAATGGCTCACGGTGATATCGCTACGCATCCATGGACGAACAATAACGTGCGATGAGGTAGCGGTTTTGGAACAGTGTTGGAGCCACGTGTCGATTGCTGTATGGAATCGCTGGGCAAAGGGAAAATACCATCCGACCTCCAATAGCGGTGCGATGAAAACTGGGCTGTTTTGGTACAGTGAACGCGGCGAGGACCATCGGGACGGATGTACTGTGGATCGTTGATCTGCGGTTAAATAAACGGTGATGGCACGGTCAGGGCGATTAACGGGGTAGACCACGGGCGTTGCAGAGCGCGCGATAACCGTTTGATCAATACAGATCGACGGTTCAACTTTCGCCCGATACATATCTGATAAGCACTCTTATGGGCTGGCAGGTGGTTCTAGCGCTCGGGTCACGTTAGGGAAAACGGTTCTGGGGCTAGCTGAAGGGGGCTAAGACCCATATACATGGAGAATATGGCTTTTTGGGCCATTATTAATGAAATTAAAGGCCAAAATGGGTAACGATAGAGGGAAGAAGGGGTTATTAAACCACATCAGGGGTGTGTGTATGGTTTAGAGGGGATTTTGGGAAGGTTGAGAAGGATTAGGGGAGGTATTTCGGAGGTAAAAATGGGGAGTTTAACAAAGGGAAAAAACAAAGGGTTGAAAGGGATATTTTTCAGGGATACAAGGGATAAATGGAGGCCTTTAGGAGCACAATGATGTCACAATCAAAGAGACCTTATAATGGGAATCAGTAGAAGGGATTTATCAAAGGACAAAGGCACATGAGACTTCAAGGATGATGTGTCTCCAAGGGAGATGCATTCATTGAAGGCTCAAAGACAATTTAGCCCCCTACTTTGCCTGTCAAAAATTTACAGGGGGCTAACAGGCCCTTTTCATAAATAGTCCCTAAATCTAAAAAGGTAGAAAACAAAGTTCGATAGAAATTATTAGTCGTGATTAACTAAGGTATTCCTTTCTTGTAAATAGTTTATCCCAGCCCAAAAAAGGGGTAAACGTATACTGGGTAAATGTTTTTTTTTTTTTTTTACTTTAACGAGTTCTAAACGACAAATAATCGGCAATATTTTCATATTTCAAGAGTCAGAAAAGAGCTTAAATATGACTCCAAGGGGGGTGACTTTTTCATTTGTTTTTACCGAGTCTGAAAAAGTAATAAACTAGAACTTGTTCTCATATCATTCGTCAAAATTTCACCCTGTTGCTGCACAAGAGTGAACACATTATCTATTTTCAAGGAAAAAATAATTAAAATATTGAATAAACCCTAACAGTGACTTAAACATTTATAAAAAATCCAAAAAGTAAAAACATTTTCACTTTTCACTTTCACAAATAATTGGAGAAGTTTTTTACCCTTTTTTACCTTGATTCTTTAGGAGCTGACTGTGGTTGTTCCAGGAAGCCGATTGACGAACCGTCTGTGCCAGGTAAGATCCATCCCCATTGTCTTTGATTTCATACCTATTTTAGAAATATTCATAGTGTATTTTAAATTTTTGGGAATAAGTTTCAAACTCCCTTTCGCTGTGGATCAACGCGAGTATGCCCTTCTGGCTCACACCGATTTGCATTTTTTTGCATGGGTTGCGCGCTGATCGACACTCCTGTTTTTAAAACATGCACACTAATCACAAAGATGAAACAATAAGAAGATATTTCCAAAAAACACCATTCAAACTGGATTTTTAAGCTTGTTTTTTTAACAACATGTTGTATAATTGTTGTTACAGGAAAAAATAAGCAAACAAAATGGCGATTGAATGGAGAGAAAGAGAACATGAGGAAGAGGACAGAGAAGCCATGGAGGATCGAGACCGTTTGGTTACCTTGAGGAACTACGGGCTCCTCAAGTTATTCTTAACTCCAGGCCTAAGATCTTAGCCTGAGTTGCTCCAATACCTGGTAATCATATGTGATACAAGACGAGAAATATTTATCATTGGTGACCAAGAGTTAGAAATTGAGGTCTTTGACATCTATTTCATCACTGGCTTGTCCCGGAGGGGGAATGAGCATGTCTTGCAGGAAGCCAAATTATGGGTGAGAGCGTGGATATTTTAATCGAGATACAATTCTCGGAAGCAAACAAATATTCCAATGGGAATGTTGACATAAGAACCATAAACAACCTACCTCTAAAGGTAGTCCTACATACAATAAAATGTTCTGCTGGAGCACAAGCTCCACATGAGGCTACCATGTCTCAACTCCAGACTGCCATAGACTACATGGCACCCATGGTCTTTAACCAATCAGAAGCAATTTTGGCCAATATGAAGAAACAACTCACCAAATGCAAAAAAGGCTAAGTCAAAAAATTCAGGTATGGGTTGATTCTGGCATCATTCTTTTTGGAACGAGTTCCATTGTTCCAATTCCAGTGGGCGGAAGTGACCATGCTAGCACCACGCGATCCGTGTATGATCCGATGGAGTGAGCTGATGCCTCTCTTAGGAGGCAGGCAACACATGTCGTATAAAGCTACTTTCTTTGTATGAGTGAGGCGCCAACTCATCGCAGTGGTGGCTTGGCCATATTCCAGGACTGACTTCAGAGGAAAACCATACCTTTCACTTCCAGAGGGTGATCAGTGGGATGATAGAGGTAAAACATGTTTTTTTGTTAAGTTTTTCATGTTTTTATATTTTTTTGGTATATGTGTTCTAATGTTTTAAAATTCTATGCTGTAGATGTTGGAATGTAAAGACCTGCTAGAATGTACCCCATATCCATAAGAGTGATGAGGGAATTTGAGGCTGCTCGTTATGAGGAAGGAGTAGATACTGAAGAGGAAATAGCCTGGAACCTAAACGCATTGACCACTGGGATTCCGGAGTACGCCCATGTTCATGATATCCCTCGCCGCTACCAAAGGCACACTGTTGGGATGTCAGACCGCATCCATCGGTTGCTGACTCAATTTATCTAAGCAGTGACTTATTACCATGAGCATCATGCTGATTAGTCCACTCTGGTTTTTATTCCTGCAGTTGTTGTTTTTGGGACCTATGAGTGTCTTGTGTACCAGAACACATATGTTTTTTGGATTATGATGTACTAAAAACTTTTGCAAACATTACCGACATATATATATATATATATATATATATATATATATATATATATATATATATATATATATATATATTTTCCTGTTTAATGTATGATGTAATGATGATCATGGTTTTACAAATTTCACAAATGTTTGTCTAAAACATAATTAGTCAATGCATTATTTTAATATGTATTCATGTGTCCTAGAATATGTTGATATGTGATGTAATCAAAATTTAATTCTAAGAGATGAAAATGTAGATACATTCTCAAAATTTGAGGGTTTCTAACGAAATATTGCCCATTTAGTTGAAGGAAAACAAGCTGTGAATCAAGGTTTACAACTAGTTCTATAACGCCAAGAGTAATCACTTCTGATAGAAGTTCAATGATTGCACTGTACTCAGCAATATTGTTAGTTGTACGACCTAAATAGATATCTTGTAGATAAATAAATGCACCATTAGGGTCATATATTACCCATGAAATAGAGGATAGTTTCCAGGTGCTATGGCAAGCAATGTCAGAAAAACTGACATAAGGACTTAAAGACCAATGCAAAGCAAGTAAAACAAGATAAGCAAGAAAATTGCTCACAAAAAGCACACCAAAACCAAACTATACAAAAATGAAAACACAATAATGTACAAAAGTAATTATACGAAATAAATTATGCATAATACTTCTTGAGGTAAAGCCCATTCCAGGGCTTATCCAAAGGGTTTCCTTCATAATCAATTAAATCATAGGTCCCTTTTTGCAAAACACGTCTAACAATGTATGGCCCATGCCACATAGGTTCGAATTTCCCTACCCCCAGCTTATTGTGAGCTTGGTCATATAGAAGAACCAAGTCTCCTTCAGAGAAGGCATGCAGAGAAACAGTTTGATTGAAATGGGCTTTGACCCGTTTCTTCTGAGATTCAACGACTAAAGTGGCGAAGTGACGAGTTTTGTCATGCCTTTTGAGATATAGAAGATGTTCCTCTTTTGGTGAGGTATTGGGGAGTAATTTGACAACTAATTGAGTGAAGGGATCTCACATTCAATCGGTAAAGTTGCTTCTAGACCATATATTAACTGGGAAGGAGTAAATATGGTAGCATTTTTGGTCGAGGTTCGGTAAGCCCAAAGAGCTGAAAAAAGCATGAGATGCTAGTTTGACTTGTGAATCCCAATGGTGCGTTGAAGCATGGTAACTGAAACTTTGTTGACTGCTTCAACTTGGCCATTAGCCTGAGGGTAATAAGGAGTCGAGTTGTCATGTCCCAGACCCAAATGAGTGGTCAGCTCAACCATCATGTAATGGTGGAAATGGGAGCCATGGTTGGTGATGATGGCTTGAGGAACTCCAAACTGGGTGATAATGTTATTGAATAGAAATTGAGCAGCAATTTTACCATCACTGGCATATGTAGGCATTGCCTCAACCTATTTGGCAAAATTAAGTAATTGATGTCAACAATAATATAGGCATGTCCCCCCGTCCGAGCGAGGGTGACAAGTCATAAAATCAATGCCCCATTTAGAGAAAGGGCCGACGATAATAACTAGGTATAAGGATGTGGGTTGGGCGTCCATTTTCCATTGATAAATCTGGCATGCATGACATTTTTGGATGACAAGAATGCAATCCTTGAATATGGAAGGCCATAAATACCTGACTCGAATGATATTCTAAGCAGTGGTATTTCTAGACATATGACCGCCACATGCCCCAGAGTGGCAATTATTGAGTGCTCTCTCAGCCTCTTCGAAAGTTAAACATCGACGAAGAATCGAGTCGACACTGATGCGGTACAAAGTATCTCCTATGATGTGATAAGGTTGATAGTGATGTCAAATGCATCAAAGATTAGCTTTATTCAACTCAGACTGAAAGGTTTGAGTTTGGAGATACATGATGATATCACTATACCAAGGGTCTATAGTGTTGATAAGAAAGAGAGTATCATCCAGAATCTTCTCATCAAAACTAGAAGAGGCAGATGCAGAGGGAAGAGAGCATATTAACTTGGAAAAACCATTGATTTTTTAGATTTGGCAGCAGTAAATTCCAAATCGAATTCCTGTACGATGACAATCCATTTAGAATACTTGCCCCCAAGTAACTGACGAGTTAAAATGTAGGTCATGGGGTTGCAATCGCAGATCACTGTAATCGTTTGAAGTAAACAATAATGCCGAAAATGTTGAACAACCTGAACCACGACTAAAGCTAATTTCTTGACATGGGCATATCGAGTCCTAATGTCCGTGAGATTGCAGCTAAGGTAGTAAACAACGTGTTCAATGCCATCATCATCATCTTGAACCAGTACCATACCAATAGTACTAGAGGAAGATGCTAGGTAAAAGAAATAATCACTATGGTAATTTGGGGGATGCAGTAAAGAAGCGTTGATAAGAACAACCTTTAAGGCATCAAAGGACTTTTGAGCAATTTCATCCCATAGAAATGCGATGCCTTTCTTAAGAAAACTTTTAAAAACTTTAGCTAGCTCAGTGTAGTTAGGTGATCTAAATTTGAATTTTAGTTTTGCTGTGCTAATTTCATCTTCAGATTTATATTAAAAATGTAGATCTTTGCTTCATGTACATGGGCTTATTGAAGTGCTTATGATTGTTTAACAAGTAAATGTATGGATATTATGTTGAATACTTGAACATAAAAACATTGATACTAAATGTTGAACAACATCAAATAAACACACAACAAACCATCACAATTGATCCATTAACACATTGTTTTGATGAAGGAGTTCACCCCTCCTGAGTCATATCTCCTTGGTCCAGCTTCCATGGCTTGGGCATTTTTATTATCTCAATTGTGTAAAAATTGATGTTTGCAGTATCCTACTACCTCTGAAACCTGCTCCAATGTGTCCAAAACATCAAAATCTACCAGGAATGACTCTTCCTGAGCCAAAATTGGTCAAAACTTTCCTTAGATATGGTAAAAAAAAAAATTCCTAGTGAAATGCCTCCAAAATTGGATGAGACTCTAGCTAGCTCCAACAAACTAGGGATTCCGCCAAAACTGGCGGAGTCTGCTAAATATGCCACCATTAAAATCTGGCTTAATTAGCAGTAATACTGCACTTAACTATGGATAAGTGCATCTTAACGACGCTTAAGTACATTCCATAAACCACAATTTAATTAACATAAAACATAGTTTAATTAACTTAAACCATCAGATTACTGTGATTAACCATGATTAGGACTAAATGATGTGCTTGAACATTTCACTCTGCTCTTGGTCATTTCAATAAGGTTGTATGGGGAGGGGGTTGGCCCCCTCCAAACCTCTGTCATAAGATCCAGTTAAAAATAAGTGTAAGTCAGACCATTGTAGGTTAAGACCCAAAGCAGTAGTGAGGTGGTAAGGAAGACGAATGGTATGGGGTAGGTCGTGGGTTTGACCCCAACCCCCACACAATAATTCTTCTTGCAATTTTGTTGCCCATACCAAAGGTTAAGAACTTTGAGTTATAAAAATATATATTCACCTAAATGCATATAACGCCTCCATGGTTTACAACCTTGGATATAAAATTATAATTTAGACTTTAATATAACATGAAATTTTGAACTGCAGTTTAATACATAGTTTGGATGGGGTCCACCAGAGGGGGCACGTGGCAGCCCTTGGCTGCACCATGTGTCTAGCTCTGGTTGGACCATTCCAAACTAAAAACAATTCTCATTCAACCTTAGGATAAACTGTAAAAATATTCCACCTCCAAAGTTCATTGTCGAATCCTGTTGTGACACTTGTCACAGTGTCATTGGGAAAAAAATGGATAATATTCCCTGAATATACCTGGTATTTTGACTGGGCTACCATGTCATCAACCTGTCACTGCTCTGCAATTTTTTTAGCTGTTTAGAAAAACGAACAACGGGTCATAACTTCCTCATCTAGAGTTGGTTTTTGATGAAAAGAATTGTGTTAGATTCTTGACGACGAGCTCTTCGTTGTCGTTATAGTTTGGAGCATTTCTGAGCACTTTCATTTTTGAGCTTAATATTGAGCCTCTGATCATTCCTCCTCACTAGCAGCTTTTTGGACCCCAACAAATACTATCAATTGTTCAGCATGTGAGGGTACTACTCCCTCACCCTTTCAATCTCCATCGATTTGGCCTTGGAAGGATTTTGTCCCTTGAGTCCCACTCTAAGGTATTCGACATTCCTCATCTTGAAGTTCTGGTTCTTCTGTCAAGTATGAAATCTTAAGATATTCTAGTGATAAATCATCTATTGATGGCAGCTGAACATGCTCTCCTTGAACATCAATCAACGGATGCTCAAACAATCTCAAATTATCAACATTAACGACATAATATATTTGCATATAAGGAGGCAAATCTAGCTTAAATGAATTGTTACCAATCTTTTCCAGAATTTTAAAAGGACCATAATGGATTGGATTAAGCTTCTTACCTTCCCCTTGAAGTATTTCTTTGTTGATATATAACCATACTTCATCACCAACTTGGAATTTGTGATCAACATGGTGTTTATCATGCCTTGCCTTCTAGTTTCTTTGACTCTTTTCAAGTTGTTCTTGCACTGTGTGATGTACCAACTAAATTTTCTCAATGAAATTCCTTGCCTTATCTATGTCACTATGACCATCTATAGTGACATCTTTCTCAAAGATGAAGTCCAAAGGCAATCTTGGTAAGTACCCAAGACAGGCCTCAAATGGTGATGTGTTTGTGGAAGAATGCTTTGCTCTGTTGTATGCATGCTAAATGTAATGCAACTGTTCATCCCACAACTTGGGATGTTTGCTACAATAACCTCTAAGAAGATGAATGATTTTCCTGTTAACCATGTCAATCTGACCATCTGTTTGCGGATGAAAGGTTGTACTCTTCTTCAACTTAGTGTCCATCATGTCCCACAATTTTGACCAAAAATTCCCAACAAATCGGGAATCTTGATCACTTACAATAGAAGTAGGAAGACCAAAATGAACCCATACATTTTGAAAGAAAAGATGAGCTATTTGTTTAGCTGTAATTTTTTTTTACATGGCATCAAAAGACACATTTTTTTGAACCTATCTACAGCTACATACAAGTAACCATGACCTTTCCTTGACATTGGAAGACCTCCTACAAAATCCATTGAGATACTCTCCCAAGGACGTGAAGGTACTAGAAGTGGAGTGTACAATCCTAGTTTCCTATTGCTAGGCTTACTTATTGCACACAAAGAACATCCTTTAATGAAACGAGATACACTATCAATCATGCTTGGCCAATAACAATACCTTTGGAGATTCACTACCGTCTTGCCTACACCGAAATTTCCAACAATCAATGAAGTGTGCACCTCCCTTATGATATTGTTTCTTTCTCCCTGTGGAATACATAACTTTCCCAAGTGATACACCAAACTATTATGCACATTGTTGTGGTGTTTTTGGTGCACAGATGTACGAAATCACACAAGTTGAAGGGGTGTGGTTTACCCCTTTAAAATATTGGTAACAGGTAGAAAGAAGTGGAGTTCATAAGCATACAATCTAGAGGAAAAAACATGAAAATGTATACTCAAATTAAACTAAAACTAAAAAACAAATATAAAGAATCTATTGAAGAGAGTCAAACGATAATAATACAAATGGCAGCTCTAGGCCCCTCTTATTAAGCGTTTGATATGAAGAAGAAATTTTACCCTCTTGCCAAAGGGGCCCTAGACAATGGTTCTAGGTCCTGATGCGAGGATGTTGTTTACTCCAAGCTTGCCTTGATGCAGTCTCCCTCTTTCTCTGCTGTGTTGGAATAAAATTATTGGATGGCCAACAATCGAGTCCCCTCTATCTCCAGCTTCGGGTCACACATTGGCGGTATTTCTTGGGAGATTTTGGCCAGCATAACAATGTGATCACCCATTCTTCATCTCATGGTGGTATTTATATAGGAGATTTAAAATCCTCCCTTCTCTCTTGGTACATGGAGGATGGTGACCCAAGAGAGGGGTATGATTCCTTTGTGTGCTCCAAATATTCCATAGTGTTCTCACTTGGTGTCTAAGGAGGCATTGGTGGCTGTCCTTAGGTGGCTTCAAGTGTGTGAAATCATTGTCCTTTGCTTTGTGTGGTCTCGGATAGTGACATTTCACCAATCTCAGGAATGCGCGCATTTCGGGTCAAAAAGCACACAAATTGCGTGCTTATCGAAGGATTTTTGACACAAAAGCATTTATGACTAGTTCAAATTTGATTTTCCTCAGAACTTAGAGATTTTTAAATACTTTATAGATTCTGTAATGTCTTCCGGCCCTATAAATCCTTTGGCTTGACATTAATTAATTTCATCTTTTGCTATACGATTTTCCATTGTTAATAGTTTCCCCCTAATGTGTGAGGTCTAGGAAGGACTATATAGTTGAAATACATTATATTTTCTTTTCTATATCGTGCGTAGAGAGAGAGAGAGAGAGACCTGCATGAAGCCTTGGAATTGAAAACACCCTGCACTGGTTCCAAGAATGACCATGTCCAAGGGATCCCTGCAAGAAAATACAATTTACAATACATATACAAAATTTCAATGAGGCAGTCATGTCCCATGCTCGTGATGCTATGGCTAGTTAAACAAAATTGGCAGATATATGTTCTGTCGGTGCCACTACTATGGTAGTGATATTGGCAGTTGTTGACGATGACTGCTGACGCCCTCAAGGGCGTTTTTTCTTTGAAAATAGGTGGAATGTGGTACCCATATGTATAAACCTGGTATGGAATATAGCTACGCATTGTACACATAGGTGCTGGCTGGGACCTTCCTATGTAAGCATTGTTGACAGAGATGCTTATTGAGTCACAGGTATTCGACGAAGTTGATCAAAGTGCAATGGCTATAAGGTACGACACCATCGTGACATGAAAGCTTTTGTCGTAGTCAAATTTCAGGAGGATCGATGACATATGTGGACAATGTTGTCTCTCACAGTGCCACCAGAGGATGTCCCTTGTATGGAGAGGGATGATCCAAGGTACTGCTTCTTTTTTTGAAAAGAGGCATCGAGGTCGAAAAAAAGGAAGCCTCAACCAAACGCTGGGTCGCCGACCTCAGGGGTCAGGGACTTGGATGCAATGGGTTTAACATAGGCATGTTTGCGAATAATGGTTGATAACTGATGGTGGAGGAATCAATGGCCCGAGGTCGAATTATACTGAGCAGTTTGGCGGCAGTCATAGTTATTTCTTGTGGGGAAATCCCTGAAGTCGGTAGAACTTCTAGGGCGGGTGTAAAACGGCTATGAATTTCATGATGGCTTGTGCGTGGGGGTGAAATACTCTGACCATGGGGGATTAGGGACTAATACCATGGGAGAAAAGATGAAATGAGAGGGTGGAGGGGCGAAGTGCACCATTTTCCGTCTTTGTACACTTACCAAAAGAATAAAATAATGGGGTTTGGTTTGTACAAAACACGGAGATGGGTACCCCTAAACATGAAAGTGTTCGCTCACTGATGGTTTGAGGAAGTTTTTTTTTTGAGGGTGGGGGTCCCATTGGTTGGTCTCATGTGCGAGGTTGATGAAGTGGATGTAACAATATTACAGATGGGATTATGCTAGTGGAGGTATGGTGGGCCAAATGTGAGGCGCGGTGGTGCGATTTTGATCTACTTGTACAACCAGGTCATCCAGGAAGGGGGTTTCATCTTGCATGGTAAACTTGACCTTATGCATGATGAATGGATGGGCATGAGGTGCTTCTCGAACTGAAGCGGTATGGCCATGGCGTCACTTCTGTTGTGATATGGTCTATTTTGGGTGACGAGCACCATGGAGGGGAGGCTCTATTGACCAACGAGGATGTTTATCATGTACAGGATGAGGTGATGATAAACACGGTAAGATATGAGGACCCTATGGTTTATTTCTGATGGGGAAATGATGTCAGGATATGCAAAGTTCTTTGGGACTCTATCATGCTGGGGGTAGAATGATACCTGCTCTAGGACTTTCAGGAGATACCATTGTGGATGGTTTGCAAGCTCTTCCTGCAAAAAAAAACTACCTCAAGTGAAAGCATCTTATTTATCAAATATTATTGAAAGTTGTGAGCTTTAAAAAAGAAGATGAGAGAGGGCATACCTACCAGCGCTGAAAAAAATATTTTTTCAGGAGTGCGAATGTGTGGCATCTCCTTTGTTCCCTTGGGAGTTGTTACTTGGCTCCTAGATTTAATTTCAGTTGGGGTTGCCCCCAGACTGAGATCATGGGGGGCATTTCCGGTTACTGCCCCCTGTCCAGGATCTCCCAAAATACAGATTACTAATGCCTAGGTGACCTTAGGTCAAAGACTCGACCAAGCTGTCTGGAGTAATCGATGCATCAGATAACTCAAGAGGATGAGGCAACCGGGTTCCCTTGTCCCTAGTTGGTGTATGGTGGCTTGGGGGGAGGGGAGACAAATGACTATCTTTCTGGTGACTGTCATTCCTCCTGCCCGTGCAAGATGACACGAGGTTCATTTCCCGCAGACTGGTTGGAGGGATCCTCTTGATAGGATCGATCGATGATGTGTAAGCCGTCCCTATATCGTGGGATATCTGGGAAATGGTGGGTATAATTGTTGTAGTTTTTGCAGAGGGCGCATGCATGATTGGTACGCATCGCTTTTCCTTTACCTTTGGTGGTAGGTTCCTTTTTCAGGAATGTAGCGTCGTGATGTCTGTCTCAGATCCAAGGAGTGGTTTTAATTCATCCAGCTCTGGACAGATATGGGTAGGGTGGCCTATAACATCACATATGGCATAGATGTGTTGTCCCCGTTGTGCAGTGGGGGTTACAGTCTTCTTTCCTCTCTTTGAATTTTTCTTGGCTACGATCACCAGTTTTGCAATGGGAACTTCCTTTGCAGGGGTGGTCTCGACTATTTCTTGGACGGGTGGGAGCTGCTCTGGACTGAGGGGCTTCAACCTTGTGGTACTAACATGGGTGGCTTCTGTTCCTGTAGGGGGAATGATGTACCAAAATGGGAACACCAACGATATGTTGGGTAATACTAGTGTTTCCAACACCTACTGGGAGACGAAGCCAGCTGGGGGGTAGAGGAAAGGTGTCTGTGAGGCGGCGTAGGCTAGTGAGGTTGTCGTGGCTGATGCCTCGGTGTCGTTACTACTTGAGTCCGTGTCCTAACTAGCCTCGACGCTTGATGTCGACATCATCCATACCGAGGCCCTTGTGACATCGGGTGATGACTTAGGGATAATGGGAGGATCTCTTATGAAGGAGCCTAGAAGGGATGACATTTGAATTGGCCGAGGCCATATTCTTGGTACCATGAAAGACCATCCGAGATTGTATCTACATAGGGTAGAATTACATCAGTGTTTGTTAGGGGATGCTTCTCACTGTGCATTAGTTGGTCTACAATAATTATGCAATCCTCGTGGGGGGACATCATAATGTGGAAGACGGAGGAGGCTATGGCAGACATGGCGTACATGTAACTCCGCCCAAGGAGTATATTGTAATCCAAGTAAGCTTCCAAGACTTCGATGTCTATGTGGACCGTCTTTCCAACTAAACAGACCGAGATGTTTTGATAGAGGCCAACGAGAGTTGAGGGATGACCGTCGTATGCTCTAAGCATGATGACTGAGGGTTTTAGTTTAGGAGACCCTAACTTCTGCCAAACATTTTTTTACATGATGCATGTCGATGCACCCTCGTGTATGACACATCAGTGAATATTGATATTCTGGACCAATACTGGTATACAGAAGGTGACCATGGAAGGAAGCCTAGGGGTGGCTTTGTCTAAGTCAAAATCCATTAGGCATGTATCGGTAGGATCGATAGCGCCTATTGCAGAAAGTAGGGCTTTTCGTTCTTTCGGGCATGACTACAATACTTCCAGAGCTAACATAGCAGCGGGAGATTGTGCTAAATCGTCCATGATGCTATAATTATGGGCTGCTTTGGAGTATTTACCTGCTTTCTTATTGGGTCCCTTTTCCATTTTTGGCAATGGTTCTATAAGCATCTTTGAAATGGTCAAAGGTGTAGTCGGTGCACTGGTACTAACCCCTGATGCATTGGTGTCTGGTGGGGTGTCGTAGTTGCGATTCTGTGTTTGGAAAAACATCTCTTCACTAGTAATATATATTTCATGACTTCTTTTCCTGGAGTTAGCTGGGCTTTGCTACTGAGTGTTGAACGTCCCTTGGTTGGGGAAAGGTTCTTGAATCATAGTTGTTTTCTGGGAAGATCCTCCTTGTCCTCGGTTACTCTGTAGCTTCTTCAACTCAGGGAGATCGGGGCAGTGGTGAGTTTAGTGTCTATACTCACCACATATTGAACAAGAATGGTTTGTTCGCAGAGGGGGCATTTTTCCTTGCCACTGGGCATTTCTTGGCTCCTGGCTCGGATTCCGGCTGGAGTTTCCTCTGGCTATGGATCGCGGTGGGCGTTTCTAGTTGTTTCCCCCTATCTAGGATTCCCTTTTGACTTGTTTTTTGATTTTTTCTTCACCACGTTAGGAGGGTAGTTCTCCTAGTTATACTGGTGTGGTTGGTTTTGGGATGACTGTACAAATTTCACCTGTGCGTTTGTTTTCATAGGTGGTCATGTGATGGGGACTAAGCATAATGCTGTCCCTAGTTTTCACCTGGCTGTTGGAGGGGAGCTCTTCTGTCAATGTTTTTTTTTGTGTACCAGGTCCCCTCAGCCGGATGATAAGGTCCTCCTTGGTGATATGCTTGCGCCCTATTAGTCAAATTTTGCTGAGGCATATGATGACTTTGAAAACCGGGTTGAGGCACGTTCATGAATTTGAAAATCGGGTTGAGGCATGTTATGGGTAGAATTGTATGTGTAACAGGGGTTTTGACTGCTGCTACCTAGGCAACCTTGGGTCATTGACCCAATTAGCCCATCTGCAGAGTTTGACGCGCTTGGAAATTCTTGATAAGTTTGTAGGCGCGGGGCGTTAGGCAGGATGTTGTAAATGTATCCTGACTGCATATAAATTAGTTCAAGCTTATGGGCTTTACTGATTACATCCTCTTCGGATGTGGGGTTTTGCTGCACCACATCCTTTCAAATATCTACCATAAGATTTTTCAAGAAAAAATCTAAGAGAAATCGGTCGTCGAGTTTAGCTATACATAAAATGTGATGCCGCCTCCATTCATGAAGATAGTCTGAGATATGGATGGCGGGGGTTTGTCTAAAATGCGTCAGTAATTACATTCCGGAATAATGGTGAATGGGTAATTGAAAATATGTTAGGAACGCGGTGGCAAGGGCACAAAAGGTTCCATGTGAAGCAAGAGGTTGCTCCACGTACGACTTCGCGGCTACTCCTGTAAGAGTGCGTTGAAATAGCCTCAATCAAATAGTGTCATCAATGATACTGTTTGGTGAGCACGATAGGTGAAAGGTCATTACATGATTACCTGGGTCTTCCGCTTGCTTGGAGCTTGGTGGGCATGGGAGGCCATGTAGGTTTATGTGCGATGGAGTCATTCATTAGCTTGGTTAAATCGGGTAGATTCAACGAAGCTAAGAAAGGTGACTGGGAGGTTGATGCCATTGAAATGTGTGAAGACACAAAATTCTGGTTAAAAAAAGGGTTATTCCACGACGTTCCTTGCTATGTATTCAACTGGCTTCCCAAATGGGACGCACTCCTTTTCTCTCTAGGGGTCAAGGGAGGAGTGGTGTGTGGTGTGGTGTTGGGAGACTGACTAGGGTTCCCAACTATGGCTGCTCCAATGAAGGATGAACCAATGACGGTGGCAGTGTTCTGTCTTTGATGCCTAAATGGTGAAAGACCTGGAACCCCTCCCAGTAATGGGGGGAGGTCCAAAATATGCCTGGATCAACGAGGTTCCATTGGGACCGTTCGGATGTCGACCAGGTTAGGTTTTGGAAAAAATTGAGAGGATAGAGTCTATAATCAAAGAGAAATTATGGCCACATACATAAAACAAAGAAAAAATAAAATAAATTTTCCCTTTAAATTAATCTATGTGATCAATTAAGCAAACAAAGTGGTTTCTGTTTGTTTGCATATGATACTCAAAATCCTAGAAGACCTATTGTGTCCTCACACACTCAAAAGTAACTGGGCCTGTTATAGGTCAATTTGGGCACCATTCCCAATGACCTGGTTAACTGGGCATCATCTCCAGGACCAATGATCAAGGGTATATCATTCCCTATCATTTCAATTGCTATATGCCCTATGACAAGAAAAAAGAAAAATCAAGCAAGACTTTCATCAAGCAAAGGTTTCCATGGTTTGAAGCTTATTATTTAGCATATGATAGCTCACCAATGCAGGCTCTAAGGGGCCTAAGTGCATTGCATATGTGGGTAGCCCCATGCAAGGCTACTTTGCAAAGCACTTCCCGACATTCACAGGTGCGTTGGTCACATTGGGAGAGAAATTCTCATTGTTCCAGAATCTCCACTTGGCCAGTGCCTTCTAGAAGAGTTTACATGTGTCAAGCTTCAGATCCTAGTGTCCATTTGACATCTACATGATTGGAAACGTATCTTGCCTATTTTTGGAAATTTATTGATTGCAAAACAACCTACAGTTCATCTATAAATTGAACACAGATCTAAGTGTTTGAGAAGGAAGAATTTGAGTAGAGTAATGCTGGAGAAATTTTAATTGAGAGCTTGGTTTGTGAAGCTACTTCTGGAGAGATTTATGCTGTGATGAGACTTGGGAACTTTGCTAGAAGGTCCCTTCAAATCAGTCACTAGGTTGTAACCTCTCCTTCTATCATCAATAAAGAGTACTTCTTATTATTCCCTACATGCATCTATGTTAACTTTTATTTTCCATATTGTAAGATCTTGGTTGATGAATATAGTTTATGATTTACTAATTTAGCTAGATAGCTTGAATATATATCTATATTATTGCATCTTCTGTCGTTTCAGTGTTATTTCTTGCAGGAAGCATTCAGCTCGCAAACCATTTGAATTTGAAGCTGCAACAGAAGTGACAAAAGGAGCCATTTGGAAGCGAATGAACAAGTAAGCCTCCAATCCTCTCTGTGTATCTGTTCTGAGTTAGGAGAAATAGTAGTATAGTCTTTCACCTGTTTTTATAGACTAACACCTGTCTAGGGAAGCGTAATTTATTCGTAGATTACAATTCTGGCCCAAAAAACTGGCGACTCCACTGGGGAGAATTTCTCTTAGTTCTAGGTGTTTTAGTCTCTGATTTGCTTTGTTTATCCACCCAATAGATGTTACACATAAATATTATAATTTTTCAGTGCTTAATTTTCAAATACAGTGAGTTAAAGAGTGGTATTTTTCATTGTCTATTGCACCCAATGCACCCTTAGATAGGACACAGTGCTTTGCAGAGTATTGTCTCCCTTCCAAGCCTGCATTGCAGGGCACTGTCTCCCCTTGGAGGCTGCGTTGACTCCTGAAACTAACCAAATTCCCTTGAATTTGAATTTGCAACTTGCTTCAGTTTTGTTTACTGCTGTGTTCTGAAAAGTTTGATGCTCAATTGACCAGTGACTCTATATACTTCTTCCTCCTTTGGCTGAAAATTTGTTCAATGTTTGTTTAGAAAAGTTTTTCTTTATCATTGAAAAGTTGATTTAAAAGTATTTTTTATGGTCGCATTAATAATCATTTGCTTTCGAAATAGGAAATTGTCGTAAAATATTCAATTCCTTGATAGGAGAATTTTTTGTTGAAATCCTCGTTTTTCCTTCAAAAGAGAAATTGATGTTTGTATTCTTCGTTTCTCGAAAGTAAAAAGCATTTGAATCATTGATTTAGTGCACCTAGTTTCTTTTCTGCATTCATAACATTAAGGAAAGTGGAAAGAAAAACTTGCATTTGCATGTACGATTGTGTGTGTTTTGAAAAAGGAACATTAGGAAATCTGCATTTAGTTTGTGATTCATTGATTTTGTTTTTGTTCATTGATTTGTTTGCTCATGAGCTTTTTTCTCTCTTCCCTTAGTAGCTAGGTTCTTCATTGAAAAAGTTGAAAGTGAAAGTTTATTTATCATTCTTAGCTTGCATTTTAGGAATTTCATATACATCATCGTCGTGAACCTGAAAGGAAAATTGTTAAGAAAGATCAACATAAAATAAATCTCAATTTACTTAACAACGCATTGGAACCATAACGATAACATTTAGAAGGTCTAGGCTACAGACGTGTTCCGTCATCGTAAAACATAACAGCTGTCGTTAACTTGTCTGTGATACATTCCGAGTTTGTTACCTCACTCCACGTACGTAAGTATATCGTAGCTTGCCCATGTACTCTCGGGTATATCGGGCGATGTTACAGTACGATAAGTATAAAAGGGGTGCTATCACTGTGCGGTTTCGCATCAGAAAACGCTAATAGGGACTTGGGTCTCCACGTACCTTTGGGTATATTTTGGAGGACAAATTTTAGGTTCTATCCATCCATAGTGAACCAAGTTGGCCACCCTGAAATTGTGATACACCGAACACAACATTCAGGGAGATTACCTGCCCGTACTTCTTGGTTCACCAGGAGGTATTTTGCAGTTCACAGTTTCTTGGTAAACCCTTTTGCCTAGCATTACCCTCTTTTTTTTTATTTGTTTTTTGGTTAAAATAAATCAATAATCGTGGAAGAACAAAATCCTACCCCCTGTTGTTTGCGTAGATTAGCTTTAAAACCACCTTTACCACCGGAAGTTATTTCTGGTAGGAGAAGGCGATCACGATCTGCTAAATCAAGTACAATTCGTACCTCTGGCGAAACATCATCTTTTAAACCAGAGCTAGCTCAAATTGTTTCCACACATCTCAGTTCATTTACTGTTGTCGAAATGGAGTCTTCACAGCTACCCGTGGTCACGATCCATTCAATCGTTGAGACCATACCTCTTGGACCTGACGTTGTTCAATCACAAATTGATCCAGATCCTATCTCTTCTTTGCTAGAACATCTGAATCCTGAAGTCGAGCAATCGGAAGTTGTTCCTACCTTGGTCATCCCACAAATTTCTGTAGCTATTGAAACTCCCATATCACACAGTCAACCGTCTGAAATATATTTTGGGCCTGACGGTGAAGTTCTTCCTCCTGGTTTAATTGTGATTGAAGAAATCCCACAACCTGATACACCTTTTAGTCCAACCCATTTTATGGGAGACCTTTACCTGTACCAGTCTTTTCCTCAATCGTTTCCATCTTCTTTTGTTGATCCCATTGCCATTCAATCTCCCATTGATTTTGGAGAGTATACATTTGTTCATACAACCATGCCTGAACCAACATCTTCGGTTGGGTTTACTATTCCAATTACGTCAGCTCCTACTCTTACTACTCCGTCAATGTTCACAACCTCACCAGAGTCATATTTTCACGGTGGCCCTTTGGTCCCAACAGGTTACAAATCATTATCTGGCACTTTCTCTGGTGCATCTTCACATTCATGATCTTTAACAATGTCATCATCTGGTGCTGTAACTGGTAGTCCTATGGTTAGTACTGAACGACTTGATTCATTACATCCATCATTAGGGAAATATCAAGTCGGTCCTTATGGGTCAATTCCTTTAAGTACCATATCAACTGGACTCCCAGCATTTGGAGAAAATTATTTTCCGTCTTATTATCCTCCTTATGCTGGGGGACAACCTTTGGTCACCCAATACGATAGTACTCAATCAAATTTTGGTCAAACTAATGTTGACATGAATGTTTGTTAATGGCAGCCCACTCTTCCTATCCATCCACAAACGGTTGTACACTCGTACCAACCGGTTCAACCTGTTACACCCACTTTATTACCACTTGTTAATACATCTATACTCCTGTTACAAAATCAAAATATTGTACATCAACCTTATTAGGCAAGTTCTTTGACTCAATATCATCAAATGTTGGGTCCACAGACTCAAAATCCTTTGGTTAATCTACAACAACCTGTATCAGGGATCATTTATTCACAAGATGGTGTACCATTTTATGGGATGTCACAAACGCAACCTCGTTATACATATAAACTGAATCCAAATTACAATAATTTGGGTTATAATATTGGTGGATAGACCTCTTGGCAACCACAGGCTCAAATCCCTCAAACTTCATTTCAACGAGTAACATATCCAGGTTTTGGTCAACAGAACTCTAAAGCGTTTGCTATGCAAAATAACCCCTATCCAGGTTACCAACAAAAAATTCCGTATGCTGGTGCTCAATGAACTATTGCCCAAGAAATTCCATCTTACCCTGGCTATGCTCAACCTGACCTTAATAGACAGTTGCCTTTTGTTGCAACCTTGGAACTACCAGATTTAAACTGGTTAACCAATGATCCTATAAATTATGCTCCTTGGTGGCCAGTGATACCTCATAAATTACCCTCTAAAATTCCTAAATTCAAAGGAAACCCTGGAGAAGATCCGTTGACTCATTTCATGACTTATCATTTATGGTGTTCATCAAATTCCCTGAATGATGATTCTATTCAATTACGTCTTTTCCAGCGTACGCTCACAGGTCCGGCAGCTAAATGGTACATTGAATTACCTAGAGCTTCTTTTGACAATTTCACTGCCTTAGCTACTGTCTTTTTGACCCATTTCCAGTTATTGATCAGATACGAAACTGGAACAGAAATCTTGACCAACTTCAAACAGAGTAATTCTACTCACATTTCAGATCATATTCATGAGTGGCGTCGCCATCAACGAATGGTTAAGACATTTTTTCCTGATCAACTCCTTAATGAATGGTTCATTAAGTCCTTGTTACCATCTATAACTGAGGATGTGGCTAAAGGTGGCGTTGTCATAGAAGAAAAATTTATCACTCGTGCTCAATATTTAGACTTGATTTACACCCAGTCTGGCACACTCTATGAAAAAATCCCTATTGTGCCGCGATCTAATTTCTATGTTCCTCCTAAAATAAAGGACTCTCATGCTGGAGACGGCTTGATAGGCACTACAAACACACACCACACTACTGTATATGATCCTGCTCCTACTTCTGAAATTAATTCCATGTCATTTGACAAAGGCAAAAGTGACAAGCAACTAGGAGGTAAGAAAAAGGGGAAATCAAAGGAAAATCAAACTTATAACCCGCAGGAAAGATCATCTGATCAAACGTTTGGACCACGGAAACCTCATTATCCATGCATAATCTGTAACGAGGAACACTTTGTTAGGTATTTTCCTCACCGTGTTGAAGTCTAAAAAATCATTAATACTTCTCATGCATTAGCTGTGTTGACAGACCCATTTCCAAATCCGAACACAAATTTGGTTGCTACGGATCCAGCTCCTAGTTCCCAAGTGTTAATGTTATCCACCACAAAACCTTCACAAGATATTTTGGTGTCGATGTAGAATAATTACTGTGGTAGTCTGGCTAATGATAAACCTACTACCTTGACAAGGAATCCATATAATGAATCCATACCACCTCCTATTATTCCTGAATTGACGATAAAGCCACCAACGGGAGTAATTCATATATCAACATATAATCCTCGAGCAAGAGTTGCACAAAATTATAATATCGTTGAATATTTGGCTCAATCCCCTTCAGCTATGTCTACTCTTGAGGTATAACAAAATTTTCCCTCCCAGAAGCATGCTTTATTGTCGGCTATCGGTGGAATTGATCCAACTGATTCTAATCTTGTCGTCTTTAATCATACAGGCTATGTGCCACAATTACCAGCAAAATTGGCATTCTCCATACAAGTAAATGTTATCAATCACCTTGTTCATCACACTATTATTGATGAAGGAGCATCTACGTGAAATATGTCTCTAAACTGTTGGAAATCACTTGGCTCTCCGTGATTATCACAATCATCAACGATGTTGAAGGCTTTTGATGGAAGAACATATAAAACTTGTGGTATTATTAATAACTTGCAAGTTGAATTAGGGGAAAAACAGTAAGTATTGATGTTGAGGTTGTTGACGGACCCCTTGACTATAATATTTTACTCAGAATACCATGGGTATATGCGATGACTGCCATTGTTTCTACATACTTTAGAATGATTGCCTTTCCACATAAAGGTACAATCATAGTCATAAATCAATTATCCTTTTTTGCCTCTGCTTCGCAGGTAACTGGAAGCATTCCATTTTTTCTTTTACCCCAACTAGAAATCCAGAACATTGGTGTAGGAGTCTTAAAATATTCCACTCTTATGGGAACATTTTCATTACCGCTGCCCGCGACATCGGCAGAAATTGCAAGCATAGAAACCTGCTACATGATCTCTTCCACTCTATATGGCTTAAGGGAGAGTACGGGTGATTCTAATATTTCTATGTTGGATGATGTTTTACTGCCCAGCCCTATTTAGCTGCAATAGCAATCAATATCTTTGTATTGGGCAACAAATCCGAAATCAGCATCACCGAGTGTTTGGATTGATCATTCATTAGATTTTGGTACTCCATCTAATCCATTTTCCTCAAAATTTTTGACAGATGAAAATATTTTGGAAGCTATGATGTCAGAAGGAGAACCATGGGAAGATTATCATCATCGTTTCCATCTTCCAAATTATGAAGAAAATAATCTCAGTGAACTATATCACCCATCCATCCAAACTTTCTTTTTGAATTCTTTACCGATTAATGCAATTGACTTTGAGTGAAATTTATCTAATATCTAAGAAACAATTTCTATCGATATTTTGACTAAACCTGGTGTTGTAGAAAATATTCATGTCGTTGTATATTGTTCTCCATCAGAACTTGATTCATATCGGTCTCTTTTTCGTGAATTTGGTGATGTATTTGCTTGGTCTTACGAGGAAATGCCAGGCATAGATACTAGTATAGTTGAACACACTATTAATATGTATCCTAATGTCATACCGGTGTGTTAATGGCTTCGTCCTGTTCATCCGAAGAATGCCACAACCATCAAAGAAGAAGTTGAAAAACTTTCGCGTGCTGGTTTCATTTACCCTGTTTCGCTAAATAAGTGGGTTTCCAATATCGTTCCTGTTATGAAAAAACAAGGAATCATTAGAGTGTGCATCGATTATCGGGATGTCAATCAGGCTTGTCCAAAAGACAACTATCCTACTCCCTTTATCGACCAGATTATTGACGATTGTGCTGGATGCAATATTTTTTCGTTCATGGATGGATTTTCCGGCTACAATCAAATCAATATCCACCCAGATGACCAACATAAGACAAAATTCATCTATCCCTTGGGCACATTCGCATATAGGAAACTTCTGTTTGGTTTAAAGAATGCTGGGGAAACTTTTCAGAGAGCAATGGATTATGATTTCAATGACATCAAGCACATTGTTAAACCATATCTAGATGATTTACCAACACATTCACGAAAATGGACTGATCACCCCATGCATTTGAGAGGCATTTTATTACGCTGCCAACACTACAAGATATGCCTCAATCCACACAAGTGTGTGCTTTGTGTTGGTTCTGGTCGATTTCTTTGATTTGTAGTCTCAAAATAAGGAATTCGAATAGACCCAATGACGGTACAGGCCATTCTTGATTTGCTTGCACCATCAAACTTACTTTAGATGTAGAAACTTCAAGGAAAGGCTAACTTCTTGAGAATGTTCATTCCAAACTACGCCGAAATGGCTAAAGGATTTACTCGATTATTGAAAAAGAGAGTTCCCTTCCATTGGGAACAAGTTGCGCAAGCTTCTTTTGATGCTGTCAAGGACCATCTTGTCTAAGAATCATTAATGTATCCTCCTAATTATCAAAATGATTATTTCCTATATATCGCCGTGGCTGAAACGACCATCGCTATGGTTTTGGGCCAAGTTGAAAATGGAATTGAAAATCTAATCTATTATTTGAGTCGTAATCTCAATGATACGGAAGTTAAGTACTCATACATGGAAAAGCTTGCCTTGGCAGCTGTTCAAGCTATCCAAAGATTTCGTCATTATATCCTACTCCGAAAAACAAAAATAGTTTGGGATTTCAACCCCATGACTTACATCTTATCATGTCAATTGCTGGGGGGAAAATATTCAAAATGGATTGTCATTTTGCAAGAATTTGATTTGAAATTCATCAAATCCAAATCAAAGAAGTCTTTAGTTTTGGCTAAGCTTCTCTGTGACCTTACCTCTGATAGTACTGCTACTACATTGGAACCATCTATTCTAGATGAGTCTATGTTTCTGATCGGATCATCTAATCGTTGGTATGGAGATTTCATCATTTATCTTCAAACCCAAAATTTTCGACCTAATACCTCTCGCTTTGATCAGTGAAATATTTGATACCAAGCCAAATATTATTTGATCATCGGTGATACAATTTATCGTTGTGGTGTCGATACCATTTTAAGGAGGTGCCTCACTCATGAGGAGGGCGAAAAAATGTTAAATGATTGCCATGCTGGGGCTTCTGGTGGACATTTATCTGGATATGATACTGCGCAGAAGATACTCTGCGCTGGTTACTTTTGGCCTACTATTTTTCGAGATTGTATCCTTGTAGTCAGAAGTTGTCATGCATGCCAGATTTTTTTATCATAAAATCCACAAACCGCCAGCGCCAATGCATCTTGTTGTCTCTGCTGGACCATTTACGAAATGGGGTATTGAATTCATGACCTGTAACCCTCCTTTGTCCTGGGGCATGGTTATATTATTGTCACATTCGACTATTTTACCAAATGGGCCGAAGCGATGCCTACATTCAATAACACAGGACAAAAAACTACATTGTTTTTCCTCAATCATGTTATTGAATGGTTTGGGGTCCCACAGGTTATATTTATGGATCATGGGAAGCATTTTCACAACCATATGATGTCTGAATTGAATTCCAAGTTAGGATTGTCACAAGATAATTCTATTCCTTATTATCCACAATCAAATGGACAAGTTGAGGCTATTAAAAAAATTCTTAAACGAATGATAGGAGTCCGTAAAAGGAAATGTCACTTGATCTTGTACTCTGCCTTGTGGGTGTATCGAACCTCGGTGAGAAACATGACCGGATTTAGTCCTTTTCAATTGGTGTATGGTCTGGAAGCTATCTTACCAATCCAATGTGAAATATCATCGCAAAAAAATGCAATAGACTTGTTACTTGACACCTCAGAAGAACAAGCGCATCTCCTTAACCTCATCCATCTAGATGAAATGCGTTGTGAGGCCCAATTGGCCAACGAAGTGCATAAGAGACGTATAAAGGCGCAATATGACAAAAATTTCTAGCCTTGCATCTTCTCAGAGGGTGACTTGGTCCTTCTTTACGATCAAGAAGCTGATGTAATAGGTACAGGGAAATTCGAGCCATTGTTGCATGGCTCCTATATTTTCAAAAGAGTTCTTGCTAAGGGTGCCTACGAGTTAGTTGATTACGATGGGATTCCATTGGCACAACCTATAAATGTGTTTTATTTGAAACGTTACTATGCTTAATCATAAGCGTAGTAATTTTTTGTATTATATTGTTTATATGTTGTTGATTTGCATTCACTATATTAATTTGTTTTTAGAGTTTTCTTGATGTTAGTAATCTGCTTTACATTTCATCGCAGATGAATGAATCTTCGGAACCATTTGTTGGATATGTTGATGGTTCTAGTCGTAGTATGAAGAATCTACCCTCTGCAGGGTGGGCCATTTTCGATCCGAACGAAAAGTTAGTGAGTTTTCAAGGGATTTGTATCGGTAGATCGACGAATAATATCGCTGAATATAGCGCGTTGATTGAAATTCTCTCTGATGCCATTTCATTTGGTATTAACCGCATAATCATAAGGTTAGACTCACAACTTGTGGTACTACAACTTACTAGTATTTATACTGTTAAAAATCCAACACTTCTTAGATTGTTCCTAAGAGTTCTACTTTTGGAAAGAAATTTTGATTTCATTCAATATCAACACATTTCTAGAAATCTGAACACTTTAACTGATTCATTATCTAATCAAGTTTTAGAGAGACATTTGCGACATAGGTAAATAAAACATTCACATAATTGAATAGGATTGCGCATTAAACATAGGAAAAAATCTGAAAACACATAGATAGATAGTTATAGGTTTTTTACAAAATTTGTGCCCAAGACACATTGGTCATCTGACCTCAAAATGTATGCAAAAAATCACAAGTAAACTAGTGGTGCTCGTGGTAACATGCTATAGATCTAGCAATCCTACGAAGCAACTGCATCCAATGGTTAGGAACCCTGATAGTGTGTTGTTGCAGTCGGATGGGTAGCTCTTTGATCCGGAAATCCAGAATCCCGAAGGTCAGCCCTGTTAGTCATTAGTATTTTTCACTTGTTGGTGATGATTAGTTCTAATAGCCAAGTTTTCTAGGAGCTGATCTAAAAATTTGTCAAATTTGTCAGCTGGAAAACACCCATAAACTTTTTGCCCTCTTACCTCAGTCTTCCCATAACGAGATGAAACCTCATTATCAAATCCTACCTAGCCTCAGCCATAATAGTTTGCCCATTAGCCCTAAAGAAACAATCCAAATCTATCCAAACAGTCTCCTCTAAGTTAGGAAGTGGCGCTTTAGGTTTTTCTCCCTTGGCAAACTATCCAAAAGCCAAAGAACCTCCATCTTCTATAGACCAGTCATAACAAACCTTACCATTCTACAAACAAAGTTGGTTATAGCCCTAAGTCGTGCTACTAATACACCCTCAAGTCTCGGCAATGCATAGACCATAAGTCAAGCTGATGTTAGGTGTTTTTTACAGTTTTTTGATGAATCTTTCAAGGACAGGGGCATACCAGCATCTCAGAAGACAATTTTGGGCTCCACATGAGAAAATAGTTGCTTCTCAATGTGATCTTGAGCCTGGGATGCAGCTACAAAGCAAAGAGATCTTCATCAAGCTCTTGTGACCACATTCCAAGCTTGAAGGGACAGTAGAAGGAAAATAGCACTGTCACAGGGCTGATGATACAACAAGACTGAAAAAACTCCTTCATCTATAAGAAGAGGTTTTGAAGATTGGAGCGCCTCCTTCATCTATAAGCGGAGGGCCAAAGGTAAAGTCTGCTTTTTAAGCTTTTCACTAACTGTGAAGATAAACTCTGAAGCACAGTGAGACCACAAATGAAAGTCTCTGCATGAAAATTATGATTAAAAGCAGAGGTAAAGCAGCATGCTTCAAAGATCTGTTTGCATGAGTTTCATTATTATTTGAGCTACAATAAGAAGCTAATTGGTTCAACATCATTGAAGAAAGGCTGTTAAAATAGATGTCCAAAGGAGTCAAATAGTCTTGTGTGCCAACTAACTTTTGTCATCATGTGTAAGAGGAAGAACCATCAATATGTTCATCAGACAGCCTTCATATGGCTGAGATAGAAGGTTGAAAGAACATCAGACATTTTGTCAAAGTAAAGGGCCTCCTTCATTCATAAGCAGAGGGCCAGGGCAGTGATTAATTCTAGGGTTTTCACTAACTAAGAGACAAATTGTAAACACAATAGGAGACAATTGAAACAGAGAAATGATGTAAAAGACAAAGAAGGAAAGCAGGGGTACCACTGTAATCCAAGAGGTTAAACTTGTCTCTTATCAAGGTTTGCTTTCAAAAAACAGTTTGGAGCCCAATTAAAAACAACTTTGCTGGTGATTAAGCGGTATGTCATGACATAGGCCAGTGATGGTAAATATTTGTCGAAGGGTACTCATCTTCCTGTTCATGAGAGAATGTTTTTCAAATTACTCATCATAAGTAGACAAAGGGAACTTGAGTTTAGTTTTTCCCCAAAAAGGCATTGCAAATAGGCATACAGGGTCATAAGAGTGCAAGAAAGATCATGACATGTGTTTTAGGTCCTGGAACCCAATGAAGCAATATATGCATGCCACTGTTACAAAGGAAGGAAGTCCCTTATGAAAAAAGGTCAAAGGCACCTCACTGTTGCATTCCAAGTGAAAGGAAAGTCTTAAAAGAAATATTCTTTTAATGGACAGAGGATGGGAAAGCATGAGTAAGTGCAACTGATTTTTGCACCCACAGTCAGAAGAGGAACTTAAAGGAAACCTAACAGTTAAATCATTTTTCACAGTGAGCATTATCACCTTTTAAAGCATCCAGAGCAAACATTACTAGTTTAAAGTTCAAAAGGGTAAATTCATCTCCTTGCAAATGGCAAGAAATGCTTCATCATCATTGGTGTACTTTTGAGCAGTTTTCCAATTTTAGAAGTATCACTAAAGGGTCAGCAGTGGCATAAGTTACTTTTCAAATATATGAACACAGTGAACAGAGTTTGACCTCTTAAAATATTTCGTATAAGTGAATAAGTTAAGTCCTATTAGAACTATTTAGAAGCATGCATCCTTTTGCCAACATTATTTAAATGTGGGCCCTTCATAACAAATTCAAAGTCATTTTGTTTTCCTTTCAAATGGACAAGGCAGTGGTTTAAAACAAGAAGTCTTCCAAACCCTCTCAAGACAAAATCAAAGGTATTTTGACTTTTCGATTTCAAAGGGATTAAGGACCATTGCAAGCTCCTTCAAAACTCTCAAACCACGAGCAAAACTCCACTCTTGCTATTCAAAAGTCTGAAGACGAGTTTTGGGCAACTTCATTGTTTTTCAGGCTTGAAGAAACGCGTGGCGCACCTGTACAACCGCGCGGTGCGTTTGGGCGCAAAATTTACACAGGTTTGAATTGTCGCGCGACGTGCCTGTAGAAGCGTGCGGCGCGCCTGTAGGTGCTGGTCCTGTCGGCTCGACAGGTGACTCGACTAAATTTTTCGCGCGACACTCTCTCTTTCAAACGCGCCGCGTTTGTGTTAAGCCTCCAAAGCACCTCCAAATTGCTTTCAAAGTGGCTCCAACTCTCAAGCAAAGATTTCCATCGTGTTTTAAGGTATTTGTCTTGCCCCCCTCCCAGATTTCAAACTACTAAATGGTTTTTGAGGCAAACGAAGGCTTTGGGGTAAATCAAGATATTTCGAGTGACTGTTTTGAAAGATGGTTACTGCTCAAACATTATCTTCCTGTTCTAGGGGGGTGGTCAAGCATTTAGCACATCCTAACTGTTGTGGCAAAAAAATAAACTCCGTCAGCTGTGTGCATTGGTAAAAACAAGGTTAAGGAGGGTTAAGGTGTTTGTTTAAAAATCTAGGTTTGCAATAGCTATGTTCGCCTAGCAGTGAGCATAACCAAATGGTGGTTTCCTTTTAATGTTTCAAAAACCTATGAACTGCCCTCCAAATAGTTTTAAATAGCACAAAACAGTGACCAAAAGTAGAGACAAGGTTTTGAAAGGTAAAATAGTGGGTCCATTTTCAAATAACAGTGATCATGGTGTAAGGATTCTTGTCATTTCAGAGATCTCCTCTGTGTGTTAAAAATACAAAAAACAATGTTTTCTCTTTCATTCCATGAAGCAGAGTTAGTAAGTGAAGATACCTTTACATTTGGAGGTATTGTCAAACTTTGTGTGAAGAACAGTGAATACAAGGAGTGTGTTGATTGTGAGGATTTTCTGTTGTTAGACTCTTACAGGGCTGTTTTTTTTGCTCACACCAAACACAAGGAGCCATGTCACCTTGCACTATCACGGTGACCTTTTGACTGTGTATCCTTTGATTGACTGTGTAATGGTTAGTGAATTTACCTATTGATTGGAATACAAAGGGAGGAAGAGCAGTGTTAAGAGAGGAGAAAAAACCTAATAGCAAATAAAACATTTCTACACAGCTCTGAAGCAAACTTGCCTTGATCAAAACAGTGGTTGACAAGAAGACAAAGTTTTGTGCTTGAGAAGAACTTTCCACAGGCTATTTGAGGCAGGGCAACAAGGTGAAGAAGAACACATTGATGATATGTAGCTCAGTGATGAAGAGCGGCACCATGAAGAAACTCAAAACAGTGATAGATGATGAGGGCAAGCAAATGAAAAAAATGGATCATGAAGGGCATTCTCCAAAGCATGTGCTAGCTTCTTCTCCTGGGCAAGGGGCCATGACTTCTTCACCAAAGCTAGAATGCCAAACAACAAAGAAGAAAACCAAGAAAAGCTCAAAACTGCCCAAAGAAGGCACCCGGTGAGAAAAAAGGAGAAAGACACCTTTGGGTTTGGAATTTTTGCCCGAGCTTCTAGAAATGTTTCTAAAAATCCTTGAGGGACTTTCTTACCAAAATTGAGCGAAATTCGACATGTTTTGGTTTTTTGTCATTTTTGGGTTTTTGCCCAAAACTCATGGGCTTCGCCATTTCAGTTTGGGGGATCGTCAATGGAGGAGAATAGTATCATTGGATGCCATATTTTCAGGAGCACACACTCAACGATTTTCAGGACATTTTAAGATCATTCACTCCTCCGAAAGGGTGAAAAATGCCCACTTTTTCCACACTCTGCCCGGTCTATCAGCAAACTTTATTTTCTGGTTTTTCACACACAATACTATTTTTGGAGGACTTCCAGGCATTAGATTGAGGAAATTTCAGTTGCTACCAAAATTAGACACTCAGAGCTTTCCAACGAGCTATCTTGAGCCTTTTTTTGACATCGGGAAGGCTGCCAAAAGTTGCCGGAAAGTCGGGGGAACTTTTGCTGATGTAAATTTTGAGTATTTTGTAAAATTTGAACCTTTAAAAATTGCTTTTTCCTCATGTGCGTTTAGCTATTTTTGCACATGAGAAGTTATGAAAAGTCAATTTAATTCCCTCTTTTAGCATTTTTTAGATATTTTATGAGATATTTTGTGCCTTAGGCTTTGCAAAGCCTCAAGGACAAGTTTAGATATTTATTTTGAACCAATGGCTAGCTAGTTGCCTTGGTTGGTTTTCCTCCTCTTTGGCCTATATATTCCAAGAGGATTCATTGTAACAACAGGTTGAACTTGATGATAGAAGCAATATATGGTCATATAAGCTTTGGAAGAAATAATTGTCTCATGCTTTTGGATTGCCTCTTGGATGTTCTTGGATGATGAAAGAGGATTGTTGTTGGATTCCATGACTTGGTAGAATGGTATAGTGTATCTTTCTTTGTTTTGTCTTCTAGTTTTCATTCATGAATACATGTTTCTTGCTTGCTATAGATCAGTATAGAACAGATTTGAGACATGCCCTTGAAGGCACCTCAAATTTCCTGTTTCTTCATAGCTTTCATGTTTTCCTCTTCCTTAGTCACATTAAAGAATTCTTGATTGCTCTTTAATAACTTAAGGATATTGTTGCTTATTTCATTCATGGTTTTATACATGCTAAGTATGATTTACGGTATGCCCTGCTTACCTATGGCTAGTGATAGCTCCATCCATGAAATTTCTCTTTGAATGATTAGATTATCATTTTGTTGAACCAAGGAGGCATAGTTCTGATCTAGCCCTTTGTCTAAGACTATGAAAATCTTGTTTTCAAAGTGCCCAATAACTTGAAGTACTATGTTTAGGAGTTCTGGCATAGTAAGTTATGTTGTTTGTCTCTCTTAGTTGTTTTCCCCAAAGTCTAATAGCCATTTCCCAAAGGTAGAGGGTGATATATCTCTATGCATGGCTTGAATGTTTATTTCTATGTATTGATTAGCTTATAGTTACATTTCTCATGATTAATGGTTTGCCCTACCATGTTTATGTCAGCTATTAAACTAGTTATGCTTGAAATCCTTTTTTGTTCCCAAACTTGATGTCCATTTTGTTCCATTTTACCCAAAGATACTTTCTACCTCGAATCAAATCGGCCCTTCAACAGCCTTGTATCACCGTCTGATAGCTTTCTAGACCTTTTCGACCCCATAGCCCAGTTGATCTAACATCCTTTTTACCTATCTTATATCTTTGATCAGTTTCATCCCTCACAACCTTAAAACCAAGACCAAAAAACCTACTTCATAACTTGCCTAAAAAAAGAACACAATAAGCACAAACACAGATATCCCTTACACAAATAGAGAGAGCCCTCTCTGAGTCCAGGAAGGCTAGGTCCTTGGGCTCCAAAGATTGGTTTGATGTTACACTGTCATTTGGCTTGCAAATCAGCCAGATCACGGGACCCTAACAAACCCCTCTATGTGCTACTGAAGCTCAGTCAGAGTCTAAGCCATATCAAGGTCCTGAAGGGCTGCTCTCCCGACAGCCCTCTCTGCTGGCGCATCTACTTCGTGCTCTAGTTCCTTTACTGGTTGAACGCGACCAATATCTGCATTAAATTAAACATTTAGTTTAGTATTGGAAAGAAGTCAAAACACAAAAACATTGTATAAAATTTAGAAAAATCGAAAAACCTGGTCGAATCATTCTTACCCATTGCACCCCACTGAGTGCCTTCAGGTAGTACTAGATCTGGATCTCCTCGGAAGTCGATGCCTGCGTATGCATACTCATCGATGGTGACGATCTGCCACCGGAACTAGGTGAAGAATGCAGTCGAGAACACAACGGTTGATTGGCCTACATACCAACCCATGAGTTCCACCCATCTCTGCATTCGAGGATCTCTAGGACTAGATATATCTAATGTTACACGTTGTGGCTGCATTAGTGGAATCCGTTCCAAAGAGAAGAAGATAAGGATTGAACCATAATTGAAATTTTTCTTCCTTCCTCCCTTTGCTTTATTTAGTTGTTCCTTTATCTGAGATGGAACAGCTTCAGACTAGTTGAAGACTATTGGCTCTAAGCACTCTAGCGCATACTGCATATACGATTGGTTCGCTACATGGAGTGTAACGGTGCCAACAAGTTTAGCGACTGTGAAAAGGATGGTTCTCAAAGGCAAATCCCTGACATCTCGGATGTTTATTTTTCCATCTTTTCTAGGTTCTAACCATGGATAGCAATAATGCATAACATAATCCCTCACTGTCTCTCCTCCAACGGTAGACCCTGTGAGAGAAATGGGCAAAACTCTCCTCGACAAACCTGTGATAAAATACACATCCTCAACTATTATGAACAAAACTTGATTTTTTATGTGAAATGCCTCTATTGCCGGATCCCATGCTCGAACTAAGAACTCTAAGAATTCTATTTGTTGCCTCATTCCTGACAATTTGAAGTACTTAAGTAGCCCACAATATCTTAAGCTCTTATAGTACCTAGATCATTCAAGGAAATCATATCTTGTTCTTCATGTTCTCTTTCTCTCCAGGTAATTGTCATTATAATCCGATGGAAAACTGAAAATAAACCATAAAATCTATTAGATACCATTCATTGCAAAAAACTAGGCAAATTTTGGACACAGCAAGAAAAAAAAAACTTAAACTGCACCCAATGCACTCCCTGGGCTGAGACAATGCATTGCACATGCAGGTACCCTTCATTGTACCTACTATGCAATGCAAGTTTCGATATTCAGGGGTGCGTTGCCCTAATTTTAAGCAGAATTTACCCTAGGGGACTCAAAACCCTAAAAATTTGCAAGGAATGGGAATGAAATGAAAACTGAAAGAAAGAGGAGGTTCATGGCACTAACCTGGATCAAAGGGCGACGAAATCCGTCCAAATAAATGACCGCAATCAATGACTGAAGTTCAGGGGAAAAATCAGGTTCAGAGCTCCAAAATGCAAATGGTAACTATGGAATGGTAAAAATGAATAATGAAACTACTTTATATAGTAATTTAATTGTTTGCAAGTTACATTTATTGCTATGACTATAGTTTTATTATGTTTTTATCATGAAACAGGTATTTTTAATCGATTTGATGTTGTTCTGAACATGAAAGACAATTGATGAACATATTAGTCATGCAGATTTATTCAAAGAATGACTTGACCACAAAGCATAATTTTTCTCCTTATTTTTCAAGCTTTGTTAAAAAAGAAAATGGATTTGAAGCACACTTTTATCTCTTTTTCGAGCTTCGATAATAGCGAAAAAGGAACCCCTGGAGTCTTATTTCAGCTCTTTTCAGACTCCTATAATGTGAAAATATTGCCGAGCACTTGTCATTTTGATCTCGTTAAAGTAAATGAATTGATATCTACTTAGTATAAGTTTAACCCTTTTCTAGACTGAGATGGATTATTTACGAAAAATGAATACCTTGGTTAAAAATGACCAAAGAGGTTCTCTCAGATATTATTTTACACTTTTTGGGATCTGAGTGACAAATTTATGAAAAAATGATTTGGATTTCTCTTTCATCCTCTTTTTTAGACTCTCTAAATATTAAAAAGGACCAGGTTATCACTGTCGTTAAGCTCGTTAAAACATAAAATAGCGACGGGCTTGTCGATCATGGCAAGAATCGAGTTTCATTCATCACTAGACTTGTTAAATTATTAAATAGCGATACTTTATTCGCCCAAAGGGTTGAATTATAGATCAAGAAAATTATATCCTCCTCAAGCTTGTTAAAAAATAAAGAGGTACTGGTCGACAAATGACCAGGGAAAATTTGGGAAAAGTAAGTAAAGTTTCTTTTGGTAGCAAGTCACTCTTGAACACGACACTTCTTTCACTCCATGTACGTGACTGTTTGGGTTGGGTAATCATCATAATGGTTCATTCACACCTATGGTTCATCATACCTTCACTTCGATTTTAGGTTAATTCTGCCAAATCATCACAGTGTCACCGATATAGAAGTCATCTAGTGATTAAAAATTCATCCTTCTACAATACTCGTAAACCTTCATTTTCATGACTGTCATCCCTGAAAATTGCTATATCAAGTCATACCCTTGTCTCCGAAAAAAATAACTCCTGTTTTGCAATAAGGTGACTTCCTGTCGACGAAAAATCAATATCTAGGAAGTTCACTTAGAAACATCAGATTCCAGTACCATGAGGCTTGTTACAACATCAACAAGATCCTCCCTTCCAGACTTTTGACCGAAAGATTTTGTTCGGCGTTCGACATCAAATAATCTATTCACGCCCTACAAAATGTACTGCAGTACCTTGAGGGCCATTGACATTAATGGTGGTTCTCTCGCGTTTGTTAACAACTCACATTATTGGATGGTAATCAAATGATGTCTTTCCATGTTCGACGACAAATCATATATTCGCATGGTTAGACTTGTACCTGAATGATCGAGTGAACGAGATAAGAAGACCCCAGATCTAGTTTCATCCATCCGGGCTGAGATTTCAAGATTGTTGTACACATCATCTGTATGGTGATATTACATACAAATTGTCATCCAAACATGGGCCTATATCTGTAGGTGTGTCTGAATCTAGGCAACATTCCAATGTAGACGACTTTCTGAATTATGTATATGTTATTAGATTTTTTTATGTGCTGAACATGGGAATGCCTACCCTCAGCAATTATGATCAATAGAGGATATGTCATGATGAAATGTATTGTAATATTGATGCAGGTGACCACTCCACTTTGATTCCAGGCTCATCACAGTGTAAAGCATCTCAATCAAATGTTCTTATTATTTGGATCTCATGCTTTAGGGGGGAATTTTTATAGGTCAATTTGGGCACCATTTCCAATGACCTGGTTAAATGGGCATCATCTCTAGGACCAATGATCAAGGGTCTATCATTCCCTATCATTTCAGTTGCTATATGCCCTAAGACAAGAAACAAGACAAATCAAGCAAGACTTTCATCAAGAAAAGGTTTCCATGGTTTGAAGCTTCTTATTTAGCATATGAGAGCTCACCAACGCAGGCTCTAAGGGGCCTAAGTTCATTGCATATGCAGGTAGCCCCATGCAAGGCTGCTCTACAAAGCATTTCCAGACATTCATAGGTGCGTTGGTCACATTGGGAGAGAAATTCTCATTGTCTCGGAATATCCACATGGCCAGTGCCTTCTAGAAGAGTTCACATGTGTCAAGCTTCGGATCCAAGTGTCCATTTGACATCTACATGATTGGAAACATGTCTTGCCTATTTTTGGAAATTTATTGATTGCAAAAAAACCTACAGTTCATCTATAAATTGAACACAAATCTAAGTGTTTGAGAAGGAAGAATTTGAGTAGAGAAATGCTGGAGAATTTTCAATTGAGAGCTTGGTTTGTGAAGCTACTGCTGGAGAGATTTATGCTGTGATGAGACTTGGGAACTTTGCTAGAAGGTCACTTCAAATCAGTCACTAGGTTGTAACCTCTCCTTCTATCATCAATAAAGAGTACTTCTTATTTTTCCTTACATGCATCTATGTTAACTTTGATTTTCCATATTGTAATATCTTGGTTGATGAATGTAGCCTATGCTTTACTGATTTAGCTAACTAGCTTGAATAGATATCTATATTATTGCATCTTCTGCTGTTTTAGTGTTCTTTCTTGCAGGAAGTATTCAACTCACAAACCGTTTGAATTTGAAGCTGCAACATAAGCGACAAAAGGAGACATTTAGAAGTGACTGAACAAGTAAGCCTCCAATCCTATCTGTATATATGTTCTGAGTTAGGAGAAATAGTAGTATAGTCTTTCACCTATTTTTCTAGACTAGCACATATCTAGGGAAGCATAATTTATCTATAGATTACAATTCTGGCCCAACAGGGCCTTGAGAATATTTCTTGTGAGTGCTGGCACAATGTCCCATACGAGTTGGCGATGCCCCCAGTCAGTCGAAGAGAATCCATGAAGGTAAGGGTAGAGGGTTTGGCGCTTACCTGCACCGTCACCTATAGGGAAAAGGATGCCCTAGTTTTTTGCCACTAAGAACCACCGTCCCACATGAGCATTCGAGTCTTGGGCTTCTTGGTAGTTAGCTAACAGTACCGAGTATCAACCGGGTCAAGTAGCCCCAACTGATACCACACGCACTGTGCCTAAGCCTAACCCCCTCTGAGACGTGTCTTTGCCACGCTCGGGTTTTCTTTGCCATGGGCTGATAAGTGGATTTGAAGCTCCCTAAATACACAACTTCTATGTTTCAATATGAAGTATGATCAAAGCAGATTATTGGATGCCTACCCCCTTGATCCTAACTTAAGCTATAAATTCTTTTGTGGCCCATGTGGGGAGGATTTAGTGAGTTTTGTTAAGTTAATTTTAGGTGTCTTTGCTTTGCTTAGAAGGTGTGTGTGTGTGAGCATAACATGGACAAGCACATAGTTTGAACGTTGGGATATCTTTGATCCTTTACAAAATCCCCTATTTAAACTATGTTATATTGTTCTTGGATCAAATGGAAAACATGTGCGGATAATGGGCCGATTTCAAATTTTCCTAGTTAATCTATGTGACTAACTATAGGGAGATCATGAATTGTGAATATGGAGCGTTCATATGCTTACCTAGGATCACCGAAGGGTGGCAAAGCTAACAAAGATTACTTGCTCTTTTATAAACAATTCAATCCTTGTCCTGCAATTCCTAGTGCTAAAATTGAACTAAACTAAAAAAATTTACACTAGAATAAAGAAAACTAGATATACATGCATGGTCTTGGACCACTTAATTGGACTAGTTATCTAGGTGTGAATACCAAAATTTTCAAAACATAAATTTTTCGGAACGCAAGTTAATTTCCCCCCTAGTTAAACTATGTGAAGATTTTGATAAAATAAACTTGAAGCAAAACTGACTTTAAGCCTACAGAAAGCAGCTAAAAGTGAGTTCTAACAAGCTGTGGGGTGCCACAAATAGTGCTGGCAGATGTAGTAGGGGCGGCCAAGCACCTTACAAGCAGAAAAAGACAGATTCTTGGGAGAAATTTCTCATTTTGTGAATTGTGCACAAAAGGCTGAGACAGGTGCACTTTTTGCGCATAGGTCATCACTGAACGCGTGCCCTGCGCGTCTTTGAGGAACAAACATGTGAAAATTACTGCAAGTAAAAAATTAGGAGCTGCTCTTCTTCAGTCGGTCACTCAGGGTGAATCTAGGGATTGCAAGAGAGATTAGAGGACTATCAGCTCTACTCCCCAGCATAGACAAAGGTCTCCTGAAAAAGAAGACACAACCAGATAAACTTGGTAAAATGTTAGTGGAGTCGCCAATCCTGTTGTGGTGTTTTTGGTGCATGGATGTAAAAAATCACACCAGTTTAAGGGGTGTGTTTACCCCTTTAAACTATTGGTAACAGAAAGAAAGAAGTGGAGTTCATAAGCATACAATCTAGAGGAAAAAGCATGCAAATGTATACTCAAATTAAACTAAAACTAAAAAACAAATATATAGAAGCTATTGAAGAGAGTCAAACGATAATAATACAAATGGCGGATCCATGCCCCTCTTATTAAGCATTTGATATGAAGAAGAAATTTTACCCTCTTGCCAAAGGGCCCCTAGACAATGGTTCTAGGTCTCGATGCAGGGATTTTGTTTACTCCAAGATTGCCTCGGTGTAGTCTCCCTCTCTCTCTGATGTGTTGGACTGAAATTTTTGGATGGCCAACAATTGAGTCCCCTCTATCTCCAGCTCTAGGTCACACACTACCGGTATTGCTTGGGAAATTCTAGCTAGCATAGCAATGTGATCACCCATTCTTCATCTCATGGTGGTCTTTATATAGGAGATTTCAAATCCTCCCTTCTCTCTCTTGGTACATGGAGGATAGTGACCCAAGAGAGGGGTATGATTCCTTTATGTTCTCCAAATATTCCACTGTGTGCTCACTTGATGTATAAGGAGGCATTGGTGGCTGTCCTTAGGTGACTTAAAGTGTGTGAAATCATCGTCCTTTTCTTTGTGTGGTCCCAGATAGTGACATTTCGCCACTCTCAGGAATGCACGCATTTCGGGTCAAAAAGCGCACAAATTTCACGCTTATCGAAGGATTTTGTGCACAAATTGCGCTTATTGAAGGATTTTGCGCACAAAATCATTTATGACTAGTTCAAATTTGATTTTACTCAGACCTTAGATACTTTTAAATACTTTCTAGATTTTGTAATGTCTTCCAGCCCTGTAAATCCTTTGGCTTGACATTAATTAATGTCATCTTCTGCTGTACGACTTTCCAGTGTTAACATAAATGATAATCTAACTCTTCAATTTGATTTCCTTGACTCAGGATTTCATACACATCTTGAAAATCACTATCATATGCATATTGGTCAATTTAAATTTCATGCATAACTGAGTTGTGCTTGAGTATAATAGATGAATTTACGATATGCCAAGAGATCATATCAATGACCTTATTGTATATTCCCTTTGTATACCTAATAACCAAATGGAATTGTTGTAGAAATCCCATCCTTCTGAAATGTCTTGATTTCTGCAACTTTGATTGTGAACGGTAAGTATTGCAATGACTGATGGTTGGTATGGATAATGGTCTCCTTCCCCATAAAATAGTGCTTCCATTTCTTTACACTTTGTAAAATTGCATATAAATATTTTTCATAGGTGGGACAGTTAGTTAGAACTCCATTAATATTTTCAAAATGAAACGAAATGGGCTTACCATGCTGCATGAGAACTACTCCCATGGCATAATCACTAGCATCTGTTTGGATCTCAAATGGATGTCTAAGATCTGGAAGAGAAAATACCGGTGCTAAACTGATCTTTTGTTTTAAAGCATCAAATTTTTTTTCTGCATATCTCCCCATTGGAATACTTTCTTGATAATTGTCAATGCATGTAACGAAGCTGCAATGGAAGAAAAATTACCAATGAATTTCCTCCAATTTTGTGCTGCCCCAAGAAAGCTTCTTACCTCCATAGTTGTATTGGGCTTGGGCCAATTCACAATGACCTCAAACATGGAATGGTCTATCTTCATCTCACCTCCTCCAACAAAGTGTCCCAAATACACTAAATTAGTCTTGCCAAACTCACACTTCGAAATCTTTAAAAATAATAGCTCTTTTTTAGGACATCAAGTACCTTGTTCACATGCATGACGTGTTCATATCTTGATTTTTTGAATATAAAAATATAATATAAGTAAAAAATGATGAATTCATATTGAAATGGTCTTAACACATCATTCATAACTCTCATGAAAGTAGCTGGAGCATTGGTTAGACTGAATGGCATAACTAGCCACTCAAACAATCCTTGTCTAGTTTTAAATGCAGTTTTCCAAATGTCATCTTCAGCTATTTTAACTTGATGATAACCACTTTGTAAGTCTAGCTTAGTAAAATACTTTGCATACCTTAACTGATCAAGAAAATCATCAATTCTTTGGAGTGGATAGCGATTTTTTTACCGTGATTTTATTCAGTGCATAGAAATCCATGCACATGTGCCAAGTCTATTCCTTCTTTGGTACCAAAACAATCGGTGAACCACATGGAGAAGTAGATGGGTGTATGATAACTTTGTTTAGCAATTCTTGGATTTTATTCTTTATTTCCAAACTCTCCATGATTGACATGTGATACATGCCAATTTTTGGAAGTGGAACATCTTGCTATAGCTGAATCTCATGCTGAATTACCCTCTTGGGAGGTAACCCATTTGGTTCCTGAGACATATCACCATGCTGACTTACCACATCAAACAAATCAGATTTTAATTTTTCATCACAACCTTGAAAGGATTCATATTCCATATCATCCTTTTTCTTGATCATGAGAAGCACACAATTTTTACTTGCATTAACTAGTCTCTTCATATGCCCTACATTAACTAAAGAAATATTTAGATTTTTGTGATGAGATCTCATGATATAATCCACCCCAACCTGGAGAAAATGATATTGTTTCTCATGGTGATAAAATACCGCTTTTCTATCATAGAAGTATGGACTTCCCAAGATAATACTTGAAATGTCAAGTGGAACCACATCTAACTCAACTTCATCAACAAAGTTTGCAGTAATGGCAAACTAGAATATGCATTTCCTTGTAAAATGTAAATTGGAGTTCTTGAATATCCAACCCCAAGGATATGGCTTATGATGTGGTATAGTTTTAAGGTTCATCTTTTTGACCAAGTCTTCTGCAATCAATTTTTCTTGTGACCCACTATAAAATAATGCATCATTCTTCGTATGATTTGAAATCACCCTTACATGGAACAACTCTATCCTTGTTTCTTCATTCGGAGTGTTGTTGTGACAATTTGAGGAACTAGTTCTTGCTATGGATGCTTTTCCATTTTTTACCATGTCTATAATATTGGTCTCATCATTGGAATTGGATCCAAGATCATGTATGTGGTGGCAGTCATATTTTGTTTCCCCTTGTTGTTTTGTTTCTTAGGCCTTAGTTCATGATGTAATTTCCAATAGTGGGCTTCATCATGCCCCTGTTTGGAACAATGTTTGCATGTAGTTTTATCCCCTTCTTTATTAACACTTGAATTCTTCTTTCCCTTCCATTTTCCTCCCTTCTCTTTTCCCTTACCCTTGAATGGATTCTTCTTACTACCCTCTTCCTGAATGTTCTTTCCCCTTGCTTCAAGATGCGTGGCTTACACACAAAATTTATCTAAATTGCTTGGGTTAAACATAAGGATAGTATTTATAAAATAGGAATGTAAAACCCCAATGTATTTCAAGAGTGTGTCTTGGGAATTCAATTTTATTCCTAACAACAAAGCCCTTTTCCTAAACTCCTCGGTATATTCTCGAAACGTTTGACCTTTGAGTTGCCTAAAGTATTGCCAACTCATAATGGATTTTTGCATATAACCTAAAGGATAAAACTGTATTTTAATTGAAGAAATAAACTCAACCCAAGAAATGGATATCTTACCATGGATTCACATTTCCTCTTGAGTCTTTGCTTCCCACAAAACTACTGCTGCTCCTTCTAGCCTCAATGAAGCCAACTGGATCTTTATGTCATATTCTTGCAGGTTCTAATTTTTTCAATAAACCTCTAATTGATGGATCCAATCATCCAACTTATATGCATTTACCTTGCCATTGTACATGGGAAGTTCAAACTTAATGTCCAATTTGAGTAAGGGAGTTTTACCTTTTGGGGTTTTTGAATGAGTATGGGTGGTTTTTGTGGTGGAAGTGGAAGATGATGCTGATGGAGATGATGAGGAGGATGATGAGGATGGTGGAGATAGAGGAGAATTTCATCCACTACCCTTTTAATCATTCTCTTCATCCTTCTTTCCTTCGGAGGTTACCTCTCTATGTGGAGACTTAGAATTCTCTCCAACCATCCGAGTGTTCTTATCTTCAAAGAGGATCCTAACCCTTTCAGTTAGGTCATAGAAATCCTTCTTAAATTCTTCCTCTTCTGATAGACATTCAGTATCTCCTACACTTGACATGATGGCTATGGATTCAAGCTCAGCTTCTGGTGCAAATTGTACTTCTTGAATCAACTTAGCTTCTGGTGCAACTTGTACCTCTTCAATCTCAGTTGGAGATAAAACTTGAGGTGCTTCAAGTGCAAATGGGAGTGAAAATTGGGGTGGAGATGGTGCTATTGTAGCTCTCCTTCTTTTGGTCCTAACCTCAAGACTAACAACCAAAAGTTTCCCTTCTCCTCTCTGCAACTTCAACCTTGTAAGCATCACAACTTTGCAACCATTAAAACCCTGCTTGCACAAAACTCAAGAAAAAAAGGCAAATAACCTTTGCTCTGATACCATCTTGATCTGAATTTGAACGTTAGTTTTGTTGTGCTAATTTCATCTTCAGATTTATATTAAAAATGTTGATCTTTGCTTCATGTACATGGGCTTATTGAAGTGCTTATTATTGTTTAACAAGTAAATGTGTGGAGATTATGTTGAATACTTGAACATAAAAACATTGAAACTAAGTGTTGAAAAGAAGTAAATAAACACACATCAAACCATCACAATTGATCCATTAACACAATGTTTTGATGAAGGATTTCATCAATCCTAGGTTACATCTCCTTAGTCCAGCTTCCATGGGTTGGGCCTTTTTATTAGCTCAATTGTTAAAAAATTGATGTTTGCAGTCTCCTACTTCCTCTGAAACCTGCTCCAATGTGTCCAAAAAATCAAAGTATACAAGGAATGACTCTTCCTGAGCCAAAATTGGTCGAAAATTTCTACAGATATGGTAAAAACAATTTTTCCTAGTGAAATGCCTCCAAAACTGAAGGAGACTCAAGTTAGCTTCGACAAAATGGGGATTCTGCCAAAACTGGAGGAGTTCGCTAAATCCATTGCCATTAAAATATGGATTAGTTAGTAGTAATATTGTGCTTAACTATGGATAAGCGCGTCTTAACTGCACTTAAGCTCATTCTATAAAACACAATTTAATTAACTTAAATCATTAGATGAGTGTGATTAACCGTGATTAGGACTAAAATTCGTGCTTAAAAATTCCACTCCACCCTTAGTCGTTGTAGCAAGGTTGTATGGGGAGGGGGTTTCCCCCCTCCAAACCCCCGCCATCAGATCCAGTTAACAATAAGTATAAGTCAAGACCATAGTAGGTTAAGACCCAAAGCAGTAGTGAGGTGGTAAGGCAGACGGATGGTGCGGGGTAGGTCGTGGGTTCGACCTTGACCCCCGCGCAATAATTTTTCTTGAAATTTCGTTGCTCATACCAAAGGTTAAGAATTTTGGGTTATAAAAATATATATTTTCCCAAATGCATATAACGGCTCCATGGTTTACAACTTTGGATATAAAATTATAATTCATACTTTAATATAACATGAAATTTTGACCTGAAGTTTAATCCATAGTTTCGATGGGGTCCACCAGAGGGGACACATGGTGGCCTTTGACTGCACCACGTGTCCAGCTCTGGTTGGACCATTCCAAAATTTAAAAAATTCTCATTCAACCTTAGGATAAACTGTAAAATAATTTCACTTCCAAATTTCACTGGCGAATCCTGTTGTGACACTTTTCACAGTGTCATTGGGAAAAAGATGGAGAATATTCCTTGAATATAACTGGTATGTTGACTGGGCTGCCATGTCATCAACCTGTCACTATTCTGCAATTTTTTTAGATGTTTAGGAAAACGAACAACAGATCATAACTTCCTCATCTGGAGTCAGTTTTTGATGAAATGAATTGCACTTGATTCTTGGCGACGAGCTCTTCTCTGTTGTTTTGGTTTGGAGAATTTACGAGAAATTTAATTTTTGAGCTTAATATTGAGCCTCTGATCATTAGGTACAAAATGACGAAGGGAATTTCCTTTCCCTTGTAAGCTCTGTAGCTGTTGTAAAGATGAAGGAGGGGGTAAGTTAACAATAGTCTCTACTTTTAGAGGATAAATATGGATGCCTTCCTTGGAGATGAAAAACCCTATAAGTCTATCGGATTCAACGCAAAAGACACATTTATGCGGATTAAGTCAAATATTATAATGTCTACATCGGAGAAAAAATCTCGAAGGTGAGCATGATGGTCACGTCGCTTAACTGAATGAGTGGGTAAATAACCCAGATAAGGTTGAACGGTGTGTTTGATATCATGAAAGGCGTATGACATTGCTCATTGAAAAGTGGCGCCGAAATTTTTTAAGCTGAAAGAGAGCTTCTTGTAAGAAAAATTTCCCCAGGGATAGATGAAAGCAGTCTTATGTTGATCGGCTGGCAGGATGTTAATCTGGTTAGACCTAGAAAAACCATCCATAATAGAAAATATCTCACTCCCAACACATTCCTAAATGATTTGGTCATTGAAAGGAGTGGGATTGTTATCTTTAGGGTAAGCATGATTGATGTCGTGATAATCAACACAAATGCGGATAATACCTTGCTTTTTATCAACAACGACGATATTAGAAACCCAATCTTTCAAAGGGATCAGATATATGAACCCAGATTTGAGAAGCCTTTCAACTTCTCCCTTTATAGCGGACTTCATTTCTAGGATGCAGGGGGCAGAGCCGTTGACGAACAAGCTTCACATTAGGATAAGTGGGTACCTCGTGCACTACTATAGTAGGATCGATGCCAGGAATTTCTTCATATGACCATGCAAATACATCCTGAAACTCTTGAAAAAGACTGATGTAAATCTTGATCTCATCCGGAGAGAAAGTTACCATGATATGAATGTTCTCGATGATTCTTGGTTTTACAGAAATGTCGATAGGCATCGTAGCAGTGATGCTTCCCATGTCTCCTTTAGAAAATACCTCATGTGTTAAGATGGGTGTCTAAAGTGGACAAGTCGGAGCGTGGGAAGCAAAAATTTCAAGGCACAAAGGAATTTCTCCAGGGCTTGGAAGAAACAGAGAACGATGATGAGCATCGTCCCAGGGTGTTTCCTCAAGAGACATGGTCTCCACAATACTTTTTTCGAGAGGAAATGTATCATTCAAGGGATCAGAAGAATCCAAAGAACCAAGCCAAGGAGATTGAGAATATGCGTCAAAGTGCATACTATGAGTAGTATGCTCAAGATCAGGATCTGAAGCCGAGATAATTTCAGCATAATTGATTTCAACAGGGCTTAATAGCATAACATCATCGAAGGAGTCAATTTGATTAGGATAAGGAATGATCCAAGGATTAGATGAAGTAGAGATCATGTTGATAAGAGTAGTCTTCAGAAATGGGAGAGAAAAAAGACCCATTAAGGTAGAATCTTTAAAAAGTCCCACCCGCACACTCTCATAAGGTGCAGTGGTATGCTCCACATATGGTACATTGCTTTCCGAGGAAGTAGAAGCAAAAAATGACAATTGGTTGACAATGAAGATATTCCCTTGATGTGGGAAACAAAGGACACAAAACAGAGTGGACATCACACAAAGCATAGCATGGGTTCAACATCGACTGAGTAGAAGATTGTAATTGAGTTTAGCGTCAACAACCTCTACTTTGAAATTGACCATTTTGCCTTCCAAAGTGATAGGAAAGTTAGGGAGAATACCAAAAGGATGGTGTTACACAACAATTTGTCACTATCCTTGTACTCCCTATTCCTTGATCCTGGAGGATCCATAAAGTGACCCTTGTGTACTTTCCAAGCATGGAATACATACCTCTGAACCACACTTTGTTTTCCAATTAATCTCCCTTTACAACGTTTCTGGAAGATCCATATAAAAACCTGGTTTTCAAGGTCAACGCTTTGTCTCAGTGTATAACCCGTGCCAATAGCAGATATTTGCACTGAGACCTGTGTCGATCGACATTCTGTCTTAATGTAGGAGCTGCGCTGATCCTCTTTTGATTTAAAAAAAAAATAAAAACAAAGTTTCCACGACTAGAAGCTTCGCGAGGCAGCAAGTTGGAAGTTTATTTTGAGGATATGGCTGAGGAATTCCCCTTTGGGCTTCTTGTTCCCAAGAAATAGGAACTAATCCAAAGGATAAGCTCTTTTCCCATTATTTGAGGGCCCATATCCTCCTCCGTTTTTATATAAGGAGACCTCTTTCACCTCCACTACCTTGGTTAGAGTTAGCTAGCTAGTTAGAGGCAGCAATCATAGAGAGGAGAAGCAATTATAGCTTCGAGAGAATAGAGCAGAGTGTGATTTTTTTTGTGTGTTAAGAACATAGTGAGATCTTAGAACTTTGTGTATGAGGGTGTTGCAAACGTGCTTGGATATGGACCTGTCGAAGGAGAGCCTCAAAATCAAGGCTTGGTTGTAAACTCCCCTTGTATTTATCATAATAAAATGCAACTGATATTTATCTTCCACTCTTGTTTACATTTATAATGAGATTTCTAGCATTCCTTCATCAGTTAGATAGGTTGTAATTGTTTTATGTTTTTCATGATTTTACACTTGTCGTGGTGTCTTGGCTGTCTGTACATGTAACTGAATGTTGGTAGCAATGTGTATCGAGCTTGAGAAGAGCGACGCATCAAGAAGCTCTGACGGAAGACGACAACATAGCATCAAAACAAGGTAGGTCATATTTATTAGTTTTAATTTCATTTAAAATCTAGGAAGGTAGATGTTAGTATCTTCCTGTAGTTGCTAGACCCACCCTAGAGCTGGAGGGATCGCCTATGTCCGCAGAGGGGATTTTCCTGCACAAAAAATTGGCAACTCTGCTGGGGAGTTTCCTTTGAGTTTTCCACTCTTTGAGGTCTTAGTCATTCGACAATTTTAGTCGAACAACCATTTCCCTATTTCTTCCTAAGTTTTTCATAAATCACATTGTTTTAGTTTTTTCTTGAAGTGGTGAGTATAGCCCTGGTTAGGGGAAATTCATTGTTTTTTTTTTTTTCCAGAATTTGGTGTTTTTATTTGTTTGACAGTTGTGCCGATCAGGCCAATTGGCACTAGTTTTTAGTTATAAAGTCACGCCAATCGGGAAGTTGGCGCTAGTTTCAGCCCCAAATTCGCACTAGTTCTAGTGTGTGTGAAAAATTAAGGTTTTTTCCCTAAGTCTTTCACCAGTGTATCTTGCCCTTCCGGTATTTTTATCTGCATGATTTTCATTTTCTCCCCTTCACTCAAGTTGGTTTGATTGGCTTGATTGGCTAAGATTTTGGTCATTTTTTTGCTCCTTTCTATTGGGACGTGCATCCTAACATCCTAACATCAATTGCATGGTTTCATGCTTCGCGGGACATTGCCCTACTAATTGAGTCAATCTCCTTGCTTGGTGAGCCATCTCTAGTTAATTTCCTTTTGATTTTTGGTTTATTGAGTGTTGAAGTCTCAAGTGTCTGTCCTAGTTCATTTGGTTCGCTTGTGAGCATAGATTACATTTCTCATTGTTCAGCCGAAAAGTCTTCTTTCTATTATTGCTTGATGTAAAAGGGAATGAATGCCTTGTTTTGAGCCCATGCTTTGGAAGTCCTCTATGTGTTTGAACTCATATGTCTTGTAGATTTTTGAGGAATTTCGTTACAAAGTGTTTAGAACAAGATTGTATTCTTAATGTTTGTTTGCATCCTTTTTTCATTAAGAAAATTTGCATTCATTTAGTTTTTGTCTCAAAGGTTGCTTTTCATTAAAACGAATTAGATCAATTTGCATTGAAAATTCATGTTTGAAATATATCATTGAACTTAGATTACATTATTTAATGATCGAAAACTAAAATTCACTTTGAGTGTATTCTCTTTCATTAAAAGCATGCATTAAGTAGATTCTCATTTCATCAAAACATGCATTGAGTGCATTCTTATTCATTCAAAAGAAAAATGAAATTATGCATAGATTACGATTGCAAAGTTTTCAAAAAGAGAATTTTGCATAGAATAAATTGCATAATTCTCATCGTTGAATGTTTTAGATTACTTTTGGATAGTGAAAGTCATCTAGTTAGGAAAAATTTTCGTTTGCAGTATTACTGTTTGTTGCATCATTGTTTGAGTGTCTTCCCTTAACTATATAACATTCATCAAATTGAAATATTTCTTTTCTCATATAGCTGCATATAGAAAATTTTCAGATGATAGCACTAGGTCCTTAGAATTGAAACCTAATTCAAGATAAACCGTTAAAATTTATTCAATCAATCTAAGGAAGCATTGAAACTTAACGCTCACACTTAGAGGTCTAGGCTAGTGACGTGTTTTGGCATCGTTAAACCTAGTAGTTGTTGTTCGCCATCTTGCATTAGAAAACGATAGCATGGATTTGTGCTCCCTGTATGGTCTCATATATAAAGGGAGACCCTCATAGGTTCCAATCCTTTATCCATAGGAATCTGATTCTGTTGCCCTGTAACCGTGATACACTGAACACATCATTCTTGGAGATTTCCTACACGTACATTAAGTCCTTGGTCATTTCTCTTTCTTTTGATCGCTAAGGTGTATATTGCAGTTCACGGGAGCTTGGTACACCCTTTTTCCTAGAGTTCCCAAGTAGTCATTTTGATCTTTCCATGACTCTTTAAATTTGAAAATATCATCAGGCCCTTGTCCTTTAAAGCTTGTTAAATCTGAAAGTGGCTAGAGTCGCCTTTTGTCCTTTTCTCGACTCTTAAAATATGAAAAGGCAGAGTTTTGTTTCAGTGTCTTAAAATTAACTTCCCACGAAATATTCCTGGTTAAAGTTATATTCCTTAGTGATTATTTAGGGTTGATTCCAATGGCAACGTTTCCAGAGTTCACTAACCAAGGAATCCCATCCGATGGGAATCCTGGTCCTTTTCCTTCATTCAGGAATGTTGGTGCCCTGTATATGGCAAAGTTGTCCCTCCCGAGATTAACCATTGGTCTATTGGTTTGGTTATTTTCGACCCCTGTGGTTTTGAACATCCAAAATGTCTCTAAAACAAGTTCCCCTCCTCTTGAACCATGTCAACCCCATATTGATATTAAGGTTGACCCCTCGCCTTCTTCACCCATTTTTTCACCTCATTCTTCCTCTTCGCCTAGTGAAAGTTTGGATTCTAGTACCCAGGTGGCTAAGAAGAAGAATAAGAAGTCAAAGAAGAAGAAGGAAAATAAGCTAGGGGGCATATCAGTAACTATTGTTACCCATGTAGCTAATAACAAGGAACCTCCCACTCCATCTCATTGTTGTGGAGGTAAATCCCCTCTGCGGACAGAGGCGATCCCACTAGCCCTATATTGGGTCTAGCAACAATCGAATCATGCAAAGACATTGGTTCCTAGTTACAAGAAAGACAAAGATCGTGATAAGTAGCCTACCTCAAATCCCACGCTGCTGTTTTTGAGGAAGAAACGGTGCTCCTCGTCCCTAGCTTGATAGATCACAATCCTTCCGTTCGCCACGTCCGGACACCTGTACACATGTAGAGAAATGACAAAATACTTAAAGCATGTAACTATATATCAGTTAGAGAAGATATAATTTTTTTCATTACATAAAAGAGTAGACACACGAATGGAACCAAAATCAGAGTTGCTTATACTATAGATGACAAAAAGGGAGATTACAACCAAATGCTCTGACGCTATGATCTCCCTTTGGTAGGGCTTGCAGCGGAGTGCATCTCAACAAAGCCTGTCGGGAATCTGGACAAAGCTCTCTCTCTTACGGGGTTCTCCTTGGCTCTGCTCTCAATAGTCGCCCAGCTATAGTTTTCTTCCCACAAGTTTAGCTAGCTATCAAATGGAGAGGGTAGGCTTTTATAGAATGAGGAAGGGAGGTTGGCATTCCTATAATCATCGGATAGAGCCCTATCTCTTAGGAAGGTTCCATGAGAGGTGGAAAACCACTTCATAATTAGGGAGATCTGGAGGCAAACAACCCAACTTATTTCTGATGATTCATTCTGAGTTGATTAGAATCAAACTTCTCGCATTTTTTTTTTTTAAAATTCCTTAATAGACTTGGCACGGGTGAGACACAGAGACAGAGTGCCAGCTGGTGCGCCCACTAGTGTGCATTTTCCCCATTGGCGCGAGGGATGAACTGGTTACCCGCGCCAATGCCAAAACATGGATTTTTAGGGTTTTCCAGAGGAATTTTTCTTCAGGAGAATTCTTGTCCTTATGAAGAAGGATGCCATTAAGGTTTTTTCAGGACATTTTGCTATTCACAGGTCATGCGAATAGTCCTCCAATGTACGGGACGAGGGATTGCAAGGACGATGACAAAATGTTGTGTAATAGATGCCCCATAAAGCATGAGGCCCGAGAGAGAGGGAGGGGTGAAATGCTTTATGAGAATGCACCCAACTGAAAACACTGCCATTGGAAAAACTGCGAATACAAATACAATTGATATCTCTGATACATGATATGTAGTATGGGCACAACCATCCATAATAGAGTGTACAAAAACCAGGATCCAAGGTATGGACGCATCCATCCAGTAAATAAGGACCAAAAAGTAGACTCAGGTATGGTCACAGCCAACCAATCAAACGAGTCATGTAATAAATCATAATAATCCACAAAAAACCCACAACCTAGATGTTTATCAGAAAAAATCCAGGGTCTTGCGCTCCATCTCGACCCGAAAAATGTACAAGTTCGAGCATGCGAATATGTGTGATGAAGTTGAACATACAAGAACATCGTTTGATTAGGAGCTGATAATGAAAGTCGTTACTAGACGCGAGAGAAACCACCAATAATGACGATGGCTCTCAAGGTACAAGAGGTACCATCCACGGAATGTGAACAGTAAGCTGGTGTCGAACACCCATAGAATCATCCAATGAAAGGTTAATAATGAAAACCTTGCATTGAATGTGAAGAACCTACCATTGAGGCATGCAGGCTCCAAGGTACCTGAAGGGAGTCTCTAGATCAGATTCTTGGATAATGGGCTGAAGTCGACAGGATGTGACCTTGATTGAAGGTGGGCCATAATGTTTCCCACATCATCGACACGGGACAGAGGAACATAATGTTTGTGCATCAAGACCAACAGAGAATCAGAGGGAGGTTGAAAACTGCAGTGGCTGACTTCTCTTGAACATATCAGTGGCACTACATTGGATTTGGTAGTATTTGACATCAAGGGATCTTAGGTCATGATGACGTGGCAAAGAGCGAATGAGTGGTCAAAAGAGATTACCCAAACCCATGAAGGCAAGAAGATAACGAGATGAGATGGTCTCGACCTGACATGAATGCAGGCAAGTGCCATGTTCAAGAGCGACATACTGCGGACACGACTATAATACTGGCTCCATTTTCCCCCACCATTTCTGGCGAGTACCCAAATTATTTTGAAAACAAGTTTGAAGGGGATAGCATATGCTTGCAATATAAGTTTATCCTTTGAAAAAATCCAACCTAGTACATTTAATGAGCCTTAGGAAGGAGGAACTCGAGTAACGTAATTACGACGGAGTCCAATGTCATCAGTATTTAACGAGTCTGACAAAGGAAGAAGTCGACATCATTTCATGTTTAGAGAGTTTGAAAAGACAACGGAAAAGAAAAATCCAGCAGTCCCTTTTCGTAGATAGTCCCATAGATCCGAAAAGGTAGAAAACTATGTCTGAGAGAACCTCCTAGTCGCGATAGGCTAGGGTATTCCTTTTTCGTAAATAATCTATCCCCTCCCGAAAAGGGGTAAACGTATACTAGGTAGATGTCATTTCACATCCATTTAACGAGTTCAAAACAACAAGCGTCTCGGTAATCTTTTCAATTTTAGAGAGTCAGAAAAGAGCTGAAAGGTGACTCCAGTAGTGAATTTTTTGTGTTTTTATCGAGTCCAAAAAATTATAAAATACAACTCGTGTCATCATCCTAATCGCGCGAAAACCTATTGTTGCACAAAAAGCAAGTGTAAAACCCTTTTTTCGATAAAAATATAGTAAAATATCAGAAAAACAAGTCCTAAAACCTAATTTTGATTTTGAAAAGTTATAAATATTACCAAATAGTAAAAACATATTTACTTTTCACCTTTTTACCTCTTTCCAGAGCCATAGTAAGCCATTTCCTTTGTGATCTTGAGGTGACGATTGAGAGCAATCCAGTGGACGAATCCAGATTCCCCCTTCTCCAGGTAAGAGCTACTTCCATTAGCCATCTTTTAAGCTGCATTTCATTATCTTTAATCATGGTTTGAGGTATTTTAGTGGGGCAATTTCAAAATTTAGGGCTCCGCAGTTGGCGTGGGTACCAGGCACGGATCCACGCCAATCTGCTCTGTTTTACACAAAGGCCGTGCCATCTGGCGCGACTGTTAGCCGAACTGCCATGCCAACCACGCAACGCAAATTCCGGCAAAAAAATCTCAAAAATGAACCAATGAAAAGAAAATTTGAATACTGGAGTAGGTTTCTAACACTCCTATGTTTGATTTGATGTAGGTACTCAGTGTAAATGGTAATTTAGTGGAAGGAAAGAGAGCACAGTGAGAAAGATGAATTGGCAATGGAGAATGAGCAGTGTATGAATGTTCTCTAAAATTGCGGTTTGAATAAATTCTTCCTAACGCCATGTCTCCGGGCTTAGCCCGAACTACTGCAATATCTGATTAGTATCTGGGACGAGGATGAGGAGAAGTTTAAACTTCGAGATCAAGTACTCGAGCTCGAAGTGTCAGACGTGTACTTCATCACTGGACTGTCACGCAGAGGTCCAGTTCCTATCTTGACATGCACCAAGCCTTCTGGTGAAAACATGAAAATGGTCATGGAAAAAGTGTGTGCAGGGGCACGTAAAGGGTCAAGTATCAGAAAGGTAGACATTCAGACCATTCCTGATCTAGCACTTAGAGTAGTGATACATACTATCACGCAGGCCGCGAGGTCGCAGGCACCGCACGAGGCTACCAAGACACAACTCCTTCTTGCATCAGAATGCATGAACCCAACAGTGTTTGACTGGGCCATAGACGTGACTATGAACATCAAACGACAATTGACCAAATGAAAAAAATCCAAACTGAAACAGTATGGGTACGGGTCAATCTTGGTATCATTCTTCCTGGAACGACTACCTATCTTCCAGGGCCAAGGGGCTATAGTCCCGGATCCACCATTGAGAGAGCCACAAATAGCTCAATGGGAAACATTGATGCCCAGGGTAGGGGGCAGCCAACAGATGTCATGGCAGCTCGAGTTCTTTTGATGGCTCCGATGACAGCTGATCATCATAGAGGACTGGCCTTATGCGGGCACTGATTTCACTGGAGACCTAGACCTTCTGCTCCTGGAAGGAGATGACTAGGATGAGGAGCTGGGTAAGACTCTTTTTTATTTTTATGATTTTTATGATTTTTTGGTATACATGCATGTTCTAATAGCTGATCCTATATGTATGCAGATGTTGGCCCAGAGAGGCCCGCTGGAATGTCACTGGTGGCGAGGAGGACCCATCTCGCTTATGACCCTCAAGGTGAGGGGGGCGAGGGGGATGCGCTTGTACAAAACCTAGAGGAGATTGCTCGTGGGGTTCTGGATTATGCTCGCCTAGCTGATGTCCCTTTAGCTTATTAGGGGCACACCGTAGGGGTGCTGAGTCACCTCCACTGCTTACTAAGGTAGTTGGTGCGGGCAGTGACGTGCTACCATGAGCACCATGCCGATTAGTCGCCTAGGCTTATTTGCATATTTTTGAGAGACACACGTTCCAAACATTCGACATATATATATATATATATATATATATATATATATATATATATATATATATATATATATATATATATATATATATATATATATCTATCTATCTATCTATCTATATATATATATATATATATATATATATATACATCTATTTCTACATGGATCTTGCTTACATATGATGATGTTTTACAAATTGCGTAAATGTCTATCTAATACCATGTTTTCTACTGCATTTGTTAGTGTATTCATTCGTCTTGGTATATGTTGATATGTAATGTAATCAAAATTTCTTTCAAGTAAACGAATACGTAGATACAACCTTAAAATACATGGGTTTCTAACTGAATAATGACCATTGAGCTGTAAAACCACAAGCTGTAAGGCCAGATATACAAGAAACACACGAATAATGAGGTTGACAGCCTCATTTAATAATTCCAAAATGGCACTATATTTCGCGACATTATTTGTAGAAGGCCCTAGACAAACACCTTGTAAATTAACCAACTCACCAGCAGGATTGTAAATTACCCAGGCTGCTGAAGACAGGTTCTTGGTACTGCGGGAGGCACCATCCGCGAAACTGACATAAGGAGTAATATACATCTACACGATCAGGAAGACCCAATAAGCAGAAAAATGCTTACAAAGCACACCACACCACACATGCACAAAAATGAAAATATCACCTATGTACACATACTACGCAAGAATTATTCAACCATAATATTTCTTCAGGTACAACCCATTTCTGGGTTGTGCCAAAGGAAGACCTTCATAATCGATCAGCTCATAATCCCCATTTTTTAATACACGTTTAACGATATAGGGCCCATGCCACATAGGTTGGAATTTTCATTCCCCAAGCTTGTCATGGGCTTGATCATACAAGAGGACGAGGTCCCCTTCAATAAAAGAGCGTGGATAAACCATTTGATCGAAATGATATTTAACGCAATTTTTCTATGCCTCGATAACCAAAGCAGCCAAGCGGCGAGTTTCATCCAATCTTTCGAGATATAGGAGATGTTCTTCCTCTGGGGAAGTATCGGGCAGTAATTCCATAGCCAATTTTAGTGAAGGGATCTCACATTCAACCGGAAGAGTAGCTTCCAGAAAATACACCAACTGGAAAGGTGTGAATCCGATCGCACTCTTCACTGACGTTCGGTAGGCCCAAAGAGCTGAAAACAACTGGAGATGCCAATTGGATTTGTGTATAAAAATTATTCGTTGAAGCATCATGACAAGAACTTTGTTCACGGCTTCAACCTGGCCATTTTCCTGAGGGTAGTATGGCGTTGAGTTGTCGTGACGCAAGCCCAACCTAGATGTCAGCTCTACCATCATATAGTCTCGAAAATGAGAACCATGATAAGTGACGATGGCTTGAGGAGCACCGAAATGCATGATCACATGGTTGAAAATGAATTGTGCAGCTGTCTTACTGTCTGCGACCAATGTAGGCATCGCTTCGGCCCACTTGGTGAAATAATCTACGACAACGATGATATAAGCATGCCCCCCAGACGAGTGAGGGTTACATGTCATAAAATCAATGCCCCATTTGGAAAAAGGGCCCACGGTAATGACATGATGTAATGGTAGAGGCGGCGCACGCATCTTGCATTGGAAGATCTGGCATGCGTGACATTTTCATACTGCAACAATATTTTAAATATAGACGGCCAGGAATAGCCCACACGAAGGATCTTCTATGCGGTAACATAACTGGACATGTGACCACCACAGGCACCACTATGATAGTCATTCAGAACTTTCTCAATCCCTTCTAAGGTCAAACACTGGAGGAGTACATAATTGACTCCGACCCGATATAGGGTATCTCCGACAGTGTGATATGGTTGCGACTGGTGTCGAACATGGCGTCGATCATCCTTCATTAACTCAGACTGAAAGGTCGATTTCTGGAGGTATACGATGATATCACCGTGCCATGGATCAAGAGTGCTGATTAAGGAGAGAGTTTCATCCAGAATATGATCCTCGGATTGAGACGAAATAGAGTCGGTAGGGAGGGAGAAAATGAGATCAGCAAAAACCAGTGACTTCTTCGATTTGGCAGTAGTGAACTCGAAATGAAAATATTGGAGGATTAAAATCCACTTTGAGTACTTGCCCCTCATCAATTGTCGAGATAAAATGTAAGTCATGGGGTTGCAATCGGAAATCATGGTTACCATGCGTAACATGATGTAATGGTGAAACCGCTGAATGGCCTGGACCGCAGCCAGCGCCAACTTCTCAACGTGGGCATAATGCATTTCAGTGTTAAGGAGATTCTGAGACAGATAATAAACCACATGTTCGTTACCGTCATCATCATCCTGTACCAGAACCATGGAAATTGTGCTGAATGCAGCAGCCAAATAGAGGGTAAAGTCATGATGATAGTTTGGAGGACGTATTAATGGAGCATTGATGAGCAACGTCTTAAGGTTATTGAAATATTGCAAAGAAATCTAATCCCAATAGAAAGGACGTCCTGTTTGAGAAGTCATGTAAACCCTTTGGCTACCTCTGCATAGTTCGGGATAAAGCAATGTAAGATATTCGCTTTCCCCTGAAGACTCTGAAATTGATGCAGCGAGGATGGGGAGGGGAGATTAACAATAGCCTCGACCTTGAGAGGGTCAAGGAGAATTCCGTCCTTAGAGACAATGAATCCTAAAAGCTGACCAGAGTCAATGTAGAAGACGCACTGGTGAGGATTAAGCCTGATGCTGTAACGTCTACTGTGGAGAAAAATCTAGCGGAGATGTTCTGGATGGTCTTCACATAGAGCTGAATGAGCTGGAAGGTCATCCAGGTACGGCTAAACAACATTACATATGTCGTGAAAGGCGTAGGACATGGCACGCTGGAAGGTAGCCCCAGCGTTTTTAAGCTGAAAGGGAGCTTCTTATGGGCGAATGTTCCCCACGGACAGATGAAAGCGGTCTTATGTATATTGGATGGAAGGATATTGATTTGATTATAACCCAAAAATCCGTCCATAAGGGAAAAGATCTCACTCCCCGCACAATCATCAATGATCTGATCTATAAAGGGGGTGGGATAGTTGTCCTTAGGGCAAGCCTGATTGATAATATGATAGTCAACACATACTCGATTTATGCCTTGCTTCTTATCCATAAGGAAAATATTGGAAACCCACTCTGTCAGAGGGATCGGATATATGAAGCCTGCTTGAAGAAGTTTCTCAACTTCAGCTTTTATAGCAGTGGCTTTTTGAGGATGCACTGGATGCAGACATTGGCACACAGGCTTTGCACCATGATAGGTGGGAATTTCATGCACAACGATGCTGGGATTGATCACAGGCATCTCTTCATAAGATCATGCGAAAACATCACAGAATTCGTGGAAAAGGCTAGTGTACACTTGAATCTCATCGGGAGAACAAGTGACTCCCACATGGATGTTCTCGACAACCTCGGTTTAACGGAGATGTCGATGGGAATCGTTTGGGTAATATTACTCAGGTTTCCTTCCAAAAATACTTCATGAGTCAATATTGGCATTTGGAGAGGCAGAGAGGGAACCTGAGATGCAAAACGCTCGAGACAATTAGACATTTCCCCCAGGCCAGGCGTGAATGAGGAATGATGATGTCCATCGATCCATGGCAGATCTTTGAGAGACATAGTCTCCACGATAGCTTCGTCAGATGGAAAAACTTCTCTCAAAGGATCAAGCAAATCTGCATCGCCAATCCAAGGGGATTGAGAATAAACATCAAGAGCCATGCTCAAAGGAGCATTATCCGCAGGAGGAGGATCTGATGTGGTAATGATCTCACAATAATTGATTTCAACCGGGGTTAGAGGCATCGATTCTCCAAAAGAGGAAACCTGTTCAGGAGAAGGGATGATCCATGGGTCATTTGACCTGGAGATCATATTGACTTGAATGGTGTTCGGTGGTGGAATGGGAAAAATACCCATGAGAATGGGGTCCTTGAAAAGACCAGGTCCTATACTGTCGGGGGGATTAGGAATTTGATCCACGTATAGCACATTTTTCTCAGAGGATGAGGTAAATAAAGACAACTAATCAACAGTAATGATCTTTCCCTCATGTGGAAGCTTCAAAAGTTGAAAGAGGGTGGACGGAACACAAAACATGGCATGGGTCCAAATACGACTGAGTAGAAGATTGTAGTTGAGTTTGGCATCAACAACTTTCACTTCGACATTGACTGTCTTACCTTGTAATGTGATCGGTAAACTTGCGAGAACACCCAAGGGTTTTGATTCCCTTCCATCGAATGCCTCAAGGGTATTGGGAGATGAAGTGAGGGCTGGAGAGCCAATGGCCTTCCAGCAAGTAGACGACATAACGCAGGTAGAGGCACCTTCATCCACAACGACTCTGTGAATATTGAGGCCGTTAATGCCAACTTGTATAACAAGCGCAATCTGGTGTGGGAGTCGGGGGAAAAAATTCTCTAGATCAAAGGTGAGAAGGCTAGAATCGGCAGGATCAGATTCCGCCGATTGCAGATAATAAATATTTCCATTGAGATGGACAACTCTGAAGTACTTCCAACGCAAAAAACGTGGAAGGTGCCTATGCCAAATCCTCAACAATGATGTAATGCTGAGCAGCATAGGTGTTCAGATTATAGGAATACTTTCAGAGAACACCTTTGGAAGGTGGGTGTACAATGGGTTCAGCACTAGGCTTTTCAATATCAAGGGGACCAGAGGTAGGTGGTGGAGGAGGGCCATTAACGACCTCCTTCCCAGCTGCCTGGTGTGATCCGACATAATCCTTCGACCGAGTGGCAATAGAAACAGGTGCGACACCATTCATCATGAAAACCTGAGACCCAAACGGTGTAGATGGCAAAGGCTGCTCGACCATCTGGGTCTGCTAAGATGAAAAAGGTTCCTTAAGAATTGTCGGAGTTCCCTTAGAGCCCTTAAGAATTTGACTAACCTCAGATTGTCTAGGAAAATCCTTGGTGTAGTGGTATTCATCACAGATCAGGCAAGGGTACTTTAGTTTTCGTTGTGAACCATCATCAACATGTGGTTTGAATGATTCTGGTTTTGGGGCATCGGATTTTTCTTTGCCTTTTCCCTTCTTCTTCCATTTGGAAGTCTTGTTCGCAGGATTTGCTTGGAAGACGTTGACCTCCACGGTCTTACCAGAATTTGGAGTAGCTAGAGGAGAATTTTTTTTGGAAGAATTCGATTTTTGCTTCCCATTGGAAGACTTGTGAGAATTCTGAGAGACGGAACCAATAACACCATCAACCGATGGGGTAGCTGGTGCTTTAGAGGTCCCTGGTCACGGGGCATCAATTAAGATGTTGTATAATGTGCCAGACTGAGAGTACACTAAATCGAGGTACTGGGCACGAGAAATGGCTTGTTCCTCGGTTACACATGCCCCCATAGCAATGTCTTGTGCAATCTTATTGACAAAGGAGGTAGTGAACCAGTGAGTTAGAAGCTGATCAGGAATGTCAAACTTGATCAGACGATGACGACGTCTCCATTCATGAATATGATCTGAAATATGAGTGGCTTTGTCCTGTTTCAGAGATGTTAGGAGATGCGTCCTGGCTTCATAACGAATCAGTAATTGGAAATGTGTCAGGAATGCCATAGCTAGAGTATTAAAATCTTGAAAAATACCGCGGGGTAGTTCTATGTACCATTTAGCAGCAGCGCCAGTGAGAGTGCATTGGAAAAGATGTAGACGAATTGAGTCATCTATCCAAGAGTTCAAAGAACACCACAAATGGTATGTCATGACATTTTCTTGGGGGTCTTCTCCAGATTTACCCTCAAACTTATGACAATCACTAGGCACCTTCGTCGGAACCAGAGGCCAATATGGATTATGAAGAATCAGATCATTGGTCAATTTGGACGCGTCTGGTAATTCCAACGTGGCGAGAAAAGGAAATTGAGGGTTAAAAGGCATGCGAGGTCCCCGATAAGGACTTGTACTTGTAATCCAGCCTAGTTGAGCATAACTCTGCCCCCATTGGTTCTGTCCTGGAGGATTCTGACCATAGGGGGTATAAGCCGGATAATTAGGTTGATATGGTGGCTGAAAACCAGGATACGAGGGTTGATAGCTAGGGTATTGATTCTGATTATACGTGGGCCTCGATTGAGCAGTGTACGGATTTGAATATGGAGTATAAGTATAGCTTGGATGTTGAAGGTAATAACTAGAACCTTGAGGCGGGTTGTAAACTGGTCGAGACTGACCTTGAAGGTAATAGCTACCTTGGGGTTGAATGGGCTGCTGGTAAGTGGGACCCTACTGAGTCTGATAAGTTGGGCGCATAGGTGGATTTGGATGTGGCATAGAATAGATCGGTTGCTGAGCAGGGTTAACAAGCTGTGCAGGTTGTCCTGGTTGAACATGTTGACTTGGCTGTGTAGGTTGCCCTGGTTGAACAGGTTGACCTGGATGATGAGGGACACCAGGTTGCCTTGGTTGAGCAGGTTGGCCTGATGCCAGGAGTGGGCCAGGTTGTGCCTGATAACCAGGTTGACCTGTGGCAGGACCATAAGATGGCCCAAACTGTGCAAAATTTTGACCAATTGGAAAATGAGGCTGCTGAGGTTGCACCAAAGGTTGAGAAGGATGGGTTTACCCCCCCAGGACCATATGGTGGTCGAGGTTGATACCCGGGTTGTCCTGCCGGTCCTTGAGTTTGTCCTGGTTGGACCACAGGGTGAGGTTGTAGAGGTTGACCTTGAGGATTGTAAGACTGCCCTTGCGGGCCGTAAAATAATCCCTGCTGGACCGAAGGTTGTCCCTGTAAGGGTTATCCTTGTAGGTCATATGCATACCCTAGTTGGGCTGAAGGTTGTCCTTGGAAGGGTTGTCCTTGTGGGCCATAAGCATATCCTTGCTGAAAAAAGGCTATCCCTGAAGGTTCTGCCCTTTTTGATTGGAAGGTTGCCCATGCTGGGTAGATAGAAAACCGTTAATATACTGATAAGCCTCAGGAGTAGGAAAATGAAGCGGGTTGCCCTGCTCATCATATTAATATGGAAATACGTAGATCGGGGCACCATCCGCTCCATAATGGGAAAAGTAAGGATGGTTAAGATCCTAAAGGATTGACCAACCTCAGAGATCGGTGGTTGTAAAGACATCTGGTACTCCTTGGGAGAAATGTTCTCTAGAATGGCAGAAGCAATATAAACGTCTTCAAGAACTGACGAGGTCCTAGTTGAATGAGTAGTGAAAACAGGCGTAGACGCAACCACACAGATAGTAGCTCTAACAGGTGCTGATGTGACAAAAGGAGATGCCGTGAGAGGTGTCGATGGTGACATCCCTAACGTGGGAATGGTTGGCCTCGTGGATGGAGTCGATACTCCCATAGAGGCAATAGTGGCCATGACCTAAATTAAAGACCTATATCCAGCTGGGAGCGAAGGACCAAGTGAAGACATAACATAAGGTTCATGGATTTCTTCGGGAAAAAGCTGGTAATCTTCACTAGAAGTAGGAATTCCCTCACTAAGAGAAGGACTGGAGGAGCCCATATCTGACCTTGCCGTAAGATCTTCTAAAAGACGACGGGGACTAGGAGGTATGACAACGACCAAAAAGGGTGATCCCGATGTCAGAGGATGGAAGTATTCCCCTACTCAAAATCCAAACCAAGCGTTGGACAAGGGCCAATCGAACTCAACTATTCCTCCAAAGGGAAACTCATATATAACCAGTCCCCTGTTGGGAAACTCGGATACAACGGGCTGCTGATGCTTAGCAGAGGATTAGGGGACCTCTGATGAATCGTCTATATAAGGACTACTAGTAGACAAAACTGATGGTTTCTCCACTGTGACTATAGCAAAAAAGAGGAAGAGATCAGAAATGAAGATGCACGGGCAAAAACCAAGGCAAACAAAAACAGGCCGAAAAAATCAATCTCTAATTGGGCGTGTGATCGTAGGTGATTAATTTTACCAAATTGAAAATGGAAATTTTATCGTTTCATGTTTTAAGAGTCTATAAACAAGTAAAATATGACTCTACCACTTTCAGTTTGGAAACAAGCGTGAAAGGACAAGCGCTTGATGATATTTTCAAGTTTAGGGAGCCAGTAAAGATAAAAAATGACTGCTCTGGTAATCTAGGTAGATGGGTGTACCAGATATCCATGAAATGCCATATACACCTTGCTAAAAATGAAAGAGAAATCAACCAAGGACTTAACGTACATGCAGGTAATCAACCCGAATGCTGTGTCCAGTGTATCACGGGTAAAAGGCGGTAGACTCGGCTTCCTATAGATAAAGGATTTGCAACCTAATGGGGTCTCCCTTTATATACTCGACGGTACGGGGAGCACAAGTCCGTACTAGTGCTGTCTGTAGCCAGATGGCGAGCGACAACCGCTAGGCTTAAAGATGTCAGAACATGTCTCTACCTTAGACGACTAGATGTCCCATTAAGTTTCAATGCTGCCTTAGGTTAATTCATTAAATTTTAAAGTTGATCTTCAATTTACGTTTCGATTTCAAGGCCCTATCGAATGTTGGATCTCATAAAACCTCTAGATGCAAACTACATGCCACAAAATATCATTTTGTTCAATGAAGAGCTATCTACGGGAGAGTTGAGAGCTTTCAAATGACAAAAAAATGAACACACAAAAACATCCACTACTATTTCCAATGCAAGCTAATGAAACTAGAAAACTTATCTCTGGAGTTATATAACACTAGTAATGTGAAAGAGCTTTCAATTTTCACTATGCCAATCGAAATGCAAAAGATTTTGTTTTATTTATTTTTCACTATATTAGAGCAGATGCACTAAATGAATGAAAAACTAATTAAAACATCAATTCAAGAATGATAAAGGGAGAGTTGAAAAAAAATCAAGTTTACTCAACTCAAACAAGTACAATCGAGACTCAAATTGATAACAAAATCCCTCAAAGCGAAGAAGAATCTCGAAAGAGAATCAACAAACCGTGTAATCTAGGCTTGGAGCAACACAAAGCGAAACTGAATGAAAGAGAGGACAATCACTCAATTAACGCAATGATTCAATGGAATCCAGCAAGATGAATGCAAAGAAGCACAAACAAAGTTGACCGGGAAAACAAAGACCCAAAACTCCCACGGGAGGCTCAGCATAATGAAGCACCTAGAAGCCCTAGGGCTAGAATGAAAAAATGATAGAAAAATGTGAACAACCGGAGGATAAGGGCTAAACACGGTAAAAAATGACTTCAATGTACTCAAATAATCAGAAAAAATGAACCACCACCAAAATTCAAGCTCAGAAAGTCCAAGAACAGGCAAACCCTAATACCAAGCAGGGTTGGCATGCCTGTTTGGCTGTAATCTACGCCAAACAGGGGTTGGCGCGGGTGCCTAATGAGCAACAAGCGCTTGTTGGTGCGACTGTCAGGGGGATAACCACGCCAATTGAGTTTACCCTAGAAAAATGATAAAAAATGAACTCACAGAGACTAGATCTGGTCTTCTGGGGGTTGAATAGGGGTTTAACACCAAGGAAGGTGAACCAGAAAAGTAGACTAAACAAACGAAAGCCAAAAACAAACTAATAGAGAAAGGACTAACTCCCAATTCTCCCCAGTAGAGTCGCCAAATTTTTATGGAGGTAAATCCCCTCTGCAGACAGAGGCGATCCCACTAGCCCTAGATTGGGTCTAGCAATAATCAAATCATGCAATGACGTAGGTTCCTAGTTACAAGAAAGACAAAGATCGTGATAAGTAGCCTACCTCAAATCCCACACCGTTGTTGTCGAGGAAGAAGTGGTGCTCCTCGTCCCTAGCTTGACAGATCACAATCCTTCCATTCACCATGTCCAGACACCTATACACATGTACAGAAACGACGACATACAACGTAATACTTAAAGCATGTAACTATATATCAGTCAAAGAAGATATAATTCGTTACATTGCATAAAAGAGTAGACACATGAATGGAACCAAAATCAGAGTCGCTTATATTATAGATGACAAAAAGGGAGATTACAACCAAATGCTCTGACGCTATGATCTTCCTTTGGTGGGGCTTGCAGCGGAGCGCGTCTCAACAAAGCCTGTCGGGAATCTAGACAAAGCTCTCTCTCTTACGGGGTTCTCCTCGGCTCTGCTCTCAATAGTCGCCCAACTATAGTTTCTTCCGACAAGTTCAGCTAGCTATCAAATGGAGAGGGCAAGCTTTTATAGAGGGAGGAAGGGAGGTTGGGATCCCTATAATCATGGGATAGAGCCCTATCTCTTAGGAAGGTTCCATGAGAGGTGGAAAACCACTTCCTAATTAGGGAGATTCGAAGGCAAACAACCCAACTTATTTCTGATGATTCATTCTGAGTTGGTTAGAATCAAACTTTGGCCATTTTAAAAAAAAAAAAATTCCTTAATAGGCTTGGCGCGTGTGAGACAAAGGGATAGGGTGCCAACTAGCGTTCCCACTAGTGTGAATTTTCCCCATTGGCGCGAGGGATGAACTGGCTACCTGCGCCAATGCCAAAACATGTATTTTTAGGGTTTTCCGGAGGAATTTTTCTTCAAGAGAATTCTTGTCCTTATGAAGAAGGATGCCATTAAGGTGTTTTCAGGACATTTTCCTATTCACAGGTCACGGGAATAGTCCTCCAATGTACGGGATGAGGGATTGCACGGACGGTGACAAAATGCTATGTAACACTCGTAGAGTCAAATTCCCTTACATGCTATGTGAGGGTGACCACCTTCTTCGTGATTGCCTTGGTATTCCCAAGGTGCTATAAGTATGGTCCATTGGCCCGATTCATCCTTCATCATCAACCTCTGGGCATCATGTTGATGATGAGCCTTTAACTAAAGATAATGTCACTCGTAAGAAACAAGGTAAGATAAAATTTCCCTGTAGGTTGTGTGATGGGAACCATCCCATTCACCTCTGTCCTTATATAGATGAAGCCTCTAAAGTATTGGATACCGTTTTGACTTCTGAGTCCTGTTTTCCCATTGGTTACTGAAAGTTTTCTTCGAGTCCTCCCATAATTGATCCACTCATTGATCGGGATTCATCTCCGATCAATTCCACTATCTCTGAAAGTCAGTCTTCTGAGTCCATTTATGACCAATCATTGGTTGAGAAAAAGGTCGACCTGATTCCACATAGAGTTCATCAGGTCTTTTCAATCGAGAGTTCTCATCCTAGTCATGTTTTTTTTGTTTCCTATGATTCCCTATGATCGGAGGCTGAGCCTCCTGTTTCCATGATCAAGGAGGGTGATCCTTTGACTCCCATCGCCATAGTTCCAGAAAGTGATCCTCCTTCTCTCATTCCCAGAGTTCAGGAGGATGGTCTTTCCGCTCTTGTAACGGAAGGGGATAGTCCTCTTATTCCTATGGCACCCCCTCCATGTAGTTTGGTTGCTTCCTTTGATCGAAGTCGGTTCATGGGATACCGTATTCCTTCTTATGTGCCCCTTGAGATCATTGTACAAGCTTGCTATATGGTTGTACCAGGCACGATTATAGATGAAGGTGCCTCGGTTAGTATTCTGTCCTCAACTACATGGCAAGCTTTGGGTTCTTCGCCACTTGTGCCTATTACTCAGAATCTATTGGATTTTAACAGAGGAACAAGTCAACCATTAGGGATGATTCTGATGTTGACTATTAATTTTGGAGGGAAGACTGCATATATAGATGTAATGGTGGTTCAAGGTCCATTGGATTTTAATTTACTCCTGGGGCGCGACTATGCTTATGCTATGGGCGCGCTTGTCTCTTCCCTCTTTCGTGTGATTTTTTTTCCACACTAAGGTACGATAGTGACCATTGATCAGCTTTCATTCTTTGGTCTTGATGTGACATCTAGTCTACCATCATCCCTTCCTAGTCCTTACCTGTCGATGATGACTTCCCCGCCACAAGTCAATTATGTGGCCACCTATTCCCTGTCCACGTCCACTGATAATTCAGTCAGTGAGGTAGTAGACCATGTACTGGGGGCATTGGATTCTAATTTCCAGAGTGTTTTTCTCCAGTCAGATGAGAAACTATTGGAATCCATGACTTCTTATTCATCATGATAAGTTCGTCGGAGCATAATTCATTTTCTTGTGTCAAGCTCCTTAAAAAATGAAACAAGCCTCTTTCAGAGAATAGTTCGCTTTCTTGTGTCAAGCTCCTTAAAAAATGAAACAAGCTTCTTTCAGAGCATAGTTCATTTTCTTGTGTCAAGATCCTTAAAAAATGAAATAAGCTTTTCAGAGCAGAGTTGGTTTTCTTGTGTCAAGATCCTTAAAAAATGAAACAAGCCTCTTTCAGAGCATAGTTCGTTTTCTTGTGTCAAGCTCCTTAAAAAAATGAAACAAGCTCGTTAGAGTAGTGTTCTTTGTCTTGTGTCAAGCTCTTTAAAAAATGAAACAATGTGTCATGAGGATAGTTTTGTTACTGTGTCAACCTCGTTAAAAAATGAAAAAGGTTCCCTTTTAAATCCGAGCTTTTGATTAGATCTCGTAAAATCCCAGTCGAGTCTTTTGCCTGATCTCATAATTGAACCTTCATTTCATCCACCTGTTAGTAACTAGTAGTTCTCTCAAGTGAATGCCATGAAGCAGGGGGGGATTTACCTCGAATTGAGTCACCATGCTGGGGGAATGCAAAAATTTTCAAGCATAGTTTATCTTTGTTTCTAGCTTGTGTAAAAATGAAACCAATTCCAAGCAGATTTTCCCATGTTTTCAAGCTTGTGTAAAAATTAAAACATTGCCATTTGACCTCTTGTGAGTTCCATTTTATCAACCTATTTTTCCAAATCAACCTTGGTTTTCTCATTCCATCGTCACCATCTACCTGGCGGATCATACGCTTTCACTTGATTGTCTTACCCATTCCTGAGGAACAACTGCAGTGAGTGGTCTTGTTAGCCAACCTCTTGACCTTTACTTATTCTGAGTAGTTCCACCATCACCGGGACCAGTTGCTACCCTTAATACCACTCATTCCTCTAGGAGGAGTCAACTTTCAGATCTTTTCTAGTTCTCAAAAATTGAAAAGATTGCCGAGACTCTTGTCATTTTGAACTCTTTAAAGGCTGAAAAACATCATCTACCTAGTATACGTTTACCCCTTTTTCGGGATGGGACAAATTATTTATGAAAAAGGAATACCTTAGCCAATCATGACTAAGAGGTTCTCTCATATTTTTTTTTCTACCTTTGCGGGTATGAGGGACTATCTACGAAAAGGGACCTTCTAGTTTTATTTCCCCTTCTTTTCAAACTATCTAAATATGAAAAGACATCGATTTATTCCTTTTTCAAACTCGTTAAAACCTAATGACATCAGAAATCGTCACCATGACATTACCTCCTTCCTCCTTCCTAGGGCTCGTAAAATGTACTAGGATGGATTTGTCCGAAGGAAAAACTTATATGAAAAGCATATGCTATCCTCTTCAAGCTTATGTAAAAATAAAGAGGTACTCACCATAAATGGTGGGGGAAAATAGAATTTATTCGTCAGTTGTACCGACAGTATGTCACTCTTGAACATGACACTCATCTACAAGTCGTGTCGGTTTGGGATATATTCACTCTCTCCCCTTGCCTCCATGGGTTTAGGAAATCCATTTTCCTCTCATTCGATTTCCAATATTTTCAACATGACCTCTGATCCTATTTGATTCAAATGCCGCCAAATTCCAGAGTCGTGTCGCTGATATGTTCAAGAGAAAATCCTTCTGTAGTTTGTACATTCCCTGATCCCCTATTTCATATTACATTCTCTGTTTCATCTTGATGATATGGGATTCATTATCACCCTCCTTCGATGGACCGCTTCTTGTCGACTTCATCTCATTATCCGAGAAGTCGATCTAGAGACTCCTTTATCGTACCTTAGAGCTTGCATTCCCTAATGGAAATTTCTTCGCATTAGACGATGGGTTATCATCATAAGCCTTCGATCGAGTGATTTCACAGGTGTTCGGCTCCAAATCACTGTTCAAATTACGTGGATTTTACTAGTAGTACCTTGAGAACCATTGTCATTACTGGCAGTCTCTCTTGCACATGTTAATAGCTTTCATCGTTGGCTGGTAATCAGGTTACTTTCTTGCATGTTCGACTTCAGCTCATTCATTCACATGCCTGAATTTGTACTCATTTGGGTCGTGATGGAGCGCAAGACCCTGGATTTTATTCTCTAGAGTCTAGGTTGCAAGGCAATATGAATTTTCCATGATTGGATACATGTTTCTTTCATATGGATGGTTGCGACCATCTCATGAGTCTATATGTGATCCTTCTCAGATGGATAGCTGTGACCATACCATGGTCTCTTTTATGGATGGCTGTGTCCATGCCTTGATTCGTGTATTTTCATAAGAGTTTCCAGTTATGTATATGTATCTATGCTTGATTTTTCAGGTCTCCCGATGGCAGCGTCTAGTTCCTTGCACACACTTTTAAAGAATTTCACCCTTCACTCATGTTCAGACTTCATACTTTAGGGGGCATCTGTTACACAACAATTTGTCACTATCCTTGTACTCCCCATTCATTGATCCTGGAGGAATCATACAGTGACCCTTGTGTACTTTCCAAGCATGGAATACATACCCCTAAACCACACTTTGTCTTCCAATTCATCTCCCTTTACAACTTTTCTAGAAGGTCCCTATAAAAACCTGGTTTTCAAGGTCGGCGCTTTGTCTCAGTGTCTGAACCATGCCGATAGCAGATATTTGCATAGAGACCCACGTCGATCGATGCTCTGTCTTAATGTCAGACCCACGACGATCCTCTTTTGGAAAGTTTTTAAAATAGAAATGAAGTTTCCATGACTAGAAGCTTTGCAAGGCGGCGATCTGGAAGTTTTTTTTTGAGGATATGGCTGAGGAATTCCCCTTTGGGCTTCTTGTTCCCAAGAAATAGGAACTAATCCAAGGATAAGCTCTTTTCCCATTATTTGAGGGCCCATATCCTCCTCCTCCATTGTTATATAAGAAGACCTCTTTCACCTCTGCTACCTTGGTTAGAGTTAGCTAGTTGGTTAGAGGAAATAATCATAGAGAGGAGAAGCAATTATAGCTTCAGGAGAACAGAGTAGAGTGTGATTGTTTTTGTGTGTTAAGAAGATAGTGAGATCTTGGACCTTTATGTATGATGGTGTTGCGAATGTGCTTGGATACAGACCTGCCAGAGGAGAGCCTAAACATCAAGGCTTGGTTGTAAACTCCTCTTGTATTTATCATAATAAAATGCAACTGATGTTTATCTTCCACTCTTGTTTACATTTATAATGAGATTTCTAGCATTCCTTGATCAGTTAGATATGTTGTAATTGTTTTATGTTTGTCGTGATTTTATTCTTGTCGTGGTGTCTTGACTATCTGTACAGGGAATCAAATGTTGGTAGCAGTGTTTATCGAGCTTGAGAAGAGCGAAAAATGTTAGTATGTTCCTGTAGTTTCTAAACCCAACCTAGGGATAGAGGTATTTCATCTGTCCGCAGAGGGGATTTTCCTGCACAACAGACGTGAATCTCTTCCATTGAAAGCCTCCAAGGCATTCAGAGACTGGCTAAGAGTCGGAGAGCCGATGGCTTTCCAACAAGACAAAAACATAATGCAAGTGGATGCACCCTCATCCACGACTGAATGATGGATTGTATTTCCATTAATTATTACTTGAATGAGGGAAGAAAGATGATGGGGAAGACTCAGAACATGGTTTTCTAGATTGAAAATGATGAGACTCGAATTAGTTAGATAAATTCCTCTAATTAAGGATAGTAGTGATTTCCATTGTGAAGGGAAGCTCTGAAGAACCTCTAATGAAAAAATAGCAGAAGGTGGCTGAGCCAAATCCTTATCGATATTGTAATGTTGAGAAGTTCGGGCATTCGATTTATAAGAGATTTTCGAGGCCCATGTTTATAAGGTGGTCGGATAACGAGATCAGGACTAGGTATTTCAATATGAAGAGGAATGAAAGTGGGTAGAGTAAAAGGAGTAGCAACATCAAAAATTTCTTTCTCCACCGACTGAAAAGGATGAGTTGAATAATCTGTGGACCTGGTGACCATGGAAATGGGTGTTTTTTCATTCATCATAAACACTTGGGAAACCAACGAGGAAGAATATGGGGGTTTGTCTACCATCTGAGTTTGCTGAGATGGAAATGGTTCTTTTAGGACAGCCACAGTTCCTTGAGTACCTTTCAATAAAAAAATAACTTAAGCCCGTCATGGGTAGTCTTTAGTGTAGTGTTCGTCATCAAATATTAGGCGAGGGAGCTTGTGCTTAGTTCCATCATCAGTACGATGTTTGGGAGAATCCTGTTTCGGGGCTTCAGATTTGGATTTGCGTTTTCCGTAGTTTTACCTTTGGAAGTTTTTTTTGTTGCGGTAGACTTGACAACATTAACCTCCATAGTTTTAATAGGATTCAAAGGATTCTGTGAAACAGAATCGGACGAGGAGTTGGATTTCTTCTTAGTAGAAGCAGAGGAAGACTTTCGAGAAGCCTGGGTAACTAACCCAATGATGTCGTTGACATGTGGTGTCATCGGAGCATTCGAAGTTTCAGTTTTGTTAGAAGTGTGCGGAGCATTAGGCAAGAGATCATACAATGTTCCAGGCTAGGAATAAACCAGATCAAGATACTATGCACGAGAAATGGATTTTTCTTATGTGACACGTGACCCCATATCAATATCCTTGGAAATCTCATTGACGAAGGATTTGGTGAACCATTCAGTTAAGAGTTGATCAGGAATTTCAAATTTGATAAAATGGTGTCACTGTCTCTATTCATGGATGTGATCAGAGATGTGTGTAGAGGTATCATGTTTTAAGGATGTAAGGAGGTGAGTTCCTATTTCATAACAAATAGGTAGCTGGAAGTGCATGAGGAAATCCATAGCTAGAGAATTGAAATCTTGGAGCGTTCCACGAGGAAGCTCAATGTACCACTTTGCAGCGACACCAATTAAAGTTCTTTGAAAAAGACGCAGATGGATGGAGTGATAAACCCAGGAATTGGAGGAACACTAGAGATGGTAGGTCATGACATGTGCCTAGGCATATTCTCCAGACTTTCCTTAAAATTTAGAGTAATGGCTTGGGATTTTGGTAGGAACAAGAATCCAATATGGATTATGGAGAATAGGATCATTAGTTAATCTTAACACATTGGGTAGTTCGAACGTTGCAAGAAAAGGCATAAGTGGCCTTTGATAAAGGCCCATTTGTGGATTCCAACTAGGTTGGGAGAAATTTTTCCCTCATGGGTTTTGTCCGGAAGGATTTTTCCCATAAGGATTCAAACCTTGGGGATTTTTACCATATCCTGATTATGGACCAAAGAATGGATTTTGACCTGCAATAGACCACTGAGGTCCAGCTTGAGCATAATTCGCAGCGTATGGATTTTTCTTCTGTTGAAAATTTTGGAACATAGTACCTTGAGGTTGACCTTGTGAGCCCAAAAGTTAACCTTGTGAACCCAAAGGTTGAGCATGTGAACCGAATTGTTGAACTTGAGGATGTTGAGGATTGGACATCATGGTACTATGAGGATTGTGCATCATGGTACCTTGAGGCTACTAAGATTATCCAGGTTGACCCGGATGAACAAATATTTTACTTTGTTGCGATGAGGGTTGTCCTTGTTTGATAAAATGTTGGAATTGTTGAGTGTAAGGTTTTCACTGTTAAAAAAAATGTTGTCCCTGTTGAGTATAGGAAAAGTGACTCTCCTTGGAGTCATCTTTAAGCTCTTTTCTGACTCTCGAAATATGAAAATATTGCCGATTATTTTTCATTTTGAACTCATTAAAGTAAACAAAATTTCATTTACCTAGTACACATTTACCCTTTTTTCGGGTTGGGATAAACTATTTATGAAAAAGGAATACCTTAGTCAATCATGACTAAGAGGTTCTCTCTAACATTGTTTTCTACCTTTTTGGATTCGATGGACTATTTATGAAAAGGGCCCTATGGAGTTTTATTTTCAACCTCTTTTCAAACTCTCTAAACATGAAATGCACTGAGTTTCGCCTTTGTCAGACTCCTTAAAATTTAATGACATTAGATTTGTCATCATGAAGCTACTGAGTTCCTCCTTCCTAGGGCTCATAAAATGCACGAGGATGGATTTGTCTGAAGGACAAACTTATACGAAAAGTAGATGCTATCCCCTTCAATATTGTATTAAAAAATAATTGGGGTACTCGCCAGAAATGGTGGGGGAAGTATGGAAGTATTTATTAGTTTTGTCGGCAGTATGTTGCTCTTGAACATGACACTTATCTATAGTTCATGTGGGGTTGGGGATATCCTACATTCATCACTTTTCCTCCATGGGTTTGGGAAATATATTTTCCTCTCATTAAATTAAAGATCTTGTCAACATGACCTCTGATTCCATTTGAGTCAAATACTTCCAACCTTCGAAATCATTTCGCCGATATGTTCAAGAGAAATTCATTCATTACCTGATACTCTGTTCAGTCTTGATTCACAACCATCTTGTTCCTTGGTCTCGTGTCGATGATGTGGGATACATCATGGCCCTCCTTCAACGGATTGCTTCCTGTCGACCTCAGCTCATTATCCGGGAAGTTGATCTAGAGACTCCTTGCAGTACCTTAGAGCCTGCATGCCCTAATGGAAGTTTTTTCACATTCGACAACAGGTTTGCATCATTGGCCTTCGATCAAGTGGGTTCATGAGTGTTCGAGTTCAGTTCCTTATTCACATCTTGTGGATTGTAATACTAGTGCCTTGAGGGCCATTTTTATTATTGGCGGTCTCTCTCAGACCTATTAACAAATTACATCATTGACTTGTAATTAGGAAATTTTTTTACATGTTCGATTTTAGCTCACTTATTCACATGCCTGAATTTTTACTTGATCGGGTCATGACGAAGCACAAGACCCTATATTTTTTCTGATAAAGTCTAGGTTCCAAGGTAATATGATTTATTCATGACTGTATACATGAATATTTTTTACGGATGCTTGCGAACATACCTGAGTCCATATTTGTGATCCTTCTTATTGTTGGATGGTTGCATCCATGCTATGGATCCTATTACATGATCTCTTCTATGGATGGTTGCATCCATGTCTTATACACATGTATTTATATCAGATATTTTATTTGTATATATGTATTTGATTCGCATGTTTTTCGACGATGACGTCTTAGTCCTGGCACATACTCATAAATCATTTCACCCCTCACTCTCATTATGCCTTCATGCTTTAGGGGGAATCTATTACGCAACATTTTTTTACTGTACCTGCACTCCCTATTCTTGAATCTTGGAGGACCATAACAGTGATCCCTGTGTACTTTTTCCATCATGAAAATATTATTTTTCATCCCTTAGAGTCTGAACAAAAATCTCTCTTTTGATCATTTCTAGAGTAGTCCCCTAAAAAACCACTTTTTTGGAGCAGCTTGACCCTTCTATGTCTCACCAGCACTAATGGCTCATCCTTAGCCTGTGACCAGTGCCGATCAACACTAGTCTAGACCTCACACCTGTGCCTATCTACTTATGGAATATTTTTTAAAATGGAGATGAAGCTTCATCGCCTAGAAGCTTCGAGGGCAAAGAGTTGGATGTTTGTTGATCGAGATATTGGCGAGCATCCTCCTTTGGGCCTCCTGTTCCTAAATAAGAGGAACCTCCCAAATAGATAAGCCATTTTCCCACCTTAAATAGATCCATATCCCCTCCTTTATCTCTATAAATTGATCACCATCCAATGCTTTTGCTAATTAGAATAGAATAAAAGAGAATAGCAAAGAAAGGTTTGAATATTGTCATAGGCATTGAAGGAGAGAGTTGAGACCCTTTCCCTTCTCACACTAAGTGGAAAAAGATTGATTTCAAGACATGCCCGGATTCAGACCCGCCGAAGGAGAGCTTCGACTTCAAGGTGCAGGTTGTAACTCCTATTTTATTAATAATATGATACAACTGATATTTATTTTCCATTCTTGTCCATATTCATGATAAGAATTCTAGAATTCCTTGATCAGTTAGATATATTATTCTTGTATATGCATGATTTACTTCTATGTTATTTGTTGTTTCTTGGTCACTTTCACAGATAATTGAATGCTGGTAGAAGCGGAAATCAAATTTGGAAGAGCGAAGGATGAAAGAGCTTCGACGAAGAACAACATTGCAGCATTAGATCGAGGTAGGCCATCTCCTTCGATCTATTTTTCATTTATAATCTAGGAAAGTAGGTATTTTATTGTTCCCCTTGTTACTAGACCCACCCTAGAGCTAGAAGGATCGTCTCTGTCCGAAGAGAGGATTTACTTATAAAATACCTACTTTCCTAGATTATAAATGAAACATAGATCGAAGGAGATGGCCTACCTCGATTTGATGCTATGATGTTGATCTTCGTCGAAGCTATTTTGTCCTTTGCTCTTCCAAACTTGATATCTACTGCTACCAGCATTCAATTATTAGTGGAATTAACCAAGAAACAATAAGAAACATACAAGTAAAACATGCATATACAAGAATAATGTATCTAACTGATCAAGGAATGCTAGAATTCTTATCAGGAACATGGACAAGAACAGAAAATAAATATCAGTTTTATCATATTATTAATAAATTATGAGTTACAACCTATGCCTTGTTGTCGAAGCTTTCCTTCAACGGGTCCAAATCTAAGCATGTCTACAAAGAACTCTTTTGCAACTCAGTGTGATAAGGGCAAGGGTATCAAATCTGTCCTTCAATTCCTATGACAATCTTCAAACCTTTCTCTAATATTTTATTCTATTATGTTCTAACTAGAAGAGGCATTAGATGGTGATCAATTTATAGAGATAGAGGAGGGGACATGGATCCACTTAAGGTGGGAAAATTTCTTATCTCTTTGGGAGGTTCCTCTTTTGTAGGAACAAGAGGCCTAAAGGATGAAGCTTGACCATATCCTGATCAACAAACATCCAGCTCTTCGCCCTTGAAGCTTCTAGGCCATGCAGCTTTGTTTCAATTTTAAAAAAAATTCCAAAAGTAGATCAGCACGGGTGTGAGGTCCAGAATATCACCGATCGGCACTGGTCACATGTTAAGGATGAGCCATTGGCACTGGTGAGAAACAGAAGGGTCGCGCTACTCCAAAAAAGCAGTTTTTTAGGGAGCTACTCCAAAAATGATAAAAGGAGATATTGGTCTTCAGACTGTAAGGGATGCAAAGTCATATTTTCATGATGGAAAAAGTACAGAGGTATCACTATTAGGGTCCTCAATGATTCAGGAATAGGGAGTGGAGGGACAGTGACAAAATGTTGCGTAACAACATGGTAAGTAAATTTTTTTTATGGTAATGTATAAATGGTTGTGACAAGTGGTATCAGAGCGTGGTTACACGCTGGGGCCAGATGGGCCATTTAAATAGCCATGGGTATTTTCATTGTGTTTTAAATGTGCACAATGACAGGAAATTGTTGATAAGCTTCGATGAGGAGATGATCTGGTCATCAAACACCAAAAGCTACAGGGGAATCTCATCCTCTACCTAATATGGAGATTAATTCAGAGATGTGGGTACAATGAAGTGTGGATCAACACCAACAAACTAGTAGATTACTGGAAGAATAACAACGTCAAACCAACAGATTGTTGGATATGGTGAAATAGCTCTAGAAAGAAATAATTCGAGTAAGAAGAGACAATGAAAGGTTAATGAGGGAACAAGAGAGGATTCTTAAAATCCTCTCAGATAATCAAAATCATCGTTTAGCACAGTCTAGTCTGGAGAGGGACACCCATGAAGAAAGTGAGCAACAATAGTAAGTTAATGAAAATCCGAAAGGAAGTCGTACCCAGCGAAGTAACAAAATTAGAACTCACAATGAAGCGGATTCTGGGAATGTTTCCGATCAGCAAGAGTTGAAAAAACAGAAAGTAGAGCTATAAGGTGAATTCTAGAAAATTAAACCTCCTACATTCGATGGAGAGGTTGAAGAAGTGGTAGAAGCATGGATAATTAATATGAAAAAATATTTTCAAGTTTATGAGTATAACAATAAGCTAAAAGCTCGCTTGGCTATTTACCAACTCCAGGAAAAAGCCACATTATGGTGAAAGGAAGTTAAAAATGTGTGGGGAATTGAAGACCAGAATGTGACTTGGGACAAGTTCCAGCAATATTTTAAAGACAAGTATCTAACAAAGAGATTCTACGATGAAAAATCTCGAGAATTTCATGACTTGAAGTTCGGACAACTGTTTATGGATGAGTTCATAACTAAATTTACCTCCTTACTAAGGTATGTACCATATTTGAAAGATGAAAAAGAAAAAGTACAAATATTCTTGAGTAGCTTACCTACTCACATGAAGGAGAGGATCGAGTTTGTGACTTTAAAGACTATGGATGAGGTGATTCGAAAATAACGAATGTGCTATTAGCAGTCCAAGGTAAAAGGAGATGCTGGAGGAATTTGGCCACTAAAGAAGGGGCATAAACATACTTCAAATTTTAAAAGTAGTAGACCAGGAAATTATAAAAAATTTGCAAGAAACCGAGCAAATAGACAATATGGTAAAAACCAGCAAAAGCCTAAATGGCCAGCAGAAGAGCGCCCTACTGAAGCATCTAGCAGACTAGACCGTGGGCATATCTAGAAACCATTGTTACAATGTTGGGGATGCGGTGAGGCTCATTATTGTAAGAACTGTCCTCACAGTGGAAGAAATGAAACTACAACAAATTTGCATGAGGCATCCACATTAGGCGATGTTGCATGAAATATACCAAGGATCAATCCCACACTAGAATATTGGAAAGAAGATTACTGAATGACCATGATTGAACTCAAAGGTAAGTTATATTATTCCCAAATTGTTTCTATTTTGGTTGATCTTGGTTCTAGTTTAAGTTATAAAAATCCCCAGATAGTTGAAAAATGTAATTCGCAAAGAGAGAAATTTAAAATTCCCTGGTTGGTACAATTGGCTACTGGAGAAAAGAGAAGAGTTAATGCTAAAATATCAAACTTTTTCCTGGAAATAGGAAACCAACAGATAATTGTTGAACTGAATATTTTACCCTTAGGTTCCTATGATATATTGTTGGGAATGGAATGGTTAGTAGGACATTGGTCAGTGGTAGATTGGAAGGATAAAATCATCCATTTTAAGGTTGAATATGGTACTCGCAAGGAGTTACAAGGAATTAAGAAACCACACAAATTGTGCCCCATCACTGCATCCCAACTAGGTAAATTCATCAAAAAAGGGTGTCAAATTTATGTTATTCAAGTGGGGTTTGATAAATCTAAAGACAAGAATATTATGCTGGAAAATATTCCAGTTGTTCAAGACTTTATGGATGTGTTTCTTGAAAATATTCTGGTACTACCCCCAAAGCGAGATATCGATTTTACCATTGAGTTAGTACCTAGAGCAGCACCTGTGTCACGAGAACCATATAGAATGAGTGTTCCTGAGATAATAAAAAAAAAATACAGCCGTAATAACTATTGGATAAGGGGTATATCCATCCTAGTGTGTCCCCTTGGGGAGCACCAGTGTTGTTCGTTAAAAAGAAATACAGTACGATGCGGATGTGTATGGATTACAGGCAGCTTAATAAACTAACTGCCAAAAAAAACATCTGCTGCCACGAATAGATGATATTTTTGATCAAGTAAAAGTAGCAACCGTGTTTTCAAAGATAGACCTAAGATCAAGGTATCACCAGATATGGATTAGGGATGGGGATATATCTAAAGCAGCCTTTTGTATCAGTCTTCTCTCCAACCCACACTCATTTTTAGTAATTTTTGGGCTCTTAGGGAGATGGATCTTCCTTTATCTATTGAGGAGGGAGCCACTAGTTTTTCTCTCTAGAACATAGAGCGGCTAGGAGATTTTGGGGAGCCCAAAGGTCCTTATGGTTTTTATCGTCTTTAATAAAAGCATCAAGTGAGTGTGCATTTCGATATTGATCATTGGGATAGAAATGGTGTATGCACATTGGGAATTCAGGTTCTTGAAGATATATATTTTATTGAAGAGGAGCCCACCTTTTGTTTTATCTTTTTCTTGGTGGCCTTTCCCTCGAGACTTTTTCCCATCATGGGAATCTGTAACTTATTGGAGTGATCTAGGCTAGGATCAAAATCAAACTGACTAGCTGGTGTTGATAACCCAAAAGTGTATCCAATATCCCACAAGCTAGATATTCTAATCACCTGTGAGTTAGCAGGGACCTAGGTGTCCTGAGGCACATGGAAGTGGACCTATATCCTTGGCGACATCTACCCTTCTAGCCTTATCACAATGATACAACATGTTACTTGTGGGAATTTAATTTGGATGGGGAGGAGAACCAAAAATCCACATAACTACCATGTGTATGAACCCTCGACGAGAATTACTATCCATGATGGTGTTTATTTTGAGGTGACATTCTTTTTGCATCTTAAGTAGTAGATTTCGAGTCACTTGTGCAAATATTTATAGAGTGTCATTGGGATTTATGTCCATGACCAACCTTGTTTTGAAGGACTCAGAGCTAGCCAATTTGGAGAGTTTTTGCATGGTTTTTAACCATCAATGTTTGTTCAACTAAAACCTCCATACTTTATCATCATATGTGACATCCATTTCCATCATGTATAGCTACTTACCGAGGGTGGTGTGCAATGCTTCCTCAAGTGATTCTTTATGCTTCACCATTTTGTTCGAAATCAACTATCTTTTAATATTGGGCATCGTATCAAGCATCAAGTCCTATTTTGACTCATCTATTTTAGCAACTACTACCCATGCACTCTGGTGAGATGGATTGGTATCCATAATGGTACACATTTTATGATGTTTTATCAATTATATGTAAGTACCTGATTAGGATTTTTGAGTCAGTATATAATTCAGAGGGTCAATGTCTTTGATTTTAAAGTTTGAAATCCTTCCACATGGATCTTTGAGGGTGTTCATAGGTTGGGGTTACTTGTCCCTCTTTAGAGTTATGGACATTTTTTTTGTTTGGACCTTTTAGTTTCTATATACCTCATCATTCACTTGATGGTTGATGATGATTGATTATATTCAAAACCTTTGTTCTGTCTCCTCACCAACAACTATATTTTTGAAGAATTTGTGTAGTAGTTGTTAGTATTTTCCATTTTTGTGCCTCTATATTTGAACCTCTTCTGCTTCAAGATTCAACCAAGTTCATTAAGGTTATTTGACTCTCCTCTTTGGATTTTGGGTCATACTTCTTGATTGGATTTTTCAACCTCCATAGTATCTAACTCTTGTCATTAAAAATTCATCAATGTGAGATCTACAATTTCAACTTCAATGCCCTTTTCGACACTAATTTTTCTCTCTCTTTTAGAGATGGGTTTTTTCCTACGATTTTTTCTTGTTTTATCAACTTGTAAGAGTCTATTTTTTACTTGGGTACCAAATAAGGCCTTGTTTTTGGGACTCAATTTTTTCTTTGTTTACACCCTATGTTTCACTTAAGGGGGTGCTAGTGTTATTTCCAAATGGAGCCAACTATTGTTCGTGTTAAGCTCATGTTTGCAGCCTTATCTACTTAGTTTTTACAACTATAGTTAGATAACATTGGGCTTCTTCCATTTTTATATATAGTGTATGTCCTATTGTATTAGATACAATAATTAACAATAATAGATCTATCATAGAGCTAGAAAAATGGAGCACAAAATGTCTAGTTAACCAATCTAATCCCCTTTCAAATAAAAATGTGTAGCAAATATCACTTCATTCTTAGCCTCTTTGAGATATATCATCTTCAATAAACCTACTAGAGCATGCAAAAAACTTTTGGAAAGGCCATCAATAATGACATTTAGTTCACAAAAAGATATGCCTACAAGAAATATGAACCAAATTGATTAGAATCTCTATGATCTCCTTGATAAGGTGCTCCAACCACAAATTAAGATGTTTGAACTACACAAAAATTAAATAAATTGTCAATTGAGATATTCAACAAATTGAAAACTTCACATTCTCTCTCCAAGGCCATCAATAATGACATTTAGTTCACAAAGATGCTTCCTGAAATATGAACCAGCAAATCAAAGTCTCTGTGATCTCTGGGCGCCCATCAACCCACCGGCAGGTCAGCAAGGTTGTTACAAAAATTAAATAAATTGTCAATTGAGATATTCAACAAATTGAAAACTTCACATTCTCTCTCCAATAGTAATATAATCGTATTTATCTCAACAAAATTGTTAGATCCATAGCCGAGGTTATATGAGAGATAAATAGAATGTTGGCCATATAGATATAAAATACCATGTACCCCACAGTTTCCAAGATTTCCTTCACAAGCACTATTAAATAAACCCCGTGATATTGGCTTATAAATTATGGCTTGAACTATATGCCTCTACACCCTACAATATCCTTTTGGAAATCATAAAAATCATATCTAATTTTAAAGAACACCTATAGTAGAAAAAATATCTCATATTCAAAAGAACATCCCAATCCTCACCTTTGAGATAACATTGCAAATAGGAAGGGGTTGAGCTTTGAAGGCCTCAAGCTTTTAATCGTTCCAAAATGGACCTCCTCCTCCAACTTCAAATCCCTACAACAAGAGTATTAGTTGTGTCCCATACCTCCAATAATAAATACCAAAAATCATATGCTATATCGACTTAGAGGCACATCTACACAAGGGCTCTAGGAAGGAATATCAAAGGAATTCTTGGTTAAATTATCCCAGGTTAGGATTTTATTTGATAGAGCCACCCCTATAAACAATATACATTGAAGAAGGACCATCACCTTCAAAATTTTCTTCACAATTTCATCCACCACCATTAAGAGTTCCGCTCCATATCTAGGGAGAACATTGCCTCATATCCAATATTGGGGATATACAAACCACTAGTTGGGTTTTTTTTCCCAAATTAATAATTCCTCCTCCACCCACAAATTTATATTAATAGTAGTCAATACATGGGAAAAATTATACATGTCAAAAAATTCCAACTTTATCAAATTAGGATCATCCTAATTTAAATAAATTCCACCCCATAAAAATATATCTTTATTCCTAACATCAATGAGAATAAGCTTATTAAGTCCTCTGTTGGAATTATGATGCATGTGTTGTCCTTGATGGAAACCCTTTTGTAACATAACAGATATATGATAACCGAATGAGTTCAAAAATCAGTTCATAGGTGACAAAATGATGGAACAAAATGACAGAATGACGAGATAACAGTTTGCAAGTCAGAGACAAAAGTTTATGAAGGTGAATATTTGAATAAATATATGCGAGTTAGATAAGGAAAAGTAGTGTACACACATCGGTTTGACGAAGCAAAGTCGTGTACATGCTGGTGCACTATTTTATTAATACCAAGGGTCTTAACCATGGTATTATCCCACGATATTGAGTGTAGTAACGACTAGTTTGATCCCGTCAAAGATTACCACCAACACTAGTGTGGTTTTGGTTCATGGTATTGACTAAGGCTCAAACTATATAAGGAGGTGAAGATCAAAGTGCCAAGTGTGCATGAGTAAGGGTTTTTGATGAACACTTCAAGCTTAAATATATTTGCATTGTTTGGGCTATAGTTGTGAAGTTGATTTGAAATAATTATGCACCGATAAATACAATGATGGATCGGGAGCATGAGACTTGAAATGACTTACCATTGTAAGGTATTTTCATGGATTGAATAGATATATGATTTGACACATGTTTTATCTTTGAATATTATGATTTGGGTCCGTCTGAAGTTCTGAAGGGTTGCGCAATTTTAGGTCAAAATCTGCAGATCTATACGCAGGCTGGTCTTGGTAAATTCACGTATATATGCAGTTTCGCTTCATCAAAGGCGCGTAAATAAGGAAGGGTTTATACTTATAATATGTCTGATCAATCTTATCAATGTTGTTATATTTTTTTTGTTTGTAAATGATGTCTTCGTGTTGATTTGGGTTTAGTAGCAATGTCCAAAATAGAACTGTTTGAATGATGAAGTTGAAATTGTTTGCATGTTGATTGGTTGACAAGGATACTTGACACTACTATCTATATGATGTTTTAGGGATTTTTAATATAATAGAATACTTTAGAATGTATTTGTACAATTCTGTAATTGATTCAGATTAAAAACTTCCAAAATATGGTATGTTGAGATCTGTATGCAGGTTGCTTTTTAGAAAAGCGCGTATACACATGGGTTTCCTAAAGTGAAGTCACACACACACACACACACACACACACACACATATATATATTTAAATTAATGCTCAGGGCCGTAGTTGATTCACTGTGTTAATTCAGTATTCTGGGTTTAGTTCTGATATTCTGGTTACAATGATCTCACTATTATGTTTGAATTGATTTGGTGATTGGTTAAGTGACTGTTTGCTTCAGTGGTTGGTTCAATATTTATGTGGTTCAGTGATTGATTGTTTCAGTTGTGGTATTTAGTACACTACAAGGAAAATACCCTCTAGCGGAGGTTATAAAGGAGGTTTTTAGTGTTGTAAAATTGGCCAAAATTTTCAAAAAAACATTTACTACAACATCCGTTTATGGTTACGGAGGTTTTGGCGGAGCTTTTAACCAAAATTCAACTCACAAAAAAAAAAGGGTGGCTGAAGGTTACTACGGATGTTTTTTCATCGGTGCACTACTATGGATTTAATGCACCGGTGCGTACATGAAGATGGTGCCCCGGGGCTGCCTCAGTCGAACGAACGCACTGGGACGTTTAGGTGTAAAACCGCATCGGGTGTAGTGTTGGTCATACAATGCATGGGGCCATTCTAATTGGTCTTGGGATCTGTGCGGTGCCCATAAGTTGTATCAATGCACCGGTGCGTATACCTTTATGATGCACCGGTGCACTGTATCACAGAAAGGCACCGAGATTTATAATTGGTGTCGGTATTCGTGCGGTGCCCATGGATTGTACAAATCCACTGGTGCTTATAGATACATAAACGCCCCGGTACGTAGTATCAAACAAACGCAATGATATTTATAACTGGTATCGCTATTTGTGTGGTGCCCATAGATCATACAACGACACCGGTGCGTATAGACACATAAACACACTGGTCGACAGTTATTGACACACACCGGTTTTCATTTTGTTTTTTTAGAAACATCGACTTATGAAAGTCCAATTATTGTGATTGTTTTAAATTCATTATTCATCAAAAGTCGACACATCTTATAAAGATATTCATAATAATTAAATTTTTATTAATGCATTTGAATGTGCTATTTGGATTAATTTTTTATATCATATCAGAATTATTGTGGTTTTTTAAAATTCATTATTCATCAAAATTCAACACATATATATATCTTATAACAATATTCATACGAATTAAGTTTTTATTAGTGCATTTGAGAACGACAATGGAGAACGTAATAGAATAAATTAAAACATATATATATATATATATATATATATATATATATATATATATATATATATATATATATATATATATATATATATATATATATATATATAAAAGATAGTCTTTATCATACAAAATAGGACAACTATTCATATCCCTTTGTCTTTCAATTGGGACACTATGTCCATTACATTAAACAAAATGTCTGATTTCACAAACATATTTCAAAAAATAAAACACCTTGCTTTGATATCCAAACATAATGATCATCATTCTTCTCTTGAACTGTTGTCACTGCTAGAGCTACTTCCATGACTTGGGCTATTTTCAGGAATTTTTTGTTCATGGCCTTGATTGTTTTCTTCTTCTTCACCTTCGATCTAAAAACATAAAAATAAACTGAAATGAGTGTATATATATTGGTGAGAATAATGAAAATTGAAATATTAAATAATATGCATCAATGTAAATCAAAAATAAAAATGGCGTACCATAGCAACAATTGACTCATAAAATATACACATTCTTTCAAAACCATGTACCATGCCATCTTTCAAAATTTCATTTGTTGGCGCAGTTCTATACGTTGTTTCCTGCAAGTTTTATACCCTACAACAAATCATATATGTAATATAAAATATGTTTTTGTTCTATTAATTATAGATGGAACTAACTAAAACAAGATCGATAGATTCTTACAAATTCCACAATTAAATTCTGATATGCCAACATATACTCACAACCCATATTTAACCCAATTTCAATCAATTCATCTGATGGTTCTTCTTTGTATGTTAACACCTGTTTGAAGACATTCAATGATGATTTTTGTAAAACAAATTATAAAATACAAAATTGAAATCTAGTTAAGTTGTTATAAGGAAGTAACAATTACTCACAAACTTAGAGATCAACCCTTTTCTTCCTTGTCGTCCTGTTTTATGTGCTGAATGGGTTCCATTTTCCTTTCTTTTCTGCAAGAAAATTCTTGAAAATTAATATTTAATGCTAAATTGTTTATTTATTGTACCTAATGATCGAAAAATTCAATTATTACATATTACATTTGAAGCACGTTGTTGTTGAGATGGCTCCTCCTGCGATGCAATTTTGTCCATGTCTTTGACCATCTCCTTGTACACGTTTTTGGACATTCCTACTGACATATTTCTGATATCAGCTCGTTCATCTTTTGAGATTTTCATAATCTTCCTAAAAATGTAATATGACAATAAAATATTTATTTTTTATATTGATATATGAAAAGTAAATATAACAAAAGTGATATTTATAAATAATTCTAGACAAACATTTAAAGGAATATTACTTTTTCATTCCTTCTTTGTTGTTGTTGTACGTTTTTGCTATTAATAGTCTGACATCTTTCATTGACAAATTCTTTGGAAACTCTTCATGTAGTTTAGATAAAATTTGGTTCTTGGAATCATTGGATTGATTTTTGTATTGTAAGTGGAAAGAATGTCTATACTTTCGTTCCACTAGATCCCTCAAACTTTTGTAAATTTTTTTCCCCCTTTCGTTAATTTCCAGCACCACTCCAGATGAGCTAAGGAGCAATTCATTTTCATTTGCATATTCTATTTATTTTATTTTCTTAGAACAACATTCTTTTCTGAGTTGTTGGTCCCTGTAGAACATTAAACAGATGTGAATTAGTAGACTGTTTGACACATGTTATCTAATAATTTTAAGTATATTATTAATGATAATTAAAAAAAGAAACTCATATTGGATCGATAGTATTTTTTCATTCACCTGATTCATCCTTTTGCAATTTTTCCATTAAACTTTTACGCTCTTATGGTCCTAGATCAGAAATAATCATATCGAGTTTCGTCATTTTGTGGCTCTACATGATACATAGTCAAAAATACATATTAGTTAAACTTACATATAGTTCAAAAATAATATTTTTTATAAATAATTTACAAAGAACTTGCCTTTTTTTCTTTTATTGATGTGTTAACTGTATTTTTGTTACTTGATCTCTTGTCAATTATTTATTTATCAATCTAAAACCTGTACCATATCATTCATTAATATATTTATAAATAAATTCTCAACTTTTCAAGTAGAAAATAAATCTCAAGGCACCGATGCGCCTTTCATGAGGTATGCACCGCAGTTGGTGCGTGGGGATATTAAAAACACACCGCAAAATAGTATAAGAGACCGTACGGTGCGTTGGCTATTATAAACACACCGAAAAAATAGTGTAATAGAACGTATGGTGCGTGGGGCATTACAAACGCACCTCAAAAATGATGTAATACACTATACGGTGTTATTCTCGCTAAATGGAGCATCGATGCCCTATTTCAGATATGGTGCACGGATTTAGAAAAAATGTTTTCAATTTTTTTACTACACAGTACTTGCGCGGTGTGCTATATCATACAATGCACCGGTGCAGTAGAATACGCAGGGTGCACCGATAAATAAAAGTCCATTTTTTCCAAAAAAGCATGCAATAGCCGAATGGATTGGGATCTGACTATGCAATTCGTCCCATGGGTTGGACGTCAATATAAAATGAAAAACCCTAATTCTGAAATCACAGAAATAAGGAGAAGAAAGGGAAAAAACAAAAAAAGGAAGATTTCAGGGTAAAAATGGATAAAGCTGCAGAAAAAAGTAAAAAAAAACATCAAATTTAATCACGAGATGGTTTGAAATTTTGTGATATAGGGTTTGAATCACTAGATGTTTGGTTTTTGATTGTCTGAATACTTCTGTTTGAACGTATTTTTCTACTTCACAATGGCCTCGTGCTCTCTTGCTCGAAGTCTGTCTCCTGCAAATATTTGGCTAAAAATTTTAGCAAAAATAGTGAAATAATGAAAAGTGTTTAGTATTTAAAGAACTAGTTTATGAAATTAGATTTTCAAAAATATTTTGCCGCCCATTTTTCAAATTGCCAATTTTTTTTTTTTTTTTTTTTTTTTTTTTCACTTAAAAAAAATAGAGTTGCATTTTTTTTATTTTCATTTATTCGTTACCGGTGTGGAAGAGTTGTGAAGCACCGGTGCGTGTTTTGATGATAAGTGCACCGGACTGTATAAAGTTCTTTTTTTTTGTATGTAAGATCATAATAAAATAATGAATTTATTTTCATTATTTTCTAAACTTTATTATGTTACAGAAATTTGTATTATTTTAGATTTGTTATTTTACAATTATTTGCAAATTTACAAATTTAAATATTTTAATAAAATCATTTCACATTAATACAATTAAAACTTTCACATTAATATAATTAAAACTTTACAAATATTTTACATACAATTACAATTACAATTACAATTTTACATTAATTTCACATACATTAATTACGATTAGAATTAGAATTACAATTTTAATTTACATACAATTTCATTTACAATTTTATATAAAATTACATTTACAATTACAATTACAATTTTACAAATATTTTACATACAATTCAATTAAAATTACAATTACAAATACAATTACAATTTTAGAATTTTACATACAATTACATTTACAATTTTACATAGAATTACATTTACAATTACAATTACAATTTTACAAATATTTTACATATAATTCAATTAAAATTGCAATTACAAATACAATTACAATTTTAGAATTTTACATACAATTAGAATTACAATTACAATTTTACAATTTTTCATATATACAATTACAATCATTTCAAAATAAATTAAATATTACAATGACAATTAAAATTTTACATTAATAAATATTTTACATACAATTACAGTTAAAATTACAATTAATACAAATACAAATACAATTTTACAATTTTACATACAATTTAAATTTAAATTTCTATTACAATCACGACATAATATTTAATAAATATCATGGTCATTTAATATTAAATTAATTAATAAACATCATCACGATCATGATAACCATCATACAAACATCATATTCGACTAAAAAACACATTCAAACATCAAATTAACAATATATATTAATATCATCACAGCACAAATATCAAATATACATCTCATGTCAAATAACTCATGCTATCACATATACACATCTATCTGCAAGCTAAACATTAAATGAACATATCTAACATGACCTAACAATACACGCCACATCATGATGATCACCAACATGTAAATTAAGTACAACTGCAACATGAACATATCTAACATGGACCATATATATATATATATATATATATATATATATATATATATATATATATATTATATATATATATATATAATTGAATAATGTTAAAAATAGATAACTGTAATATAAATGTCATGGATCAGCTGGTGGTAGTATAACAACATCAATAGCAGTACAAGTGGAGGACTCCTTAGTAAAGGGTGCAGCCTCAACGGTCGATGGTCGAGCTTGATCATGATCATGATCACTAGTGCTGATGTATGCATCAACTAGTTGTAGTACAACATTAATATAAGTAGTAGTAGTGGAGGCCTTCTCAGTCAATAGTGCAGCCTCGACGGTCGATGGTACTCGAGCCTGCTCATGATCATGACTAGTACTGCCAGATTCTGCAGGATGCTGACTGGACGTGGCCGATGGTCCAGCCTCATCTCCATGATGACTGTTAGATGTTGCTAGTGGAGCCTCATGCTCATCAGGCGCAACACGAGGTGAACGATCATGAGATGCATGTGAGTCACTACTCGTGAACTGTCCATCACGTGTCATGGCTCGACTACGCCTATAGCTATGGAAAATCCTCCTCAGTCGCGTAACAACTATCGTAGCTCCTACGACATGGCACATCAGGCCGTACATGTCATGTGGCATGCCTCTCCACATCCGGAACAGCCTATCATTGGCCTGTATGTCTCTGTAATGAACGGACCTGATGCCTGCATCAACAATCAATGCATAGATTTCGTTGCCCAACTCTGTCTTATATCTAGTCTCAGGTCGACCGTGCCTAGCAAAAGGCGGTACCAGTGCACCATGAGTAGGAGCATGTCTCTTTGCTGCACCGGCCTCATCCTGATCATGATCATCCTTGGCATCGGCCATGTCCTGATCATCATCAAGATCCACACCTGGATCATGTTGTGGATCTAGCATCACCTCACCATCAAAAGAGCCAATGTGTGCAAAATATATACAAGTACACAACAATAATTAGACAATTTCATTACATAATTTAATAAAAAAAAGTTAAAGAACATGTTAGAATAAATATAAATAAAACAGTAATATTACCTATATCATCTGGCAGCTCATCATCTGTGAAGAGGATGTTGGGACACCCTCCCCAATCTAATCCATAAGGACATGGGACCATAATGAAGGGATGCAACCTGTCAACACTGGCTAGTAAGTCTAGTGCATCATGCGATATCCTGGCTGGAAACATAGTGTCTCCCCTCTTGGGCATCATCTGCCCCCACATGTGCATCCGAGCCTCAAACATCGGCCTACGAGGTTGTCGAACAAAACTAGGTCTCATTTCTTGAAACCTCTCAAAAAATAAACAAAACAACTGTTAAGAAAAAGGGAAGTTGACCCTCCCTTGTGCATGATCACGACATCTATCTAAGGCCGTACAAAACTGCCGCAAAAAAATGGCAGACCACCTGACAATTCATTGTTTTTGTACTAAAGAATCAACATAATATAAAAGTGAGCAACTAATGCGTTGCCTGTCAATGGTGTTGTGTGAAATGGTCGAAATGATAAGTGAGAGGCACTTCACGTCCTGTCTACCAAATGCACCTATACGTAACTAACCTCCAGGTACCTGAAACTTTGAAGGAGACAGTACATGTGCTCCAATGTATCTTTGGGAGTAAACTAGCTAACTCCCTGCTACACAACTAGCTGGCACGTTTGTGAATGAGGGAAAATCCACCCCTCTCCTTGATAGTCCTGTAATAAAATAAATATCCTCCTAAATGGGTGTGTAATACTGGTCAGGACCAAATTAGAAAGCCTGTCGGTGGGCATTCCACCTGCAGATAAGATATCTCAAAAACACACTATGGGCCTTTAGGGTAGTAGCCTCCTCATAGAACTTAAGGAGGCCTACCTGCTTAAGGATCCCCTGGGTGATCTGCTGTAATAGGGCGAGGGTATGCATCTCTCTCCCTCTCTCGGGCCTCCCATTGGCGAATCATGTCATACTGTTCAGCTTGTTGTTGTTGTTGTTCCTCATCTTCTCTCTAAATCATTGACATATTAAAGATTTTTTTTTAGTAAAACAGACATGTATTTAGGAATATACATATAAATATTTTTTTTTTGAAAAAAAAAATAGACTAGTTGGTGCACCACAAAAAAATCCACGCACCGGTGGTGGTGCAGCTTAATTTTGTAGCGCCCCAGTACCGGTGCCCCTAATGAAATACAATGCACCAGCCTCGGTGCAGTTGTCTATTTTTCAAGCACCATTGACTATATCTAAGTTCAGAATAGCGGTGCACTGACTGAAATATACGCCCTGGAGCGTATAGTCATGTCAGCACACTAACTTCATGACAATTACATAGTTGACGGTGTGGTCTTTTACCTGGCCGCATCGTTAACCCTCTCGGAATGGAGAATGCGGTGCGCTAACATACACCGGGGCGGATAATTCCATCAACGCACCGCACTAGGATTCCCTTGGTCAACGGTGTGCCTGGCTAAATGAGCGCACCGCATTTTATTTTATTTTTTAATTTAAAATTATGTGGGGCACCTTTCGGTACCACCTCGGAAATGGTACGAATACTATTAGCACCAGTGGCGGTGTAGCCTGTAAATTTTATAGGCAACACCGCTATCTGGTGCGAGCCGAATGGCTTAGGCACACTGCATGATAATTTTTTTCTTTTTCTTTTTTAATGGTTATTTTTAAGGTTATTTCAAATTCTAATTTGCTAAAAGTCTTAATTATGAAAAAACTAGAAAAATATCTGTACATTTCGCCATCAATGAGGCATATTGGTTGTAATATTTGCAAAAGAAAATTTTCCCACCGTTTTTCAAAATGCAAGTTGGAGATTGGTGGCCAATGCAGAGTAGCAGTGTGTGCAATGGGTGGAATGAGAGCACCGATGTCAGGGCAGCTCAAATAATGGGAAATGGCACTAGTGCTTGAGAGCTCTAGAGCACTGAGGAAAGTGAAAAAAGCGGTTTTTTGGCCGTAATTTTTTTTTTTTATTTAACCCTGTTCCAATTCGTAGGGTTTTATAGGTGCACTGGTATGCTTACTTACAACCGCACCGAGCAGTATCAGATTTGGTGCATTGTTTATAATGCACCGGGGTGGTTCCCTAACACCGCACCGGGATGTTTCATTTTTTGCACGATGTTTTGATGATGCACCGGGGCGGAATATTCGTAAAGCACTGGTGTAGAATAATCGTAAAGCACAGGTTTTTTGGCCTTAATTTTTTTTTTATTTAATGCTATTTTGGTGCGTGAGTTTTATAGGAGCATCGGTGCTCTTGGATAAGAACGCACCGACACCTTTCTATTTTGGCGCGGTGTTTTATAATGCACCAGCATGGAAGAGTAGTGAAGCACCGGTGCGTTATCGTAATTGGACGCCTCGAGTGGGTGTGTACATCATGCACGTTGTATGATGTGCCAATGTTTTGTGCACACTGGTGCATTATATGGTAGAGCACGCATCAGTAATTGGGAGCCCAGGAGCACTGGAAAAATGAAAAATCCTGGTTTTTGCCATAATTTTTTTTAAATTTAACCCTTTACCAGTGCGCATGGTTTATAGGTGCACTAGTTCTGTTTCTTACAAACGCACCGGTCGGTTTGTGTTTTGGTGCGTTTTTTATAATGCACCGGTGCAGTGTCTTTCTACCGCACCAGGCGGTTTTGTTTTTTGCACGGTGTTTTATAATGCATCAGTGCCGAAGAGTTGTGATGCACTGATGCTATAGAATAATACGACGCACTGGGTAGGTGTGTACAGAGTGGACGGTGTCCGGTGTGCTAATTTTTTTGTGCGCACCGGTGCTTTCGGTATTCTAGAGCACCTGGGTGAAGTTTAATGATAATCGCATCGAGCAGAAAACATCCGCAAAACCCTCCGCCTGCAAACCTCCTCTAGTAACATCTGCTAGAAATGAATGTATAAGGTATTTTTGTGTGGGGTTCCTCAAAAACATCCGCTAGAGGGTCTTTTCATTGTAGTGGTAATTGGGTGTTTGTTTTGGGTACAACGATCAATTTTAGTTTTGATATTGGGTTATATGATGTTAATGGGTTCAACATGATTTATTTGATGAAAAGTGGCCTACGAGTTGTGATGTATTGAAGCAGGTGGTGTAGGTTTTTTCCCTATATAGAAATTATTTGCAAACAAATTCTTAAAAATAGAAAATAAACAATGGTGAGAGCATAAAACATAAAACATATATACATAGAGATTTTCTCCTGGATCCAAAATCGGGACTACCAACTTGATTTTTCATTTTATTCCTTTAAGTGTTACAACAGATATATATACATATCGAAGCATTCATAAAATACAATCCATTAACCATGGATTAGAAAATAATTGTACTTCCCTTGACCGGATCTGCAAAGTACCAGGAGAAAAAAACCATCATGCCCAAAACCATGTGCAAACACATGCACAAAACCGTAGGCGGGTCCGCCCACCTAATATAGGGTGCAAGATATAACACACACCCAACATTCTCCCACTTGTTGCTTTATTTCCACAGTGGGGCACAGGAGAGCTTACTCATTGGTCCAACCCTGCAACACCCATTGTTTCTATACACCAAGAGAACTTCTCAGTGCTCACAGACTTGTTCAATGCATCTGCAACATTCTTCAATGTGTCCACCTTTACCAGCAACACCTTTTTATCCTCAACCATATCTCTCATAAAGTGATACTGAACATCAATGAGATTTGTATTTGAATGATAAGTAGGGTTATTGGCAAGAAAATTGCACTTTGGATATCACAGTCTATCCTTATAGCTCACTGCACCAACCCCATACTTGAACACAATCTCTACAACCAAACTGCTTCCTTGCTTGCATGAGTGGCTACCATGTATTCTACCTCTGTAATTGAAAGAGCCATTACATACTTTATTTTACTCATCCAACTGACTGCACCTCCAAATAGGGTAAATACATACCCACTTGTAGATCTTCTTTGATCTAGATATCTCGCCCAGTTTCCATAAAAAAAACCATGGATGTCCAAAACTCTGTCCAATCCTGGTCTTCCCTGGTAGCACAAACCATAATCACCAGTGCCATGCAAATATCTAAAAACTCGCTTCACTGATGTCCAATGCTCTTTCCCTGGTTTTTACATAAATCTGCTCAATACTCCCACTACATGTGCAATGTCTGGTCTAGTACGGACCATTTCATACATCAGACTACCCACTGCACTTACACATGGAACATGAGACATATCCTCTTCTTCTTGTGTCTTGGGACACTATTCATCAGATAGATTTACACCTATAGGAATAGGAACCTTCACCAGTTTACTATCCTACATATTGAACCTCTGCAATATTGTCTCGACATGCTTCCTCTGGTTTAACTAGATCTTCCTCTTTTCCCGATCTCTCTTAATTTGCATTCCAAAAATATAGTTTGCAGCACCAAGATCCTTCATGTCGAATTTGGAGAAAATTTGGGTCTTCAAATCATGGATAATTTCTTTATCATTTCCAACCAACAACATATCATCCACATAAAAGACCAAATAAATAACATAGTCACCAATTAATTTAAAATACACAAACTTATCCTCTTTTCTTCTGGTGAAGCCAAGTACCCGTATATAGGTATCAAATTTTTGATACCACATCCTTGGTGACTATTTTAACCCATACAAAGACTTTTTTAACCTACACACCAGTTCTTTCTTACCCTTCATCGCAAATCCTTCAGGTTGCTTCATGTATATCTCCTCTTCCAAATCCTTGTGAATAAATGTTGTTTTCACATCCATTTATTCTTCCTCAAAATAAAATGCAGCAAGAACATATAAAAGTAATATAATAGAAGTAACCTTGGCAATCGGAGAAAAATATCATCAAAATAAATTCCTGACACATGGGAATAAATTTTTTCTACCAACTGAGCCTTTTGCATTTTTTTTCTTCTTAAACACCCATTTTCTCCCAATTGGTTTCCTTCCAGTCGGAAACTCCACTAGATCCCATGCCTCATTTTTGTGCAAGGATGTCATTTCATCAACCATGGCCTCCATCTAGAGTTTTCCATCCTCTGAATACACTACATCCCTGACAGTTCTAGGATCATCATCAGTGATAGTTAAAGAAACATTTGAATAGAAAGAATATGGACTATACCTTTCTGGTTGCCTTCTTTCTTGAACTGATCTTCTCATAATTAGAGTTCGTAGCTCTTCCTTTTATGAATCTTGTTCTGTTGTAGAGTACGATTCTTCCTCCTTTATCTCAAACTCTATCTTCTCAGGTTCCTTTGGTAGGACTTTATGTTTAACAACATATTTCACCTCTCTAAACACCACATCTCAGTTGTGCACAACCTTCCTTGTTTCTGGGTTCCAAATATTGTAACCTTTTAAACCATCCTTATACCCAATAAATATGCACCTTTTGGATTTATTATTCAACTTGGTCTTTTTCTCCTTTGGAACATGTACATATGTGTCACATACAAATACCCTCATATGTGAAAGAGAGTGTCTGTTACTAGTCCATACCTCATGTGGAGTCTTATCCTCCAATGCTGAAGAAGGTGATATGTTAACCAGGTAACATGCAATCTCCACTGCCTCTGCTCATAATTCCTATTCTAACCCGACACCACTAAGCATGCTTCTTTCCTTTTCCATAAACGATTTTTTCATTCTTTCTACAAATCGATTTTGTTGAGGTGTGTATGGAGTAGTCTTCTGTTGTGCCATACCACACTTATTACATAACTCTTCAATTCCTTCTTGCAGAACTCTCCACTATTATCTGTCCTCAACACCTTTATCTTCTTTTCTGTCTGGTTTTCCACCAAAGCCTTAAATTATTTAAATCTTTCAAAGACTTCAGATTTCGTCGTAAAAAATATAACCATCTATTCCTTGAGAAGTCATCTATTAATGAAACTTAGTACACCAAATTACCCAGTGATGGAACCGACATAGGTCCAAACACATCACTGTGCAAAAGCTCCAAGATCTTGTTCGCCCTCTTAGCACCATAAGGAAAACTCACGCAATTATGATTCCCTTATACACAATGTTCATAGAAATCGAAATCCATAGATAAATTAGACATACCTTATACCATAACATTACCATGTAGTATTCGAAGGCCCTTCTCTCCAATATGTCCAAGCCTTTGATGCCATAGCATGGCCTTTTCTCTAGAGACCACTAGGCTTTCTGAACCACTTTCAGGAACCATAGAACTGTTGCACCCAGCAATAAAAGTGCTACCCAGAAGATTTTACAATGTTTCAATCTGAACTCCCCACATTAATACCAATTCTCCCCGAACAATCTTGCAGGTTTCTTTCTCGAACACTATTTTTACACCTGCATCATCCATATTTCTTACAGAAATCAGATTTCTTGTCAATGTAGGAATATGTATAACACCAACAAGTGTTCTAATCCTTCCACCTTGCAACTTTAGGTTGAATTTTCCGCGTTCGACGATTTTGGCCTTCCTATCATCCTCTAAGAATACATCACCACCATCATACTTCTCATACTCGCAACACCACTCCCCATGGGGAATGAAGTGAAAGGATGCACCTGAGTCAGTCAAACATGCCTCATGGTATACATGTGTATTTGAAGAAGAAGCTAAATACACATACCCACCTTCATCTAAGGTGGTTTTCGCCTATGCAGAAGGAGCATCATCACATCCCTTTCCTTTCTTAGGAGCTTTAGATTTGCATTCCTTTTTGAGTTTCCCTTCATTTCCACATTTCTAGCACACCTTACAAGATTTCCTGGATATTTAGATGTCCCTCTATATTTAGATATCCCACTCGAAAAATTATTTTTGTTTCTATTTTGGGACTTTCCTCATACAGATAAGACATCTCCATTCTATTCCTCCATATTTCTTCGTCTCATTTCCTCTGACATCAAGGCTGAGACAATTTCATCAAAATTAAAGGTAGTTGTATTGCTACCTATTGCAATAACCATATTGTTCCACGAATCTAGTAGAGAACACAACAAATTGATGCACTTATCTTCATCTGAGATTTTAATATCAATATATGACAACTGACTTACCACAATATTGAAGGAATTCAGATTCTCAGTCACCGAGTCTCCATACTTCATCCTTCGGTTATACATATTTTTCCGCAGGAAAAATTTATTCACCAGAGACTTATATTGGTACAAATTCCCTAACTTGGCCCACAGAGTCTTCATTGTAGCTTCCCCAGACACATTCAAAAATACCAAATCTGAGATACACAACCATATTGTGCTCTTTTCCTTCTGATCCAACTTTGCCTAGTCTTCATCTAACATTGTTGTTGGTTTCATGGATCTACCGTAATCCAATGATCTTTATCCACCAACAGATCCTCCATATTGAGCTCCAAAAGTCAAAACTCTGACCATTAAATTTCTTTATCTCTATCTTTCCACTGCTCACCATCTTCTTTCACCGCAAGAATTAATCTCACATAATCTCCCACTTAACAGGGTCTACCACAGGCTCGAGAAAAAAACCCCTCAGTAGTAAAGGTGTCCTCTTGAAGCTGAAACAAATATAATACCAAATGTAGGTTTTAAACATGTATGGAGGTGTCCCCACTGTTGTTATTGTTGTGCCCTTATATTTTTATTGTTATGTTGACTAGGATTATATTGTGACCCCTTGGACTCCTATATATAGAAAGGATTTTTTTTCATTTTAATCATCCAATAATTGTTCATTTATGTAATGTAAAGACTGAATACATTCTGAAAACAATATTCAGAACTCATGAGGGTCATTATGAATTTTTGGTCATGAATTTAGGCCTTACTAATGCACCTTCCACATTTCAAGGTTTGATGAATTTCATTTTCAAACCCTTCCTTTGAAAATTTGTGTTAGTATTTTTTTGACGATATACTAATCTACAACAAGTCTTGGAAGGATAATGTTGAACATGTTGACATGGTGCTCAAACTATAGGAGGAGAAAAAACTATAGGAAAAAACTTCCAAATTTTTCTTTGGAGTACATGAGGTGGATTATTTGGGTCATATTGTATCTCATGATGGTGTTAAGGTAGACCATAAAAAAATTAAATCCATTATGGAATGGAAATCCCCACAACCATAAAACATCTTCAAGGATTTCTGGGGTTAACAAGGTATTATCGCAAGTTTGTTAATAATTATGGGAGAATATCAACACCTCTAACATCATTACTGAAGAAAGATGAATTTTCTTGGACTCCAAAAGCAACTAAGGCCTTTGAACATATTAAAGAGGAAATGTGACAAACACTAGTCTTAGCTATGATAGACTTCACAAAAACTTTTATTGTGGAATATGATGCCTAAGAAAATGGAATTGGTGCATTTTTAATGCAAGAAGGAAGACCCATTTATTTTGAAAGTAGTCCAATCAAAGGAAAGCATTTACAAAAACATATTTATGAGAAGGAAATGTTGGAAATACTATAGAAAATATCTAACACAACTCTGATACCATGTAGAATTTGCACCAATGGATTCAATACAATCATGCAATGTACTAAAACAAGATTCTGAATCCTTCTACAATATTTTTGGAATATGAATCATGATCGCTCAATCACATGCAAGTAAGATAAATAAGTAAACGAATCGCACAACACGAGATTTTCCTAGGGAAAGAAACTGCTCAAAACCCCTCCATCTTCATTGTATAATCAACCAAGGAATCATGAAACAATACATTTCATGTGTGTTCACCAGAACCTCATACACTCTACCAATTGTCTCACACTAATATAGAAAAAATTGGACCAATACATAGCCAATTTCCTACCTACCCTTAGCCTGCCTTTCTCACACAATCCCTAGGAAAAATAATTCCTATTAAATAGGAATTCCAACCTTCCTTGAGTGCGCAATCCATCATGGGCTTCCTGTTGCTTTATAACTGCACCTAGGAAGTTCTCTAAAAATACACCTGATAGTTTAATTGCCTTTAGCTTTTGTCTCCACTAGGTCTTCATCAGAATTGACATGTATGCAGCTATTAAAAGTGAATCACCAGTTACTTGGTAGATCACTACTTGTGAATTAAATCTATTTTAATTCACTTGATCTTCCACTAGCTCATCAATCAGTTAGAACTAGTTAAACTGATTTTAAATCAATTAATTTGAGCTAATTGATTGCACTTACACCACACTAGTGCTACAACTACAACTGGACCCTGTAAATATTAATAGAATCACTCTACATGCCTATCCTTTGACCCTCAAATCAAAATTCTTCAGCTAACTAATTATATCACACTAGTTAACTATTACAAGTTCTTTTGAGATAAGATTACAATTTATTTTCCAATTTATTTAAAAATTGGTTGCCCACATTCTCACTAATGTGTCACTAGAATTCCTCACTCATGTGTGACCTGGAATCCCACACTAGTATATGGTGCATTTTTTTGTTGAATTTCAACACTCCCCCTCAACAAGAAAGGAATTATCAGCTACCCTGATCCTAACTCTATGGTATTCAAATTTTCTCTTCGCAAGCGCCTTCATCAAGATATCTGCATCCTGATCCTTCGTGGGAATGTACTGCAACAACATAATGTGCCTCTGAACATAATCTCTAATATGGTGGTACTAGATGTCAATATGCGTGTACCTGTCATGGAATATTGGATTAACCAAAAGTTTATGCAACTATGGTTATCACAATGTATCATTGTTGGATCCATCTGATGACTAACCAAACCAACATGCAGGGAAAATTTCAGGGGCTAATATTCGTAGGTGGGCTAATATTCCATGCTTTTTCAAAAAAAATGATTCACCAATTTCCATTTTTCTAAAAATGAATTCGCCCAATTTTTACAGTATAAAATTTTTGACCTAAAAAATCACCAATATTATATATTGCATAATATAAAATGATTATAAATCTAAACATTTTTACAAAACTATCATGAAACATTTTAAAATTTGGATATTGGGGACTAGTAAGATTCACGAAGGTTGCTAAACTTTAGGACAAACTTCCATTCTTAAAATTTTCCCGGCCAACAAGTATATTTCTCATCCATATGGCCTCACATGCAACCTGAGTAGCTACCATGTACTATGCCTCGGCTGAACTGAGTGAAACTGATATCTGCTTCCTGCTATACCAAGAAGTTGTTTTTGACCCTATGATGAAGATTCCCCCTGATGCCGTCTTCCTTTCTGATGGACTACCTACCCAATCTACATCAGTGAAGCCTTGAAGCTGCACTTCGTATGTCCATTTGTACCATAATCCATACTTTATAGGGCCCCTAATATATCTCAACACATGCTTCCCCGCCTTCCAAAAGAGCTTGGTAGGATTAATCATAGCTTGACTAAGCTAGTTAACTGCGTAGCATATGTCTGGTCGTGTGTTCACCAAATACATAAGTGAACCCACAAGCTGCCTGTAAACACAACATCCACTACCTCACATGAAGTAGCACCCTCCTTATTGGAGTTTCCTACAATATGAGTCTCGATTGGTTTGCTTCAATCCATGTGGAACTTCCTCATAATATCCTTAGCATACTTGCCCTAAGATACAAATAGCTCCCCATCTCTTTTCCATATTTCCAAGCCAAGGAAATAATGCAAGAGCCCCATGTCCTTCATCTCAAACTCTCTTGCAAGATCCTGTTTGCAAGAAGTTATGAGCTGTTCATCACCTGTTCGTATAAGATCATCTACCTAAGTACAATAATGAAAATCTTACCATAAACCACAATATGATATAGGTTCACATCCGCTTCACTCTTTGCGAAGCCTGACCCAATGAAATAGTTGTTGATCCTAGTGTACCAAGCATGAGGTGCTTGCTTCAGCCCATACAATGCTCTCTTGAGTCTGCACACATGCGACTCCCTGTCAAAGGTCTCAAAACCTTATCACTGCTCAATGTACACTTCTTCCTCAATAAATCCATTGAGAAATGATGTCCTCACATCCATCTGATGTATCTTCTATCCCATCTACGTTGAGAGTGCAAGGATGGATCTAATCGATGAGTACCTTGTAACCGGTGCAAAAGTATCCTCATAGTCAATCCCCTCTACCTGGGAGAATCCTCGGGCCACATATCTAGCCTTGTATTTCTCCACACTCCCATTTGCTGCTTGATTCACCTTGTATATCCAATTGGATCCAACCACTAACTTTCCCACTGGTCTTGGGACCACTTCCCATGCACTGTTTATGATAATGGGGTCATACTCAACCATGGCATCAACACATGTTGGCTGTTGCACTTCTTCCTCAAAAGAGGATGGTTCTATCAAAATACACTCACTCATAAGAGCCATGTATCCAGTGTACCTGTCTGGGGACCTTCTCTTCCTGCGCTATGATGTAGGTGCACCTACATGCACTATCGCATCTAGCATCAATCTCTCAGCCTCTATGGTGCACATCCTACCATTTTTGGTGGATTTATTTGCAAGAGTGGTTTCCACCACTCCATGATCCTCTGCTTGTGGAACTAAGAGTTCCTCATCTACATGCAATTCAATATCCCTTTCAAGGGACAATCACATGGCTTCATCCTCATCAAATTTAACATCCCTCCTAACAATTTTCATCATGTTAGCTGGAAAATACACCCGATAGTTGTGGGGAGTATCAATGTACCCCACAAATATACCAACCTCTGATGTTAGTTCTATCTTATTCCTAGCATCTTTGGTCACATGGAAATAGACATATGAGCCAAAAATTTTAAAATATGAAACATCTGGTTTCTTACCTAAAAAAGCCTCCACTGGTGTACTCATGCCAATTATCCGATGAGGACTATGGTTCTGCACAAATACTGTTGTCTCGCATGCCTCTACCTAGAGATGCAATGGTAGGACCTGATCATGTAACATAGCCCATGCTGCTCCCACAATTGTTCTATTCTTTCTTTCTGTAACCCCATTCTATTGTGGGTTATGAGGTGCAATCAATTCTCTCTGAATTCCTTCTTTGGCATAGAAGTTCTTGAAGTCATTAGAGATATAACCACCACCATTTTCGTCCTTAGAGCCTTCAACTTATTCCTTGTATGTTTTCTCTACCAATGATTTGAACTCACAAAACTTGGAGAACGTCTGATCTTTCTTCTGCAGAAAGAAGATCCAACACTTTCTAGACAAATAATCAACAAAAATCACATAATACATGTGATTTTATGTGGAAGCTGTAAAGAATGGTCCACACACATTTGAGTGAACTCTCTCAAGGATTGTCGCTGCTTGGTTCTCTTTCTCATGAAAATTGGCTTTAGTATAGTTCCCCATGGTACATCCCTTGCATGTGTCTATATGCGCAAGATTACCCTTTGGAAGATCTATAGAAATATTCTGCATGATCCTCAAATAACTATGGTGTAGATGGCCCAATCTCATGTGCCATAACTCACATGTATCCTGGCTCACCACCTTCCCTGATGTACTGCTCAATGTTGCGCAACCATCTACATCAAATTTGTAGAGGTTATTCACACGAACCCCATTCTTCTTTACCTATCCTGTGGCTTTGTAACAAAGGAACACCTTTCCTTCACAGAAAACCACATCATATCCAAGATCCTCCAACATAGCAATTGAAACTAAATTCTTTTTCAAGCCTGGTACATGCATGACATATTTTAATATGAAAGTTTTACCTGATTATCTCTCGAAAGTAACTGTACCAATCCCGATAGTGCTATAGCTCCCGGCATCACCCATCTTGATGTGCATTTGAAGATTCTTCTCCTCCAATTTACTAAAGAGTTCTTTGTTTCCCATCATGTGAAAATATGCTCCACTATCCAAGTACCACATATATCACATCATAGTTGATGCCATGCATGTGATGAGAGGGAAGTCCAACTCAAACGGTGAGGCCAAAGCTTCACCCATTGCAGCTCCCAGAGACTTCTTATTGTTGTTCTTCTTTTGTGGATAATTTGTGTCATAGTGTCCATGATCATGAAAGTGAAAACATTTCACCTTTTACATGTCACGCTTCTTGCCTTCTTTGTTGGTCTCAGATTTGGAATGGGATTTCTTCCCCTTCCCCTTATTTGCCTTATCAGCCAAGGCACAATTTTCCTCATCATCAGTCTTGGATGAGGATCCATCCTTGGTATTCCGATGAAACTCTTCTTGTACCAAATCCGACCATAGTCACTTCCAATCTAGTAACTTCTCCCTCCCATTCAGAGAGTCCTGGTAACTATGCTAACCTTGGGAAGGCATAGAATTTCTAGGCTCACCAAGTCATCATTAGCTACAGTAATCCCAACACTTCCAAGATGATCTCAAATTTGAGTGAACTTGGTCAAGTATTTCTGGATTGTGTCACCCTTCTCCATTTTCATTTTCCTAGGCTTGTTCTTGAGTGCCAATTTTCTGTGGTCACTGCTGCTTTGAAACAGATCTGTGAAGGCCTTCCATATAGCATATGGAGTTTCCTTTCCATGGAGACTCAAGAAAATATGATCTTGAACTCCCTCTAATAAGATCCTCCTCTCCTTTGCTACGTTCTTCTGCCATGCATCAAGAAGTTGGGCATCTGTTGTTGTGGGCTTGGGAGTATCATTATCTATGAATTCCCTCAACCCATTGTCCTGCAACTCTGCCTCCATCTTGTCCTTCCATGCAATATAATTCAAAATGCCCTCGAGTGCATATTCAAGTCTCAAGAAATTGAAAGACATATTGATCTTCTTCTAGCTCCAAAGAAAGTATTTGTAAATTTTAATACTGATCAACACAAACTCAATTTATTCTCCACTATTGTGATTCCTGGCACTCTGATACCATGTAGAAAATCTATAACAACTCTGATACCATGTAAAAATCACACCAATGGATTCAATCCAATCATGAAATTTACTAAAACAAGATATTGAATCCTTCTACAATATTTGCAGAATATAAATCATGTTCACTCAATCACATGCAAGTAAGATAAAGAAGTAAATCAATCGCACAACACAATATTTTCCTGGGGAAAGAAACTGCTCAAAACCCCTCCATATTTATTTTATAATCAACCAAGGAATCATGAAACAATACAATGCATGTATGCTCACCACAACCTCATACACTCAACCAATTGTCTCACACTGATCTAGGAAAAATTGGACCAATACATAGCCAATTTCCTACCTACCCTCAGCCTGCCTTGCTGATGCAATCCCTAGGAAAAATAATTCCTATTAAATATGAATTTCAACCTTCCTTGACTGCAAAATCCATCTTGGGATTCCTTTGGCTTTATAACTGCATGTGGGAAGTTCGCTAAAAATACAACTGATAGTTTAATTTCCTTTAACCTTTGTGTCAACTGGGTCTCCATCAGAATTGACATGTATGCAACTATTAATAGTGAATCTTCAGTTACTTAGTATATCACTACTTGTGAATTAAATCTATTTCAATTCACTTTATCTTCCACTAGCTCATCAATTAGTTAGAACTAGTTAAACTGATTTTAAATCAATTAATTTGAGTTAACTGATTGCACTCACATCACACTAGTTCTATAACTGCAACTAGACCCTGTAAATAATATAATCACTCTACATGCCTATCCTTTGACCCTAAACTCAAAATTATTGAGCTAACTAAGTCTATCACACTTAGCTAACTATTAGAAGTTCTTATGAGATAAGATTACAATTTATTTTCCAATTTATTTAAAAATTGGTTTCCCACATTCTCACTAATGTGTCACTAGAATTCCTCACTCATGTGTGACCTAGAATCCTACACTAGTATGGGGTGAATTTTCTTGTTTAATTTCAACAAATACTACATGCACTAAAGAAATCGCGACCTTACCTAATGGGAAGACACTTCAAGGTAAAAAAATATCATGATAGTCTTAAATACGTTTTGGAACAAAAATTATCTTCCGAAGAGCAGCAAAAATGGGTCACAAAGATGTTGGGTTATGACTTTGAAATTATCTACAAAAAAGGGAAGAAAAATGTTGTTGCAGATGCACTCTCAATAAAGGATGAGGATGTGGAAGCATGTCTTTGTGCTTTTTCTATTGTCCAACCTAAGTGGATAACCAAGGCAAGGTGTAATATTCCTAATAGGAAATAGATAGTAATACAAAGCAGCATAAAAAAAAACTACAACATATAGAGAAACATATAGGAAGCACAACAAAAAAACAAGAACAACTCAGCCATTTTATTAAATTTATGAAATGAGGAACATATAAAAAGTGTACTCATAATTATAACACCTTGGCCTTCTCAAGGCAGGCTGAAATGATCACTCCCTCCTTTATTAGAAACTTTGGTTAATCTATGCTCTGTGTTGCTCCTCCTCTACACAGTCCTGTTGGAAAATATTGTTGTTGGCTAGAAAGGGACTGCAAGATGGGGCTGATCTGCTGCTCAAAAAATTATGAAACTCGGTCACCGATTTCTTCTCCAAAAACCCAGAATAACCCACGAATGAATTCCAGAAAGGATGACCCCGGAAATTGACCCTCTAGGGATGGCTACACTCTCATGCTGGGTACGATGGCCTCTGTGATGAGAACAATGAAAGAAAGGCCTCCAAATCTCCGAAGAACTTATACATGGAAGGGTTGATCCCCTCACAATCTCCCAAACTAAAATCTCATGAAGTTCTCCTCCACTGGAGTTGCTCTCCTCTATGACTGCGTAATCCCCCTGGAATACTACATTTCCTTGGAAGTGGCTGCATAATCCTATGGCTGAAATGATGATGATTATCTCCAAAAACTGGTGGAATGGCTCCTCTCCTGAGTGGACACTCGAATTCCCCTGAGGACGAGGTTTTGTTCTCCGCTCGGAGACACCCTTGTGCTAAACATCACTCCAGACTCAGCTAAATAGCTTGAGCGTGCTCTAGTCTTAACAGACAGAAAATCATAAGATGCAAGAATGAATGAGAAAGGTTGCCTTCCTCTCATTTTATGCTTGTGAACCCCTAAATTCCCTTGGGCCCACCTATGCTGCATTGTCCCTCTGTGTCACACTGTCCCTTGCTGCGCTGCACTCCCTCTCCCGCACTTCCACTGTGCTATCTGGCCCCATGCTGCCACTGCGCTATCCTAAGTGCCTCCTATCCTATGTTTTCACTTGACCTCATGGGTCCCACTTCACCTTTTAATTAATCTTCCCAGTGAATTTAGGAAAGCACTTTTATTCTAATGTTTTATTCATGGGTCCCCTCACCCCTTTATTTCCTGTTAAACTTAAGAAAATAAAAAATTAATAAAAAATGAATATTCCAATTAGTTATTTGCTAATTGGGAATATTACAGTCCTCCCCGCAAAAATTTTTCTTGTCCTCAAGCAACTGCAAGGATGGATTTTGTACGATCTTCTCCCCCTCCTAAGTGGCATCCTCATAAGGAAGGTTCCTCCACTTGATTAGATATTCCTTGACTTTCATGCTCCACATTTGTCTCTCCCAAGTGTCTAGAATGGCTTCTAGTTGTAACACCAAATTCCCCTCATCATATGTAGGTAGGATATCCATAGTCGTAGTCACCTGTTGTCCCAGATATTCCTTCAAGCATGAGACATGGAAGATGTTATGGCTCCGACTCCCTGCTGGTAGCTCTAGCTCATATGCCACCTCACAAACTTGTCAAATCACCTTGTATGGCCCATAGAAGCGAGGTTTGAGCTTCTCTGCTCCCTTCTTCTTCAACGTGTATTGTTTGCATGGCTGGAGGCGGAGGTAAACCAAGTCATCTACCTCAAAATGTCTCTCTACGCGGCCTATGTGTGCATACATCTTTTGTTGGTTCTGCACTGTGGCCAGGTTATCCTTGAGAGCTCGGAGGATGTCTTGGCTCTCTTGGATCCAATATATGGCTTGTGGGGCCTTGCTTGCTCCAAACATAACATCAAGGAAAGTTAGATCATGATATCCATACAAGGCATAAAATGGAGATATATCGATCGACATATGGAATGCCATGTTGTAGTAGTATTCCCCCAAGTGGAGCGAGCGCAACCACACCTTCTGCTGTCTCGATACATAATTTCCAAGTATCCCTCTAGCCACTTGTTCACTATCTATGTCTAACCATCCGTCTGTGGGTGATAACTAGTACTGGGTGTCAAATTGGTACCCACAAAACAAAACAACTCCTACCAAAATCTGCCCATGAACCAGTTGTCCCTATCACTGACTATGGTCTTTAGGAGACCATGGAGCCTTAAAACATCCCTGAAGAACAACTCGACCACCTGTGAAGTTGTGTATCGTGCGGAGATAGCGAAAAAATGTGCATACTTTGTTAGTCAATCCACAACTACAAATATGCAATCCTTTCCTTGCACCATGGGCAACCTTGTGATGAAATCCATGGAGATGATCTCCCATTTCCCCTTTAGAATGAGGAGCGGTTGTAGCAAACCCGTGAGATGACTCAAATCCCCTTTGTTCCTATGGAAAACCTCGCACTCCCTGACGTGCTAGAGTACGTCCTCCTTGACACCTCTCCATGAGAACCTCTCCTGAATGGCCCTATAAGTCTTGGTGAACCCCTGATGACCTGAAAGTAGTGAGTCATGGGTCACACGCAAGATCTACTCCCTCAGCTGGGAGCTACCCATCAGATAAATCTTGTCTAAGTAATAGATGACCTCATCCATCACCCTATACCTATCATCTATCACTTGCCCATCCAAAACCTCACAAGCGAAAAAATCCTTGGAATACTCCACCAATAGTTGGGCTCTACAATCTACGTCAAGGATCACAAAGGAGAACCCTGCTGGCCTCCGTGACAAGGCATCCACCACTACATTTTTCTTCCTCTTGACATACTCGATGTCAAATTCATAGGCCTGGATTTTTCTCACCCACTTCTGCTTCCTCTCCTGTAATTGTTTCTTCTTAAGGAAAAACCAGTTACTGTTGTGGTTAGTCCTCACTTGAAATATGTTACCCATCAGGTACTGTCGAAACTTGGCCAACACATGCATGATAACCAACATCTCTTTGTCATATATCAAGGATAACCTCTCATGTGGAAACAAATTTTGTCTCTCTAAAGTGATAGGATTGCCTCCCTGCATCAAAACTACTCCTAACCCATCTCCTGAAGCATTGCACTCTAGCCCAAAGGGTTGCGTGAAATCTGACAATGCCAACACTGGACAACTACTCATCACCTCCTTTGAGCCTGTCAAAGGTCCTCTTTGCAACATTAGTCCATCAGAAATCCCCCTTTTTGGTGATGTCCTTGAGGGGTGCAGCAAGCTGTGTGATGTAGGAGCATTTGGCTCAGAAAGCTCATTGTACTTTAGTCGACATAGGGGTCTTATGATTTTAAGAAAGTTATATTCCTATGTATTAAATTAATGTAATTATTAATGTTTTTGAGTGATTTTAATGAGAGATATTTAGAATAGGAATTAATTAAATATTGTGAGGCATTTTTTAAATATTCTCGAATGTTGGAGAACATGAGAGAATTAGGATAGTTGTGAGATTGGGAAATTTGGAAATTAATTGAAAACCTTAGATTAGGAATTGGTTTCATGATTTTGTGGATGAAAGAGGATCCTTAGGGATTAGTTGAGTCAAAAGAGGACTTAGAGGATATTCAGGATTTTGTTGAGAAGATAGAGGATCTGAACCAAAATTGGTTACAGAATCTTTTGTATAAAATGATAAGCCTCAAGGCATTAAAAAATAGATCAGATAGGAGGAAGAAAAAGGTTTCGATTGTGAAGCCTACATGCCAGAGAATAGATGAAGAGGCCACTAATAGAGAAGATCAAACCATAATGGAATTCTTTTTGTAAATATTTATTTATTAATATAGAGAACTCAATTTCTGAGTTTATGTGGTGTGTACTGTATGGTGAATTATAAATCATATATATATATATATATATATATATATATATATATATATATATATATATATATATATATATATATATATATATATATATATAAATCATATATATATATCAGAATGTTTCTACATAATACATGTGTGCAGGGGAAATCGGGCAGAATCAAATCATAGGATTGTATGCAGATGAGAAGAACAGAGAGAGGCCAAATGGCATATAACATCAAGCAATGACCTGGCTCATACAAGCCTGTGTAATTCGAATTCGGAAACCACTGAAATTTGTGTTTGTTAGCAGGAATTTCTGTCATTTTCATGAATCCGTGAGGACTGTGAGTAATTGAGATTACAGAGATGAATTAAAACTCTATATAAATGTTAATCATTTGGTTGTTGATAGCTGGAGTGTTGAAATTGTTTAGCCATCCTGAGTTGTGGAGCATTGGAGCATAATACCAGAGTAATCGACATCATTTTTGGAAACTATAATAAACAGTTGAAGTTGTCAAAATCTATGTGGATCTAAACCGTGTATAGGCTGCGTACACGCCCGAGAAGAAGCCGCACCAAGGAGCTTTGAGACATCATGAAAAAAATAGTGATGATAGTGCTTTGATGACAATGGTTTGGAATCATAAGAGAAGGCTCAGTGGAAGTGTGAATTAGGCGTTTGGAACCTTATTTAGTTTGGAACTAAGAGTCAGGTGAACGTGGAACCATGAATCGATGGTGCAGTGGAACGTTGAAACGGTTTTGCAAAACAACAAAAGGTTTTCACATCGAACAGAAATGGTATGCAGTATTTGTTGAAGGGATGCGAAATAACGTAGCGGTGCCACATCGCATTTAAAAACCGTTCATTTTGCGAGTTAAAGTGTGGTGGAGTGTCGTACTCGTCGGAGTGCAATAGCCGTCGGATCGACAGACGCATACAAATCGTCAAGTAAAGGTGCGGGCCCGAACATATATATGTTGGCACTTTGGTTTTTAACCAAAGTCGCAAAAATAGATACGAAGTTCATAAAGTGAGTATTTTATATGGTTTATAACCATAATTGTGATAAAAGGAAATTAATTTTGAATGAGAATTATCCATTGTTGGAGTTATCTTGGGACATATACATGAAACTATGCATTTCGTATGCATACTATTGGTATGTGCGGCGTATGCTGCACCATTAGTGGTATCAGAGCAGATTAATGGTAACTGTTATAAATGAAGATCGCAGAGTTGACTATGCATAAGACATTTGATAATGAAGCAGAACAAAGAGATTCTGTGTGTGATGGAAAGAGGTGATTAATAAAGCAAATGTGCTTTGAAGATTAACAGAGTTATGTTTTGAAAGGTGTGAATATAGGTACAATGGTGATGACAGAAAGAAAAAAGAGATCAGATTTGAATCTGACAGATAGCATGCACTTAGAGATAAAGTGTAGCAGAATATTGGGAGAATTTGCAGAAGCAAGGAAATAGAGAACAATCCATTCAAAATGCAAATGTGTGGTGAAACAAGATCACACAGAGATCTTGAAGGTGAGGTGTTACGTGTTATTTTAATCTGGTTTGAAGATTATGTTTGCAGAATTCAGGTTGCAAACAGTTGAAGAGAATCTCAAGAAAAGAAGATCACAGCCTTAAAAGCAGTGATGAAGGAAGCTGGTAAGAGTTTCTGAGTGAAGGCAAAGTGTTGAGCAAAACCTTGAAAAATTCCAACAAAGTTTGAATAAAAGGGACAATTGTGTTCTCAAAAGTGCAGACGAGTTAAAGCCTAGAAGGAGCAGAGAGAAATGTTCAAAAGAAGGTTCCATTGAAGGGACTAGTGTTTGCCAAAAGACCAAATCTAGAGAAAGGATTGGTTAGGTAAGTTGTAACAAGGAGAACTTGTTATTGCAGAGGCTTAGTGTAGCTCATAGTGAGTGAGTGAGGAACTCATGAAGATAGAGAACAAAGATGACTACTGATAGTCATAGCAAAGATAGCAGAGGTTCTAAGGAAGACCAGCAGATAAGGAGATCCTAAAGATAGGTGATGTTTGGAAGATGGTATGCATAACTTTTGATTAATTAATGATTTTTTATAGATTGAAATAGATCGAAGGAGTGCAAAAGTTGCATGTTTGCAGGAGACAATCAACCGAGACATAAATTGATTACAAAGGTATGAAAGTTTGCAGCAGTTGAATGAATGGCGAAGTTTGGCACAAGACTACAGCAGTAAAACTGTAGGAAGAATTTTTGGAAGTTCTTAGAGATTGTAGCAGAACCTTATTCCAGCTGAGGCTTGGAATAGACGGGGACAAAGGAGTCCTTAAGAGATTCGAGTGTAGTAACCAGTAAGAGAGCAAGATTTCTCAGTGAAAATACTAAAGAAAAGGGGACTTGGAAACCAGACAAAGGAGAAGTTTGGTGAGAAGATCAACTCAGAAGGGAAGTTGATTGGTTGCAAGAATAGAAACTCACACAGAAGTGAAGATGGCTATGGAAAGTCATATGGAAGGTTCAGAAGAAAGCTACAAGATGAAGGAAAAAGGTGCTAAAGAAATCCACAGGAAACGGATGAGTCAAGAAGAGCTTGACAAAGAAATAGCTGAAATAAGAAAAGAATTTGATGTGTTAAGAATGCTGATAGAAGAAAACCGAAGACAAGGTTGGGTACTGAAGGAAAAGACAGTGAAATGGTCAAAATTACAGAGAAGACTACAACAAAAACAAGTGAAGCAGTTAATAGAAAAACTCAGAGAAGCAAAGTCAGAAATGGAATTTTCCATTTGTAGACCAGAACAGGGTGAAATTTTGGGTGAAGAGAATAATCAGAGAGATCTCATAGACTATTGGAATAGTTCAAAACAATTCGAAGATATGTTGACAAGGGAAGCAGATGAGGGTATGGGGCATTGTGTTTTTAAAACTCATAGATTTTGTGTTTTTGCAGGATGTGCAGAAGATGATGAACAATCTTTTGAAACTGTCATAAAAATTGATGAAAGTATGGAAGAGTATCTTTCAGAAGATAAATAATCTGAAGCAGAGAGTATTGATGAAGAATGTCTCTTGAACAAGAAAAGCAGTGATTTATTGCAGCAGAAAGAACTTAGTAATGAATTGATATTTGAAGTTGTTACAATTTCTTGTGAAAGAAGGAGATGATATTCAGACTGAAGGGCTGATAGGTGAAGCAACAGTTGAGACTGTTGAACCTTGTAATTTTCAAACTGACAATTTGTGTATAAATGCAGGGATTGTAAGTGATGACGAAGTACTTAAAAAATGTCAAAGAGAAATTGCATTACTGGAGTATTCGCTGGAAAACTCAGAGTATGACAATATGATTACAGAGGAAGGAATTCATAATTATGAACTGGGACAGAGAGAAATCATTAGAGCAAATGATGTGGAGGAGAGACTAATTGACAGTCTCAAGAATTCTTTAGAAAGTTCTTTAAAGAATCAACATACTGAAGAGTTGATAGAGGAGGAAAACTCAGAGCAGCAAACTAAAATGTTGCCAGAGGAAAAAGAGACACAAAAGTCTTATGATTTTGATTTTAATGATTGTTTTATGATTACGCGTTTTGTTGCAGATGCTGGAGAAAATTTGACACGGGTGAGCAGTCAAGTAAAGAAGGAAGAAGAAGAATCTATGGAAGTATTTAATCCATGGAACAGAGATATTAGAGTGTTGGAAAGAATGCTGGAAAGTCAGGATTTCATGCAAGAAGAGGTAACTATCGAAGAAAAAAAGCTTGAAGAAATGCAGAATGTGAAGATGCAAGAGTTAGAGGACAGCATCAACAAACTAAAGCAAAGAGAAGGAGATAGCAGTAAGTGGCAGACTATGTACCAGTCCAAGGAATTGTTGAAGAAAGAAGACAAAGAAATTGTCATAAGTAACAATCAGGAAGAAGTTATCAGTTGCAGTAGACAGAAGCAGAAGATTGTCTTGGAAGACAACAGTAAACAAGAGGGTAAGGATGAAAGGGCGGCAGTAAGAATAAAAGTTCAGCAATCAAGAGGTGAAAGTAATCAACAGTCAGAAGATATATTAGACAGAGAAAATGAACTGATAAGAACGATAATGATGAAAGTGTCTCAGAGGAAGACAACAGCAGGAAAGCAAAGAAGCAACAGCAAGAGAAAGACAGTGGCAGAATGTAAAAGCATCGCTAGTGGAGCAAAGCAACATAAAGTGTGGAGACCTGGAGAAAACCAACAAGAAAAAGCAGCAACAAAAGACAAATTACAGAACAAGGTATGGGATCCAAGAAGACAAAGATTAGAAGCACATGATCGGAAGATCATGATTATTTTCAACCTTGGGAGTCTGATGCAGGCGCATTAGGCTCAGAAAGCTCATTGTACTTTAGTAGACATAGGAGTCTTATGATTTTAAGAAAGTTAGATTCCTATGTATTAAATTAATGTAATTATTAATGTTTTTGAGTGATTTTAATGAGAGATATTTAAAATAGGAATTAATTAAATATTGTGAGGCATTTTGTAAATATTCTCAAATGTTGGAGAACATGAGAGAATTAGGACAGTTGAGAGATTGAGCAATTTGGGAATTAATTGAAAATCTTAGATTAGGAATTGGTTTCATGATTTTGTGGATGAGAGAGGATCCTTAGGGATTAGTTGAGTCAAAAGAGGACTTAGAGGATATTCAGGGTTTTGTTGAGAAGATAGAGGATCTGAACCAGAATTAGTTACAGAATCTTTTGTATAAAATGATAAGCCTCAAGGCATTAAAAAAATAGATCAGATAAAAGGAAGATTAGAAAAGGTTTGGATTGTGAAGCCTACAGGCCAAAGAATAGATGAAGAGGCCACTAATAGAGAAGATCAGGCCAGAATGGAATTAGTTTTGTAAATATATGTTTATTAATATAGAGAACTCAATTTCTGAGTTTATGTGGTGTGTACTGTATGATGAATTATAAATCATATATACATCAGAATTTTTCTGCATAATACATTTGTGCAGGTGAAATTGACAGAATCAAATCATAGGATTATGTGCAGATGAGAAGAACAAAGAGAGGCCAAATGGAATATAACATCAAGCAATGACCTGGCTCATACTAGCCTGTGTAATTCGAATTTGGAAGTGACTGAAATCTGTGTTTGTTAGCAGTAATTTCTGTCATTTTCATGAATCCGTGAAGACTGTGAGTAATTGAGCTTATAGGGATGAATTAAAAATCTGTATAAATGTTAATCATTTGGTTGTTGATAGCTGGAGTGTTGAAATTTTTTAGCCATCCTGAGCTGTGGAGCATTGGAGCATAATATCTGAGTAATCAACATCATTTTTGGAAACTATAATAAATAGTGGAAGTAGTCAAAATCTATGTGAACCTAAACCATGTAGAGGCTATGTACATGAAAAGAAGAAGCAGCATCAAGGAACTTTGAGACATCATAAAAAAATTGTGAAGATAGTTCTTTGATGACAATGGTTTGGAATCATCAGAGAAGGCTCAGCAGAAGTGTGAATTAGGTGTTTGGAACGTTATTTAGTTTGGAACCAGGATTCTGGTAAACATGGAACCATGAATTGATGACGTAGTGGAACGTTGAAACATTTTTGAAAAACAACAAGAGGTTTTCGCTTAGAACATAAATGGTATGCAATATTTTTTGAAGGGATGCGAAATAACATGGAGGTGCCACGTCGCAATTAAAAATCGTTCATTTCGTGAGTTATATTGTGGTGGATTGGTGTACTCGTCGAAGTGTGATAGCCGTCTGATCGATGGACACATACAAATCGTTAGGTAAAGGTGTGTTGGCAATAGCTATGGGCCTGAACATATATATGTTGGCACTTTGGGTTTTAACCAAAGTCACAAACATAGATACGAATTTCATAAAGTGGGTATTTTATGTGGTTTATTACCATAATTATGAGAAAGGAAATTAATTCTGCATGAGAATTATCCACTGATGGAGTTATCTTGGGACATATGGATAAAATTATGTATTTTGTATGCCTATTGTGGGTATGTGCGGCATATGTTGCACCACTGTGAAAACCCCTTGAAAAACTTCCAGTAGTAGGTGCAGATATCTACAAACCCTTGAATTTCTATCACATTCTTCAGTGTCAGCCAATCATGGATGGCCCAAATCTTCTCCTCATCGACTCTTACCCCACCCACTTCTATGGTATGACCCAAGTAGAGCATCTTTGTAAGCCCAAACTCGCATTTGTATATCTTAGCATCAAAATTTTGCTCCTCCAAAATAGCAGTACAACCTCAATATGTTGCAAGTGCTCCTCCCATGTGTGGCTATAGATGAGAATGTCATCGAAGAATACCAACACAAAATTTCTTAGCTGACCATGGAATTTTTTTTTCATACAAGACTGGAATGTGGTCAAAGCATTGGTCGGCCAAAAGGAAATCACCAAGAACTCAAAGTGGCCATAGTGTCATCTGAACACAGCCTTGGGGATACCTTGGTCTCTCACCTTGATCTGATGGTACCCTGACCTCAGATCTATCTTCGAGAAGAACTTCACTCCCATCAATGTATCCAACAACTCATCAATCCTAGGGAGGGGGTAATGGTTCTTCATGGTTTTCAGGTTGAGTTCCCTGTAATCAATGCACATTCAAAATGTTCCAACCTTCTTCTTCACCAAGACCACGAAAGAAGAAAAGGGACAAGTGCTGGGCTAGATGTGCCCCAACGCTAAGAGCTCATGTATGGCCCACTCAATCTCATCCCTATAGGATTTTGGGTGCTTATAGGGGGTGGTAATCACTATCTGGATCCCCTTCTCCAACTCAATAGTATGCTCAAATCCCCTGTCTGGTGGCTATCCTCGTGGTATTTCCCCAAAAAACGTAGAGTAGCGGTCCAATATAGACTGTACATCGAGATGCACTGGTTGCCATGTCACTCCTGCCTATGAAATACGCAGCTCCACTACCCATTCTACATCCCCCTTCTGGAAATATGCCTCCATCCAGTGTGCTGAGAATATTTTTTGAGGGTATGCGTGCATGTCCCTAATCATCACATGCTTCCCACTCTTCTTATCCATCAACTCGATATCAAATGTCTCCCAATATGTAGTGACCTTAACAAGCGTGATAACCCGCTAGACACCCAATACCACATTGGTATCTGGGATTTCTACCATAAATAAGTGATCCGTCATCATGTATGTCCCCATGGTCACAGCTAATGTTGGAACGTATTGTATGCACTGCATGGTCCTGACACCTGGAACCAACACGTAGAACCCATCAAAACTCTTCGTTGGTATGCCTCTCCGCTGCACTGGTTGAGCATCAATGAAGTTATGGGTAGTCCTGCTGTCCACCAAAACTGAAACATGTTGTCCATGGACCGTGCCTCAGACTCTCAACGTCAAATACTTGGGAACTCCCCGCAAGGATGCAAGGACTCCTCTGGTGGGTGTAAACACTGCTCCTCCTGTTGCTGGGGGAGGTGGTCATTAGGGGAATTTTGAGGTCTAAAATGGGCCTCCTAAGAAAAATGTACAACAAAAATAAACTTTATAAGAACCAATAGGATTCAAGGTGATGATGTCAACCATGGGGGATGATTCACCATTTTTGGAGTAAAACAGTAAAAATATTAAAAATTAATAAAATAATAAAACTACTTTTTCAACTCATATTTTCAACTTATCTTCCTAAGGTTTTACTCAAATTTCAAGCAGGAGTACTTGTTAGATGAAAAATTTAATTCCTCATCCAAGGAGTACCTATGTTGCATACTTTTGATGGACCCTGCTACACGAAAAGTGAAAAATACATAAAAAAACATGTTTCCAATGACATTTTTCATGTATTTCTCATTTTTCGTGTAGCAGGGTCCATCGAAAGTATGCAACATGGGTAATCGGATGAGAAATAAAAAATTTCATACAATGAGCGCTTCCACTCAAAATTTGAATAAGTCCATAGGAAGATAAGTTGAAAATACTAGTTGAAAAAATATTTTTTCACTTTTTTCCCTCTAAAATTTGATGATGTAATCAAATCTTATTTTATTATTTCCACTATTATTTTATAATTTACACTATTATTTTATAATTTCCTTAGGAGGCCCAATTTAGACCTCAAAATTCCCCTAATGGGTGGATGATGTCCTCCTAATGCAACAACACTGACATTTCCCTCCAACTCCTCATATCCATCTTCTTCTCCCGCACTGTCTAAGAAGACCTAAATATAATGTTCCTTCCGTGCATCACATAGATGAACTGGTGCCCATGGATCCTAGCAAGTGAAGCATAGGTTTCTCCATCTCAAGTCTCTTTGGGTATCATCATCCAATGGACCTCACCCTTGGTTACCCCTCGGGGATGGAGCTCTCATGTCTTTTCCCTTCTGCTGGAATATTGGTTTTGGTGGAAAAGGAGCTCTCGTCCTTGGCAGGGCATCCTGCAAGTCCCTAGTCCTCCCCATCGCATATTGTAGTTTAGTAGGCCAGGTGGACCTGACTAATCCATGCAATGGTTCTTCCAACCCGTATATGAACATATAAACCCTCCTGGCCAATGAAAAATTTGGAACCATCACTGAGAGTTTCAAGAACTCATAAATGTAAGTCTCCACGCTTCCTAACTGCTCGAGCTTAGTCAGCTCAATGAAATTTTCCTCCGGGTCATTTTGGTCAAATATCTCCACCAACCTCCAAGTGAAATTTTCATACGTAGTCAGTCTTGCGTGACCCAACTTGGAAATCCCGTGGAACCACCAGTCGTGGACTTCCCCTTCAAGGTGAAACATTGTCACCTTGATGGCCTCTACCTCTGCCATCTAGTTTAGCTGAAAATAGATGTCAAAATTTTCTACCCAAGCCTTAGCCAAACACTTTGATGATCCATCAAAGGTAGGCAAGAAAAATATTCCCATAGTACATTGTAGGTCATTCCCCTATGTGTACCCTCCTCCTCTATTTTGGTTTTGGGGGAAACTGTTGTTATTTAGCTGGAAAAAATTGTGGAAGGTGAGGGCTTCTCCAAACTCTCGCCCATACGACTGATACTCTTCTAAATATTCATCGTAATGAGCCACCACTGTCTCTTAGGGTCGTGTCGTTCCTGCTCCTGGGGTCAGGGAAGTGGGCATAGTGGAACATGGGGGAGTGCGTAGCACCACTTGCTGCACAGCATTCTACTCCAAAATATGGTGAGAAGTACCATGCCCTTCTCTGTTGTGAAATTCCCTTGGAATCTCACGCTATCTATTTTCTTTGGCAATCTTCTGCCCCATTTCCTCTATCTTCTTGGAAAGCTCCTATACATATTTGAAGAGGAGGTTACCAAAATTCTTCCCGTCATCCATTTCATCTACCATTGGTGCCTTCCCTTTTCCTTCCTCCTCCAGAATGATAACGTCTTTTGCCGGTGTGATTTCGAGCCTACACTCTTTTTCCCTGTACCTCTGCTTCTGGTAAGTGATGAAATCTCTATATTCGAGTGTCATAGATTGATCGCTCCACAGGTTGAGCCAATTCTATGAGCTCTGATACCACTGTAATATTCCTCATAGGAACTATACAACAATACAAAGCAACATAAACAAAAACTACAACATACAGAGACACACATAGGAAACACAACAAATAAACCAGAACAAATGAGCCATTTTATTAAATTTCTGAAATGAGGAACATATACAAAGTGTGCTCAAAATGATAGCACCTTGGCCTACTCAAGACAGGCTGAAAATATCACTCCATCCTCTATCTGAATCTCTTCTCAATATATGATCTGCGTTGCTCGTCCTCTACGCAGCCCTGGTGGAAAATATTGTTGCTGGTTGGAAAGGGACTGCAATATGGGGCTGCTTCACTGCTTGGAAAATTCTAAAACTCGGTCACTAGCTTCTCCTCCAAAAACCCAAAATAACCCACGAAGGAATTCCGGAAAGGATGACCCTAGAAATTCACCCTCTAGGGATGGCTACGCTCTCCTACTAGGTACGACGACCTCTATGATAAGAACACTGAAAGAAAGGCCTCCAAATATCCTAAGAACTTACCTATGGAAGGGTTGATCCCTTCACAATATCTCGGACTGAAATCTCGTGAAGTTATCCTCCCTCGGAGCTGCTCTCCTCCATGGCTGCATAATCCCCTTAGAAGATTGCGCTGCCTTGGAAGTGAATACATAATATTGTGGCTGAAATAATGATTATTCTCTCCAAAAACTTGTGGAATGGCTCCTCTCCCGAGTAGGCACTTGAAGTCCCTCGAGGACGAGGTCACGATCTCTGCTCAGAGACACCCTTGTGCTAAACAACACTGCATACTTAGCTAAATAGCTTGAGCATGCTCTAGACTTGACATGCAAAAAATCATAAGATGCAAGAATGAATGAGAGAGGTTTCCTTCCTCTCCTTTGATTATTTTGAACCCCTTAATTCCCTTGGGCCCACCTATGCTGCATTTTCCCTCTATGCCACACTGTCCCTTGCTACGTTGTGTTGCCTCTCCCACGCTACAACTGCGCTGCCTGACCCCACGCTGCCACTACGCTGTCATAAGTTCCTCTTCTCCTGCACTACCACTTGGCGTCATGGGCGCCACTTCACCTTTAATTAATCTTCCCAGTGAATTTAGGAAACTTCTTTTATTCTATTGTTTTATTCATGGGTCGCCTCACCCCTTTATTTCCTGTTAAACTTAACAAAAGAAAAAATTAATAAAAAATGAATATTCTAATTAGCTATCTTGTAATTGGGAATATTTCACAAGGGATGAATGGAAGAATGATGAACAGGTGTGGACACTCATTCAAAAGTTTTAGTAAGATCCCAGTACATCTGAAACATTTAGCGGGAAAAATGATTCAGTATGGTACAAATATTTCTTATATCTTTGTAATAATTCCCAACACAAACAAAAGATTCTTTTGGAATTGCACAACTCTCCCTTAGGAGGGAACTCAAAATTTTTAAAAACTTACCACAAGGTCAAGAAATAATTCTTTTGGGATGGCCTTAAATCTGATATTCAAAATTTTGTGGAAGAATGTTTGGTTTGCCAATAAAATAAAGTTGAGACAATTAAGATCTCATGTTTGTTACAACCTTTATCCATTCCAAGCCAATGTTGGGAGGAGGTTTCAATGTATTTTATCACAGGTTTACCCAAATCCGAAGGAAAGACTGTCATTATGGTGGTAGTTGACAGGCTTACCAAGTATGCAAAATTTTGTGCATTATCCCATCCATTTAAAGCCATTATAGTTTCTACTGCATTTATGGAAACAATTCAAAAGCTACATGGAAACCCAAATATTATTGTAAGCGTCTGTAATATCCAAAAATTTGAATGCTCAGCAATGCATGCATGAAAAACATATTTTTAGAAATATATACTATAAAAGCCAAAATCAACACTTGGATCACTTATATCTAGCAATATGACATCTAAATCCAAGAGGGGATCATAAACAAATTATATTAGGTGAGGTAAAAAAGCCTCCCACACCTAGTATTTCTTAAAACATTGAAACCCCAAAACTACTGCAACATGAAATTACTACATAAAGAGACAGCGCAGTCTAATGAAGTTTTATACATAGAAATATTAGAGACAAATAGATCTGATGTTATATTAATCAATATGGCCCAAAAACTGTGATCTAGTCTCCTTTATACAAAGGATTTCTAGGAATACACCCAAATACAAATGGTGATATTCAACACTAAGACTGAAGAATCACTGAAAAATAAAGCACAGGAGTATAGAAGGCTGAAATAATATATATCTGATGTAGATCTGATCCAAGACCTCCTCCAATGAAAGGATGAACCCTCCAATCACAGGAAAACTCTCAAAAAGAACCACAAGATCCCCTGCTGAAGTTGCCCTCCAGAAATAATGCAATTCCTAACTAAAATTACACTGTACGTGATGGAAGTAGATTGGCCTACTGCCAAATATCTGAAATAAGCTCAAGAACCCTTCAAACTGATCTCCCAAAATAAGGAATCCTTCCTCCTATGCAAAATCAACTCAGAAAGTGGGTTTCTCAACCCTCCACTACAACACCCTGCAACACAACACAATATTCTACAGAAACTGCGCTGTAGCTGAAGACTGAAGCTTGGCCCCAATGCCGGATGTGTGGAATGATAGATTAGGTCTCTCCCAAGAGCTAGTCAAAGGGAAGAGATGGAATTCCTAAACAACAATACCAAGTGCTAAACAACACCAACAATCTTAGTTGAACAACTGAAGAGAGAAAAAGTCTAAATAGACATATCAAAATATAATTCATAAGCTAACCTCATATGGATACCATCCTCTTCCTTATAAACTATGTGAGCCTTCTCACCTTGGGTCCCACTCATTAGGGTTTCCACCATCACACAAGCAATCTCCCTCCAAACTTGCGTTGTACCTTCATCAATGCCACTCCTCCATAACAATGTTGTTTGATTAGGTCAAGGTTGACCTCTTCAACCTACTTTAGTCCTTTTCACACCTAGGGGTCTTCAATCCAACTCTTATATAGTTGTCTAAACTGATCCTCGTTCATATTGAGTTGTCTTTATTGATGATCCACTCCTCCTACATCAATGTTTTTGACTTGGTCAAACTTGACTTTGTCCACATTCATTAGGCCTTGTTCACACATGAGAGTGGTAGATCCAGTTATTATTATGATCCTTTTTCACATCAAGAGGGATTTTATGCTTATTCAAGATAATTATGGGTCTCTTTCCCCATTTATTCATCTACTAGGTGCTAAAAGCAAAAATCAATATTCCTATTAGTTGGATGCTAATTTAGGAATATTACAGTCCTCCGCTCCCAAATGTTGCTTGTCCTCAAGCAACTGCAATGATAGAACTAAAGAGCCTCCTCTCCTCCTCATGTAGCATCTGCATATGATAAACTCCTCCAAGGTACAAGATGTTGTATCATCAATACATCTCCAAGTTTCCCTTCCCAAGTATGCACGCTAGCTTTTGGTGAGCATCCCAAATAGCTATCATTATGTAGAAGTAAAACATCCATGGAGGCAACAATGTGCTTTCTAGAGGCCTTCTTGAGGCATGAGATCTGATATATATTGGGATCCATCATCCCCATGTGAATCTACCATCCCCAAGCTATCATCCATACAAAATAAGCCACCCTCCAGAATGGTAACTCATGAAAAATCTCCTCCACCTTTGGCTCCTGCAATGTAGGTGGGATGAATAAATGAACATGGTAGACAAGATAGCCTACCCCACGTTGTCTTACTCTCCACTATTGATAATTGTAGAGTATCTATTGATCTTCGGCTGCAATAAGGTTGCCCTCAAGAGGCAAGAAGAAGATTGGATCTTCAATGGTCCTTTCTCTAATGTCATTAATCATGCTGGCCCAAACCATCCCATACAAGATGAATGGCACATAATCACCATATGGCATCCAAATCAGAAAACGCTGAAGGTTATGTGCAATTTTGGGTGATACCAATGGTTTCTCAAGTGGATACATCACAGTCTTTCCAACTGTTGTTTTAGAACATCATGTGGCAAGTTGTCCTCCAACAAGTTACTAGCTGTGCATGTTTTCTCATCTACTATGTGGTAGTAAGAAGCATTATATGTCAGTTGAGCATAATAAAAATAACAACACACTTGCCCAAAGTCATGTAGAGAAGGGTTATCATCATAAATGTAGGTCCTTGAATGACCATGAAACCCAGAAATAATATTTCCCTCTTGTGGAGCAATGCATCGTTCATAGATGGTGAGAAGATGCAAATACTCAATGAAATAATCAGTAAGTACAGAAATGTATTTCTTACCATGCATAATGAGTAGGCTGAAAGTGAGGTCCATGGATGAGTCCTCCCATGAAAATATCCTCATAAAATTCTACAAAATGAAGGGATGCATACTCCCCTTGGAACACTCCATCAATAGAAACATACTCCCAAGTGGCAGTGGTGTTGGCCTTAGTGATAAGGCTCTTGTCACTCCATGAATTATTCCTTTGACATTCCACATGCCAAAGCCATCCACCATCATGCTGTTATGTGGGGTAATATTCTCCCTATGTGGAAGCCCCTCCTTATCCTCCAATGTTGAAGGGTAGCCTCATTGCACCTTGAATGTGCCATCCCTTTCTCTAGAAATATCATGATAAGTATGGGAAAAATTCTGCCCATACTCTCCCAAGAGTAACCATAGCAACAATAACTCTTGCTACCCCCTCACACCTCCATCATAAAAATCATGAAGTGAAAATATGTTGTTTGACATGAAGGAGATCATATCAAAATAATGTACCCAAACTCTTTGCTTCCATATTATGCAAGTGTCCTGCCAAGTTTCCTCCACCAACACACCCTTTGGAGAAAGATATATCACATGATGTCCAAACTCTCTCAAGAGTAGCCAATGCAGCCATGCCTCCTACTGCCCGGTGTCATAAATATGCAAGTGGCTCACCAACCTCTTGCTCTCCATCCACTCCCATTCATCCATATGTGGATGTCTCCTACCATGTTCCACCTTGGTACTCCTCCAATGAAGACTACCATCCTCTCAAATCATATTTCTCCCTTTGCATTTCATGGGATGTTGAAATGCACTCTCTTGGAGATCTCCTAGAGAAGATCCCACATCAATGATCATATTGAATCCATAAGGATCCAAGTATGTTGAAGGTAAAAATTCCTCATAGGCCTGCACAATGCTCATCCCAATAGATCCATCATAATGATGAAAGACAAAATGTCTCTCATTCATCATCTTCTCATCCCATGTCATACAAGTGTAATGGTCATCAGAATGCTCTAATGATAGCTGGGCCCCCAACTCCTCATTGCTGCCTAATGTCAACGCTGTCAGCCTCCTCCTCAAAGGTGTATTTGTTGTCTCATGCTCAAGCTTAATGCTGAACATAATGTTCTGCATTGGATTGTTTAGGACAAGACTCATCCTATCCTCCACAAGTCCACACCCCAACCCCAAGTGTTGTGTGCAACTCAATAATGACTCATTAGCATGATTTTTTATCCCTTCCTTGAATATCTCAAGGCTGTACAACGTAGTGCAAGTCTGTTGCTCCAAATCAACAATATGTTTTGATCCTTGATCATGCAAATGTATATTTCCACAACCCTTTATAAGATTTTCTGAAATAACAAAAAGTGGAAATTCATGCATACCTTGGTGAAGCTTGGGAACAACTTGTATGGCTGCAAGAGTTCCTTCTTCCAATGTGTTGGCTTCCCCAACTCCTAAGGATGATGGTTGTTCCTCCATAGTTGTGTCAACACTGGTACATGTTTCCTAAAGTGGTGGTGAAGGTTCCTCCCCTTCTGGTTTCTTCTTATCAAATCTTCTGATCACCCTTTGAGTGTAATCTACAAAAGTAATCACTTTTGCATGAATCATGTGGCTGAACCACCAAGTTCTTGCCTTACCCTCAAGGTGCAACGCTGAGATCTCAGTAGCCTCTCTTTCTACCACTGGATGTAGTAGGAAGAATGCATATAGCTTCATAAACCAAGAGTTTTTTGTACATGTGGATGATCCATCAAAATTAGACAATAGAAATATATTTCCCCTCATTCTCCTATTCTTGTAGGGCCTCCTTTCTTCTCCAAGCTGAATAAACTGAGGAAAAGGAAGTGTCTCCTTGAAATCCCTAAGCTAAGACTTGTATTCTACAAGGTATCCACTTAGGATCTCATGTTCCAAGTGCCCTCCATCTCCATGCCTCTTGTCTTCTTCCCAAAAAGAAAAGGGCAAGGTGTAATTCTTTGGAGCTTTCCACAACATTGGTTCTTTATTTTGATAATAGGAAGTACATGGCCCTTCCTCTTCTTGAGACCCTCCAGAAGTTTCACTGCATATCTTCTCTTCTTTTTGCTTAACCTCCTGGGAGAGGTTCTTCATAAATCTAAAAAATGATGAGACAAAGATAACTCTCTCCATTATCTCAATTTCTTCCTTCTTTTCTCCTTTTTATTATAGCATAATGGCTGAGATCCACATGTTGAGCCAAGATTACGCTCTGATACCACTATAATATCCCAAAATCGGAATGCTCAGCAATGCATGCATGAAAAACGCATTTTCAAAAATATATTCTCTTAAAACTGAAATTAACACTTGGATCCCTTAGATCTGACAATATGACATCTAAATCCAAGAGGGGATTAGAAACAAATCATATTAAGTGAGGTAAACAAGCCTCCCACACCTAGTATTTCTCAAAACACTAAAACCCTAAAACTACTGCAACATGAAATTACTGCATAAAGAGACATCATAGTATAATGAAGGTTTATACATAGAAATAGTAGAGACAAATAGCTCTGATTTTATATTAATCAATATGGCCCAAAAACTGGGATCTAGTCTCCTTTATACAAATCTAAGAGAACCCAAGAAGGGTTTCTAGGAATACACCCAAATACAAATGGTGATATTCAACACTAAGACTGAAGAATCATTGAAAACTAAAGCACAAGAGTATAGAATGCTAATAGAGATCTGATGCATATCTGATTCAAGACCTACTCCAATGAAAGGATGAACCCTCCAATCACAGGAAAACTCTCAAAAAGAACCACAAGATCCCCTGTTGAAGCTGCCCTTCAGAAATAACGCAATTCCATACTAAAATTACATTGTAGGTGATGGGAGTAGATTGGCCTGCTACCAAAGATCTGAAATAAGCTCAGGAAACCTCCAAACTTATCTCCCAAAAGAAGGAATCTTTTTTCCTATGCAAAATCAACTCAGAAAGTGGGTTTCTCAACCCTCCACTACAACACCCAGCAACACAACACAATATTCTATAGAAAATGCACTGTAGCTTAAGATTGAAGCTTGGCCCCAATGCCGGATGTGTAGAATGATAGATCAGGTCTCTCCCAAGAGCTACTCAAAGGGAAGAGATGGAATTACTAAACAGGAATACCAAGTGCTAAACAGCACCAACAGTCTTAGCTGAACAGTTGAAGAGAGAAAAAGTCTAAACAAACATATCAAAATATAATTCATAAGCTAACCTCATATGGCTGCCATCCTCTTCCTTATAAAATATGTGAGCCTTCTCACCTTGGGTCCCACTCATTAGGGTTTCCACCATCACACAATCAATCTTCCTCGAAAACTGCGATGTACCTTCATCAATGCCACTCCTCCATAACAACATTGTTTGATTAGGTCAAGGTTGACCTCTTCAACCTGCTTCAGCCCTTTTCACACCTAAGGGTCTTCAATCCAGCTCTTATATAGTTGTCTAAATTGATCCTCATTCATATTGAGCTGTCTTTATTGATGATCCACTCCTCCCACATCAATGTTGTTGACTTGGTCAAACTTGACTTTGTCCACATTCATTAGGCCTTGTTCACACATGAGAGTGCTAGATCCAGTTATTATTATGATCCTTTTTCACATTAAGAGGGATTTTATGCTTATTCAAGATAATTATGGGTCTCTTTCCCTATTTATTCATCTACTAGGTGCTAAAATAAAAAATCAATATTCTTATTAGTTGCATGCTAATCTAGGAATATTACAGCGATAAAGATCCCATTTTTACAGGAAATTGTTGGACATAATTATTTTCTTGTTTTGGTACTCATTTATCTCATAGTTCATTATATCATCCTCAATTTGAGGGGAAAAATGATATAGTGAACACATATTTTTATGATATCTTCGTTGCTTTGTATCTGATAAACAAACACAATGGGTCAAGTCGTTGCCTCTAGCTGAATGGTGGTATAACACTTCCTTCTGTACTGCATAAAAAGTGATCCCATTTATGGAAATTTATGGATATCATCCACCATCCATAACATCATATTCAAGAGAAAATTAGAAGGTTCAAGTAGCAGAATATCACATCGAGCATCAAAAACAAGTTCTTCAACTCTTAAAAGATAACCTCACAATGACGCAAAATCGAATGAAAAAATAGGTAGATCAACATCGCAGCGAAAGAAGTTTTGATGTAGGTGACTAGGTAGTTTTACGACTACAGCCATACAAACAAATGTCCCTCAATCAAGTTAAGAAGGATAATAAATTATCACCAAAGTATTATGGTCCTTACAAGGTGTTGCAAAATATTTGTGCTATGGCATACAAATTGGAGCTTCCTGCATCTTCCCAAGTGCACCTAGTTTTCCATGTTTCATGCTTAAAGAAGGTTATAGGTAACAAGATCCGAGTTCAAAAAATATTGCCAAGACTTGAGAAGGAAGGAAAAATCATATTGGAACTTGAAGCAGTCTTGGAAACAAGAAATCGATAGCTATGAAATCGAGCAGTTTCAGAGTATCTCATCAAGTGGAAGAACTTACCCGCTAAAGATTCGACATGGGAGGATCATAATTTTATACAAAAGCATCTAGAACTACTCAAGCATTGAGGAAATTTTTTTTTGAAGGAGAGGAACATGTTAGGTTCCTATAATACTAGTGCATCCCCTTATTGTTATTGTTAGTGTAACCCCCTTATTTTTATTTTTGTGCCCATGTAGTCCCTATATTTCTATTATTGTGCCCCATATAAGACCACTATTGTTGTTGTTGTGCCCTTACATTGTTGATGTTATTTTTGCTAAGAATATATTGTGACCCCTTGGACTCCTATATATATAAAGGAGGTTTTTTCATTTGTATCATCAAAGAATTGTTCATTTATGTATTGTAAAGGAGGTTTCCTCCTAGAAGAGGCTGATTTCTAAGTCGTTGATCTATATTTTCTTCTATTTTGTGAGCTGGTTGCATAACACAGTATCATGTCATAGTTCCCATAGATGTAGCAAAAAATAAGAAATATGAAACCAATGCAAAATTTGTCAATGCATTATTAGGAAGCCTGACATAATAAAAAAATTTCAAAGTTATGCGGCTAAATTCAACAAAGGAAATATGGGATAGAATCATCTAGAGCTATGAAGGTGATGACAAGGTAAAGAGTGCTAAACTTCAAAATCTTATAATTGAATATGAAACTCTCAGAATGAATAATGATGAAAGTATTGCATTTTATTTCTAGGTTTAAATGAGATTGTGAAACATATGAGAAATCTGGGTGAATACATAAAGGACACAATTTTAGTAGAGAAAATCTTAAGATCTCGAACTCCTAAATTCGAGTCAAAAGTATCTACCATTGAAGAAAAAAAAAACTGCGGAACCTCACTGTTGTAAAACTTCACGAGATCCTAACTGCCTTTGAAATGAGAAAATAAGTCCCCTAATAAATCATAGAAGTCGCATTCAAAGCAACTGCAAGAGGAAAGGAAAAAGAATAACACAAGAAATAAGGGTATATATCAAAAGAAGATGAGGTAAATTTTGTAAATAAACTTCAACTTGGCACTGAAAGGTTCAGAGATAAGCTTCCCTTCAAGTTTTTTTCTTGTGGTAGAGTTGGTCATTATGTTGCTAAGTGTCCTTATAAAGAAAACCATGACAAGGGGAAGAATATTGAAAAAGGAAATAGGAAACAATTTGACAGCATGAAAAGTTATTATACTCGTGAAGATAGTGATGGTTTGTCAAATAGTGAAGAAGGATAATATGATCAAGGTATTAAATTACTCATGGCATTTGAAAGAAGTACTAAGGAGTTTGATGACAAATTTTTGGATGATTTAGAGGAAAATGATTTTTTCATTGAAGAAATCACTCAGCTTAAAGTATGCTAAGAAGAAAACAAATTATCCATATGTTGGGGTTTCCATGTTTTGGCCAGGTTGACAGGACCAAAAGATGAGACAACATAGAACCACTTTCAGACCTTAGGATCTAGCCCTCCTAGGTCCAGAGAGGGATCTCTCTGTGATTGTCAAAGTATATATGTCTTTGAGGCTCAAAGTTTAAGATATTAGGCTAGTTATAGGCTCAGGGTTGTTTGTTTAATTGTTTATGTTTGGTTGTTGGGAATCAGGAAAGAAGGGTCCAATATAAGACAAGGATGAGCAAAGAGGAAATTTAGGCAAATGTAGATAACTCAGAGAACATCGAGGCCATTGGGAAATGGAGTCAAGAAAGGATTTACTTGTGTTCAATGTGCAAGCTTTCAGTTGGGCTAGTCATCTAAAGCATTTAGATCTTAAAGGATGATTGGTGAAATGGAATATTAAGGACTGAAAATGAATGAAGGAGAACCATCCAATTCTATCTATAGATCAGGCCAGAGGCCATTTAACTCCAGACCTGCTTGGAAAAAATCAGAGGCAATACAAGGGATCTTAGAAAGGCTTAATTGAGATGGAGAAATCCTAGTGAGGCAGAGACCGGGTTCTTGACCTCCCCGTGTTCTCGACTCATCCAGCTAAATTCTAGCAAGAACATCTAAACATAGATTTCTTCAATTCATACACCAGAGAGAAGGAAATGACATCCACTACACTGGTTAAATAAATTGAAACCAATATTCAGATACACATGTAAGCAGAAAACATAAAAGGCTGGGAGAGAAGCAACATAAGGTACCTATAAAGGGTAAATCTTATGACAAACTTCTGATACGAGCCAGTAGAAATGGAATGAAATGAAATCAAACATAGATATAGGAAAACATCACCAGCTGCTTTAGATCAGGGTCCAAAGAAACATGCTTGTCATATTAAAAACAACACCAATCAGGTACATTCATTGCCCACAGCTTGAACATTCAGCCTGAATACATCAAATCTCAACCTATCTTACAATATTACACAGAGAACTTGTCTCAAGAGGAAAATACTTGCATTTCTCTGATATCTCATCAAAAACCTTTACAATAATTTCTTCCTGAGTTTATAGCAGAAGACGAGCCGAGGAGGTAGGTGGAGTGTTGAGAATGCAGCAAGATGATGAAGCTTAGTGAAATGAAGTCGCCTTCACTAAGTGGGCCCGCAGGCAAATTCTGGCGCAAAGTCTATTTTTAGACTATGTCTATTTTTAGACATACGGAGCATAATTTGGGAATTATACTTGGAGATTCTTGATGGATGCGACATGTCGGTAAAAATAGATGAGACCCTAATTTTTAGGACCCAGGCTATTTTTAGACTGATCTCCTAAAAATATGGAAGTCAAATATTATTTACCCTTAATAATATTTTGACTATAAACAGCAGTTTACTCTCTTGGCGCACTTCAGTTTGAGTCATGGAGGTGGCTCATGCAACCGACACAAGGAATCACGTGGTTCCTAGGGTTTGATGGCATCTTGCATGGTTGGCTTCAGTTAGACTTCAGTGGCAGAAGTTTTGGAGGAGTTAACGGGACATATAGTGGAGTTGTGTTCTGTTTGTTTTAGTTGAACTAGTTGGGATTAGTTAACTAACTAATCAACTAGATATGAGTGGAGTAAATTAAATAATATTTAATATTAACTCATTAGTCAACTCAAGAACACTTCAGTTCACTACAGTGCATGATCAGTTCAGTGGAGACCAGTGGAAGAGGTAGATGAAAGGGTGAGTAAAGCTATCAGTTGGTAGATTGGTTTTGTATGAGATTTGCATTACACTTGGAGGAATTGTCCATGACAATTGCGCAGTCAAGGCAAGGGGATTCGAACCTTGAACCTCTTCATATACAGGCCATGATTGCGCAATAGAGGCAAGGCAGTCAGCAGTGAGTTTTGAACCTGAGACTTGTTCAAAACTGAGTTAGATTGTGTGTGACTTTATGAGAAAGTACTGAGTACTTGTGAGGAGTATTGTACTTTGTTGGTTACATGATTTCTCCATTATAATATACACAATAGCTGCGGGGTTTTCAGCTATAGGCTTTCCCCATACATACCGAGTTAATGTGTGATTGATTTGATGTGAGATTGCTTCTGTTATTTCCGCATGTGACAATTAATTGTAGAAGAAGGTTATGTGTTATGTATGCAATTCGAAATTGATATATGACCATGTTAATCTTCAGTGAATAAGTGATTTATTCAGCTAATTTCTACATGGTATCGGAGCGAGATTAATTGTCGAGATCTATTACGGTGATTGCAAACTTATTTCCTCGGACAGAGTCTGCATACGGGCCAGGAAGCCTCCGGATTCATCTTTCTTCGAAAAGTGAAAGGTCTGGTAAAAGCCCCTTGCAGTCAATCTCTGATTTGGAAATAATTTGTTTTCAAGTATAGATCGGAAGCGATAGAGCTTGGAGTTTGGAATTCGAATTTTGCAGAAGGTTGGTTTTCTTGGTGCTGGTGTTGAAGATGTCTTCTTTCAACGGTTTGCGACTCGAATATGCTCTTGAAGGCAGTTCGAATTATGTTGCATGGAAGGATCGCATGGAAGCAGTGTTAGAAGATAATGGTCTGAAGGAGTTCGTGGATGCGGATGTCCCAAAGCCCACCGATGCAGCTTTGGTCGATGCATGGCAAAAGAAGATCGCGAAATGTCGAAGGATCCTGTTGGAGGGCGTCAAGGATCATATTGTATCCAGCCTGCATGGTAAGGCTACTCCATATTTAATGTGGAAAGCTTTGACGGATCTATTCCAGATTAAGAGTGACCAAAGGAAGCTGGCGCTCAAAGATAAGCTCAGGAACATCAAGATGGAGAAGGGTGACAGTATCGCCAAATACCTCACGAAGTTCACTCAATGCAGAGATGAACTGGGAAGTGTGGGGGTTATTGTCGATGAAGAGGACATGGTCGACCTGGCTCTCCTTGGTCTTCCGAAGGCTTGGCACTCATATCAAGATAGTGTCAATGGTCGGGAGAAGCTGCCGGGATGGGAGCGCCTTTGGGCGGATCTCATGCAGGAGGAGATAAGGAGGACTACTCGAGATGGATCTTCATCAAAGGGATCTGATGAAGAAAACTGCGCTTTGGTGTCCAAAGCTAAGAAAGGGAAGGGTAAGAAAACCTCTCATTCTGGAGCTAAGGGCAAGAAGCAGGATATGGCGAAAGTGAAATGTTTTCACTGCCATGATCACGGACATTATGCTACCAATTGTCCAAAGAAGAAGAACAAGCAAGCGGGAAGATCTGCAGATGGAGAAGCTTTGGCTTCACAGTTCGAGCTTGACTTTTCACTGATTGCATGCTTGGTTTCAAGTGTGATGGGATTGGTGTGGTTCTTGGACAGCGGTGCGTCATTTCATATGACGGGAGATCGGGAGTTGTTCTCAGATCTGGAGGACAAGGATTTGGGTATGCACATCGAGATGGGCGATGACGGTAGATACAGTACGACTGGTATCGGTACCGTATCCTTTCAGAGGGAGTCTGGTAAACCCTTTGTCTTAAAGGATGTCATGCATGTACCTGGATTGAAGAAGAACCTGATTTCCGTAGCGATGTTGGAGGATAAGGGTTATGATGTGGTCTTCAGCGAAGGAAAAGCTTTCCTGCGAAGTAAGACTACAGGAGAGACCCGGAAGATAGGGGTTCGAACTCAGAACCTTTATCAGTTGCAGGTAGATGACTGCGCAGCTATGGCATGCAAGGCTGGAGATGTGGTGAGCCGGGATGATGAGGGCGAACTATGGCACAGGAGATGGGGCCATCTTCACCATGGAGCTTTGAAGATTCTGCAGCAGATTTCTACTGGACTTCCTAAGGGCACTCTTGCGCAGTCAGATCAGTGCAAGGGGTGTACTTTAGGGAAGTATGTGAAAGCCACCTTTCACGAGAAGGATAGTCGCGCCACGACGACCCTTGAGAGAGTTCACACAGACGTGTGTGGTCCTTTCTCAGTTGCTTCGACAGCAAAGCACAAGTATTATGTGATCTTTGTTGATGATTTCTCTCGAAAGTGCCGGATCTTCTTCATGCAGAAGAAGAGCGATACATTCGCGAAGTTCTGTGAGTTTAAAGCACTGGTCGAGAAGGAGTCGGGGAAGAAGGTGATTGCTCTAAGGAGTGATAACGGTGGTGAATTCATCTCGGCTGAATTCAAGGAGTTCTGCAGCGCAGAAGGGATTCGCAGAGAGCTCATCGCACCCCATAACCCACAGCAGAACGGGGTGGCTGAGCGGAAGAACAGAACGATCGTGGGTGCTGCACGGGCGATGTTGCATGATCGGGGCCTACCCCTTCACTTGTGGGCTGAGGCATGCAATACAGCAGTGTATGTGCAGAACCGTTGTCCTCACAAGGTTCTTGGCATGAGTACACCAGAGGAGGTTTATTCTGGCAAGAGGCCTGATATTTCCCATTTGCGGATTTTCGGATCTCCTGTCTACATGCATGTGACGAAGGATGCAAGAAGGAAGCTGGATCCAACTGCTGAAGTTGGAATATTTGTGGGGTACACTGATACACCTCACAACTATCGGGTGTATGTGCCAGACAGTCGCAAGACCGTTGTGCGACGGGATATAAAATTCCAGGAGGAGAAAGCCATGCAGTGTTCGCTTGAGAGGGAGCTACACTTGCATGCAGATGAGGAGCTGTTAGTTCCTAAGGAGGAGCTTCCGGATGTGGATCAGCCACAAGAGGAGGTTCAAGAGGTGGAAGAAACCACCTAGGCAGCGCCAACCATCAGAGGGCGCATGCGCACTACAGAAGCTGAGCGACTGGCTCGGGATGCAGAGAAGGTTGTAGGACCACCTACAGCACAGCGCAGACAGAGACAGTCACCGGATCGGTACACTGGATACATGGCTCTTATGAGTCAATGTTTTGTGACAGAGCCATCCTCTTTTGAGGAAGCTGTGGAGGAACCCGCATGGGTTGATGCCATGATCGAAGAATATGATTCGATCATCAGGAACAGTGCATGGGAGATTGTCCCAAGACCGGTTGGGAACTCAGTTGTAGGTTCGCGATGGATCTACAAGGTGAAGCAGGCGGCTGACGGGAGTGTGGAGAAGTACAAGGCGAGATTTGTCGCCCGTGGCTTCTCACAGATCGAGGGGATCGACTATGAGGAGACTTTTGCACCTGTCGCAAGGTACTCTTCCATATGGACGATCCTTGCTCTCTCAGCGTAGATGGGGTGGCACATTCATCAGATGGATGTGAAGACTGCGTTCCTCAATGGAGTTATTGAGGAAGAGGTGTACATAGAGCAACCTGAAGGTTTTGAGATCTTCAGCAGTGAGTCGCATGTGTGCCAACTCAAGAGAGCACTGTACGGGCTGAAGCAAGCACCTCGTGCTTGGTACACTCGGATAGACAGCTACTTCACCGGGCTTGGATTCTCCAAGAGTGAGGCGGATCCAAACCTGTATCAGATTGTGGTGGAGGGGAAGCTGTTGATCATCGTACTGTATGTAGATGATCTGATTTTGACTGGCGACGAGCAGTTGATACTTTCATGCAAGGATGATCTTGCACGAGAGTTGGAGATGAAGGACCTGGGCATCCTTCATTATTTCCTGGGATTGGAGATTTGGCAGCGCAGTGGAGGACTGTTTGTTTCTCAGGGCAAGTATGCCCGGGAGATTCTAGAGAGGTTCAACATGCAGGGCTGCAAGCCTGTTGATACCCCTCTTCCTAGAGGTTGGAGGAAGGGAGATGCTACTTCGGAGGAGGTAGTGGATGCCACTGTCTATCGACAGTTGGTGGGGTCGTTGATGTATCTGGTCAATACTCGATCCGATATATGCTATGCAGTTAACCAGCTTTCGCAAGCTATGGTTAAGCCTACCAAGCTCTTTTGGAAGGCGGGCAAGCATGTATTGCGCTATATCAGAGGCACATCGGGATATGGTCTATGGCACAGACAGGAGGATGGAGTGAAGCTTTCTGGCTTCACTGATGCAGATTGGGCAGGGAGTCCAACGGACCGGAAGAGCACTTCTGGAGGAGTTTTCAGCATTGGGTCGACAACAGTTTCCTGGTACAGCAGGAAGCAGAGATCCGTGGCACTCAGTTCAGCAGAGGCCGAGTACATGGCAACAAGTTTGGCTGCATGCGAGGCTATTTGGATGAGGAAGATCCTCGCAGGTTTGTTCAGGTTGCATTTGGAGCCTACAGTGATCTACTGTGATAACCAGAGCTGCATCAAGCTCTCTGCTAATCCAGTATTTCATGATAGGTCCAAACATATCGACATCAGGTACCATCATATCAGAGATTGTGTTCAGCGGAGAATCATGATGCTTTCATATGTTCCCACGGAGGATCAGGATGCCGACATTCTGACGAAGGCGCTCACCAGGAGCAAGTTCGAATTCCACAGAGGCAGGATAGGGGTTGCAAATAATCCATATCTTGCTGAGAGGGAGTGTTGAAAATGCAGCAAGATGATGGAGCTTAGTGAAATGAAGTCGCCTTCACTAAGTGGGCCCGCAGGCAAATTCTGGCGCAAAGTCTATTTTTAGACTATGTCTATTTTTAGACATACGGAGCATAATTTGGGAATTCTACTTGGAGATTCTTGGAGTATGCGACATGTCGGTAAAAAATAGATGAGACCCTAATTTTTAGGACCCAGGCTATTTTTAGACTGATCTCCTAAAAATATGGAAGTCAAATATTATTTACCCTTAATAATATTTTGACTATAAACAACAGTTTACTCTCTTGGCGCACTTCAGTTTGAGTCATGGATGTGGCTCATGCAACTGACACAAGGAATCATGTGGTTCCTAGGGTTTGATGGCATCTTGCATGGTTGGCTTCAGTTAGACTTCAGTGGCAGGAGTTTTGGAGGAGTTAACGGGACAGATAGTGGAGTTGTGTTCTGTTTGTTTTAGTTGAACTAGTTGGGGATTAGTTAACTAACTAATCAACTAGATATGAGTGGAGTGAATTAAATAATATTTAATTCACTAAATATTAACTCATTAGTCAACTCAAGAACACTTCAGTTCACTACAGTGCATGATCAGTTCAGTGGAGACCAGTGGAAGAGGTAGATGAAAGGGTGAGTAAAGCTATCAGTTGGTAGATTGGTTTTTCATGAGATTTGCATTACACTTGGAGGAATTGTCCATGACAATTGGGTAGTCAAGCCAAGGGGATTCGAACCTTGGATCTCTTCATATACAGGCCATGATTGCGCAATAGAGGCAAGGCAGTCAGAAGTGAGTTTTGAACCCGAGACTTGTTCAAAACTGAGTTAGATTGTGTGTGACTTCATGAGAAAGTACTGAGTACTTGTGAGGAGTATTGTACTTTGTTGGTTACATGATTTCTCCATTATAATATACACAATAGATGCGGGGTTTTCAGCTATAGGCTTTCCCCATACATACTGAGTTAATGTGTGATTGATTTGATGTGAGATTGCTTCTGTTATTTCCGCATGTGACAATTAATTGTAGAAGAAGGTTATGTGTTATGTATGCAATTCGAAATTGATATATGACCAGGTTAATATTCAGTGAATAAGTGATTTATTCAGCTAATTTCTACATGGAGCACTAAATGAAACATTAAAACACAGAGGAAAAGGAGAGGGCCGAGACCCATTCTGTTTTAAATCTCTGCATTTATCCCCGGTACCTTTTTGGAATGACAGAGTGATCTTCTTCAATTTCCATTTACTTTGACATGGTCCTGATGTACTCTGGCTGCAGTAGTACTCTGTGGTACTGTGGGTGGATGAATTAAACTGGTAATAAAAATGGAATGGTCTACCATACCGCATTAACAACTGCTCTGGTAGCTCGGACTGTGTTCTGGGCGGAAATCTTTTCAGTGGAGCATGACATGGAGTAACAATAGTGTGGGCGCTCTGTCCTTCCATGGAGAAAAACATCTCTGCCGATGTGGCTGCCCTGATGACTTGGTTTTCTGTGCACTGAACTCTCTGCTGCTTCACTTATATCTTTATCTACAATAATTTGTCGTTGTAATGAAGACTGTGCAATCATGGTGGCCTTTTACTTCTGCACCCTGCAGAACACACAACTGGACTCAGGAAACAATGCAATGGGAGAGTGGATGAAATGGTAGCACGGCGGCGTGGAATGGTGGTTTTACATGAAATAAGGGTGAAAAATGCAATGGAACGGTGAAAATATGAACAAGTAGGGTTTGGTGGTAGAATGCAGCACAGACCGTTAGATCATGGTCTGGGAACAAAGATCAACGGTGGAGATTGAGCGGCGTAATGATATATGAAACGAGCGAAATACATAGAAAATACATGAAATGCAACGGAAATGCGATGAGGTGGGACCCAGCCGGAGGCGGAGGGCGATTCCTTTGAACCGTTAGATCTTAAACCCAATGGACGGTCAAGATTTAGTCGGAGAATCTCAATCGCAATGGACGAGAGGGATGCACACTTTATAATTTCCGATTGCGATTAAGGAAGAGGAAGCGATGACTGTTGGATTTACATGGAGATCGACGGTGGAGATACAGATCAGGAGATCTCAATCGGAGGGGACACAAAGGATGACATAAACAAACTTCTGATTGAGATTGGCGGAGACGAGCGATGAACGTCGGATCGAGGGGAGGATAGACGGTTGGGATGAAATCGGGCAATCGCAATCGGAGGGGGGACAGAGGTGACACACATTGAAACTTCCGATTGCGATTAGCGGGGACAAGCGAAAGCCGTTGGATCATGGATCAGACAGATGGATGGGATTAAATTGGGCGACGACGGGGAAGGCTTGCGATCAATCGGAAGGGAGTGCGATCAGCGCTGAGCCGTTGGATCTGGCGGACAGACGGACGGCTGTGATGCAATCGGGGGATGGAGGGAAGGACCTGCGATTGCGACGGAGTGATTAGCACTAGACCGTCCAATCTGGCGGGAGATCGACGATGGAGCAGTGAATCGGGGAATTGCAATCGGGGAGGCACCACTGGGAGTTGCGATTGTGATCGGACGGGGGTTGCGATTAGCGCTCCACTGTTGGATTTGAATAGTAGATCGACGGTGTATAACATATCGCAAGACTTATTGTTATAAACCGATCGCATCAGACCCTTTCAATGTAACAAAGGAATTGCGCCCGCCTAATGCTTCCGATTGCGATTGGCGCTTAGGACTTAAGCGCTTGGTCCTAGCGCAAGGGCATGTGTGGAAAGTGGTTAAGGGACTTGTGGTAAGGGGCTAAGCCCTGTTATAATGTCGTAAAGTGGGTTTTTAACCCGTTTTAATACATTTCAAGGCCTAGGGAGGGTAACGATAGGGGGCAAAGGTGGGAAATTGGGAGAATAAAGGGCAAGGATGGGACCTCATGGGTATTTTGGGAAAATTTAGGAGGTTGATGGGAATATTAGGGGGAACAAAGGGGACTTGGTAAAAAGGGAAAAAAAGGACAAAACGGGGGGGGGGGGAATTCTGCAGGGGGAAAAAGGAAAAATAATGGCTCTTTTTGGAGCACAATTCTTCATCAGTAAGGCTCATTGAGACCATAACAGCAGGGGATAATAGTCAAAGGTAGGGAACATAAGAAGGCCTCAAGGATGATGTTTTTTCAAGGGAAATTCATTCCTTGAGGGCTCATAAAAAAAAATCTAGCCCCTTGCTTGCTTTGTCAAGGAATTCATAAGGGGCTAACACCATAGATACCTTAAAGAATCAACTCATAGAAAAGGAGAAGAATGATGAGAATTTAGAATGTGAAATAGTAAGTCTAAGAAAGGAACTTGAGAAGATAAAAACTCTAAATCTTAGATTTGCTAAAGGATTTGAAACCTTAGATGAAATTATCAAGGTTCAACTCTCTCCTTTTATGAATACTTGTCTTGGATACAATGGAGAAACATCAAAGACAGAAAAATCCTCAGCCACAATGAAAATCTATCTAAATGCAACAAAATCCAGTCAGCAAAGCTTTAGCCTTCAGCAAAAGAATAAAGATACTTCACAGGTAAATCAAGTCCACTCTAAACCAATGATGAACAATAAAAGAAGCATCAGTAAAAAGGTAAACAACACCATAATATTCTATGATCACAAAGATTTCTACTTTAATAGGCAATGTTTCTCATGTCATAATTTTGGTCACAGGGCTGCTCAATGTGTTGGATACAAAACCATCATGATTAGAGAAGCAATCAAACAAAATAATGAGACAGGAATCAAGAAGAAAACCTGCAGTAATTTCTCACCTCTTAAAGAGGAAATTGAATGCTCATTTTGCAATAACTTTGGACATGAGGAATGTAAATGCAGGAGAAAATTAAAACCAACATCTCAAAAAGGAGAAAATATCAACAACTTATAAGTTATGGAAAAGGAAGGACTTCGAATATGAAAGTTGTGGCATAACATTGTATGCAGAAGGTTAAGAAAATAAATGGTACATTGATAGCGGATGCTCAAAACACATGACATTTGATAAGGATAAAATAATTTCATACAATGCATTTGAGAAATAAAAGAATGTTACTTTTAGAAATGACTCACCTGTCGTCATTAAGGGTAAAGGGTTTGTTTTTCTAAAAGAAAAGGTTAAAGATAGTAATTTTATGTATGTTTATGGATTAAAGCATAACCTCTTAATATTTATCCAAATGTGTGATCAAGGAAATGAGGTTGCTTTCAGATCAAAAGAATGTGTGGTTCATGAAATTGACACAAGAAAGACCATAATAAAGGGAAAAAGAAATCTGAGTAATTTGTATGTATTGAAAGCTGCCCAAGAACAATGTTACTTAGGCAAAGCAGAGGAAAAATGGTTATGGCACAGAAGGTTGGAACATCTAAGCTTCTCTGAACTACACAAATCAAGCAATCTCAAAGTTGTTCATGATTTTCCCAACATCACCCTACCATAAAGTACCATATGCAAGTCATGCCAATTCGGTAAGCAAACTAGGGTTAAATTCAATGCAAAATAAGGATCAACAAGTGATCCTCTTGAACTTATACATATTGATTTTTGTGGGCCAGTAAGGAAAAATTCACCTCGAGGAGAAAAATACTATATCTTATTTATTGAAACACAAAGATGAGTTAGATCTAAAAATCAAATGTCTCAGATCTGGCCAAATAGGAGAATACATTTAAGATGAATTCTTTGATTTCTGTGAACATGGCATAAAAAGACAACTTTTTGTAGCCATAACTCCTCAACAAAATGGCATGGCATAAAGAATGAACATAAAAATTCAATAAATGGCTCGTGCTATGCTTTATGAGTCTGGAACTCCTAACACCTTATGGGGTGAAGCAACACATACCACAGTAAATATTCTCAACGAGGCTCATGTTCAAGTAAACAGTGATAAGACTCCTTATGAAATTTGGTATGGTAAGCCTCCTACTGTAAAGCATTTTAGAGTTTTTGGAAGTAAATGTTTCATGAAAATAATGATGAAAAACTTTGTAAGTTTGAAGCTATGGAAGATGAAGGAATTCATCTTGGTTACTCATCTAGAAGAAAAGGATACAAATGTTACAACAAGAGACTTCAAATTTTTTTTGAATGTATTGATGTTGTGATTGATGAAGCATGCACAAATCCCAAAATACTAACAACAACAAAATAGCATGATGATGATGAATTCTTTCCCACATCAAATCAAAATTATATAGAAGAATAAACTAATGAAGCGGCAGAAAAATACACAACTGATAAAGAAGGCTCCATCGAGTTATGTTCAAAAGAATCATCTAGGAACTCAAATTCTAGGACAAAATGAATCTTGGGTACAAACAAGAAGAACTCTTGTAGGATCTCCTAGTTATCTAGCTTTATTATCCACCATTGAACCACAAAATGTAAATCAAGCTAGTAAAGATGAATTTTGGGTTAAGGCCATGGATGAAGAACTTGATCAAATTGAAAAGAATAATACATGGGAATTGGTTCTGAGGCTTCATGATAAAAATGTTATTGGGACAAAATAGATATTCAAAAATAAATTAAATGAAAATGGAGAAGTCATTAGAAACAAAGCTAGAATTGTTTACAAAGGTTATGCTCAACAAGAAGGTATAGACCTTGAAGAAACATTTGCACCTGTAGCCAGACTTAGAGCCATAAGAATATTTCTTGAATTTTCGATTTTTCATCATTTCAAAGTTTGTCAAATGGATGTAAAATCTGCATTCCTTAATGGAGATCTAGAAGAAGAAGTATATATTAAACAACCAGAAGGATTCATTCTAGGGAATGATGAAAGCCTTGTATGCAAACTAAAAAAGGCTCTACATGGGCTAAAACAAGCCCCTCGGGCATGATATTATCATCTTGACAAGTATGCTCAACAACAAGGTTTCACAAAAGGATCTGCATACAACAACCTGTACAAAAAAATAGAGGATGATACAGTGCTAATTATTGTTGTTTATGTTGATGATATCATCTTTGAGAGTAATGAAGAGTCTATGAGTCAAAAAATTTCCTCTGTTATGAAGCAATAATTTGAAATGTATTTACTTGGGGAACTAACATATTTTCTTGGTTTACAAGTACAACAAGAAAACAATGACATCTTTCTCTCACAAACAAAATATCTCAAGTAGATTCTAAAGAAATATGGGATGGAAGACTACAAACCTGTATGTACTCCAATGATGACAGGATGTAACCTTAGCTCACGTGATGAGAAGCCAGCTTTATCTAATAGTTACCAGACTAGATAGCATGCATGAAATTGGGATTTTAGGACGTTTCCAAGAAAATCCAAAGGAAACACATCTTCAGGCAGTTAATAGAATATTAAAATATCTCCAAGGAACCCAAGACTATGTATTATGCTATCCTAAAGATGTAGATATTACCCTTCATGGCTACACAAATTTGGACTATGCTGGAAATGTTGATAACCAAAAAAGCACTGGTGGAGGTGCATTTTACTTGGGGCCCCGATTGGTATCTTTGTTTATCAAGAAACAAAGTTCTATTGCCTTATATACAACAGAAGTAGAATATGTGGTTGTTGCATCTTGTTGCACAAAATTATTTGAATGATGCATACCTTACATGATATCAAAATCAAATTTTCTCCACCCATTTCCATCGTATGTGATAGTACCAGTGCTATTAGCATTTCAAAAAAATCCTGTTATGCACTCCAAGGCCAAGCACATTCCAATTAAGTACCATTTTCTAAGAAAAAAATTGCTTGAAAAAAATGTTAAATTAGAGTATGTTCTTGATCATATTGGGATCAGGGCTGAAGTATTGCTCAAAATTCAAGTTACAGGATTGGGTTAGAAATGGAAAACAGGTTCAGAACCGGATCGAATCCGAATTGGTGGCTATCATGGAGTCTTGAACTCTACATATAGAATCGGGTATTACATAGCCGTGGAAATGTTGCAGGTGGAATGGACAACCGTGATTTAGGCAACAGTGAGGACTAAACGAGTGAATGGTGAGAACTGTTAGATCTAGAATAGACCAACGGTAGAGATTTTAAATCACAACAGGAGAGATTGTGTGCAACACAATCAGCAATGGTTTTATTTACATGGAATACATCAAAAATTAAATAATATAAGGGGCGATGCGATGATGCGAGAGGAGCCATGTGTTGATATAGCGCTTAAGCACATATCACATATTTATGTGTTTATGGATAAGAATTTCGCACAATAAACTATTTAGTATGTGATGCGATAAGATCGCATATTGTATGCGATAGAAATAATGTATTTGTTGCAGTCTGCGAAGTCAGTAAAGTGGTGGTATTGTGAAATGTTAACATTCGTGATTTGAAATGCGTCGTATTTAGTTGCGCGTTGTGGGACCTGAGAACCCTGTTCTGCATGTATGTAAGTTGTTTAAGGCTATGTGCGATCTGTTTTAAATGTAAGCGTTGTTTATTGCGAACGTATGTATGTAATGAAACTCCGATATTATATTCTATTGTTTTCGCTAATTGTCAAGACATTAATGGTTGGGGTGAGCATGTGGCCATCAGCCTAACCATAACACTAATTGCACAGAGTTATTCATGGAGTAGATAGGGGCATGCCAAATTTTGCGGGAAACCCTAATTTAACTCCATTTAACTGGAGTTGTCCACTTTTAACAGAATTTTCCTACAAGATATTAGGAAAAAGTGTAGAAGGCTCAATTTTTCACCATTCTGAGTGAAAGAGGAGTCATTATTGAATAATTCGAGCATTCTAGAGTCATTTTTGAGATTTTTAGAGCCATTTGAGGACTTTTGTGCGTGATTTTTCTTTAGAGAAGTTCCAAGGGTGACCAGGGCCACGGGGAGCCAGCAGGAGAATGAGGCCTAGCCAGGGCAACCAGAGGCCATTCTCAAGAAGAAAATAGTCATTTATGACTATCTTGAACCTTATAAATTAGTGATGTGGTTTTTAGAAACATTTGGAGATTTCTAGAGCCAAAGAAGCCACAAGGAAGTTTTAGGGAGCCTAGTGCCACCAGGTGTTGGAGGCATAGAACGGGGAGCTCGAGTTCATTCTGAGTGAATGAAAAACCCATTTTGGATGATTGATATGTGTTGGAGATAGTAGAATAGGTTTCAGGAGCATAAGAGGACTTCTAGAAATTTTTTTTCCATAGGACGCTCAGGGAAGCTCACGGACACTGACCGAAGAGGTTAATCCTAAGGGAGCCTAGGTACATTTCGAGAGATTGAGCAGTCAATACAGGGGTATTTTCATATTATCAACCCATTGGTACAGTCCAAACAATAATTGGAGTTAATCATCAACTTGTAAGATAAATTGACCATCTTAATCCCAAAGAGCCAAGTCCATTGACGGAGGCTCAAGGAGACGTAGCCCAAGTGTTGAGGGTGAACTATTTTATTATGTTTCTTTTTATGTGTTATTGGTTAATTTGATGCAATTTATGGTTGATGTAAATTCTTTTAATCAGCTTAAAAAAAATTAATTGCTCACACATAAATCCTTAAACCAGTTAAAAGACATACATCTGAATTAAGAATTATATTCCGCACATGCATGTATAAGCAATATGCTTAATGTTTTTTAATTGAATGGGAGGTGCTTGCATAGAAAAAAAATTCAATAGCCCATATTAGATTAGGTTGGTATCAGAGAAATAGGTTTCTTTCTTGAGAGAGCACTAGGTTGCTTGCTTGACATAGCACAAGGTTTCTTGCTTTCTTGTTTGACTTGAAGGGTGTTCAACAGTGCAAAGAATATAACTGTATGCAAATTGACTAATGCTTACAAGTTTGAGTTTGATAGAGGTGAAGGGGATCTACTGCTAGCTAATTCTATAAGAGGACAAGAAGGAAGAAGGTTGAAAGCATCCTCCTTACCCAAAGGACCTCAACGAAACCCTTGAAGCATAAGAGGGATTGTTTGCAAAAGAGGCTACTTGAAGAAGATATACAAGCTACAGATAAGAGCTTGAATCTACAGACAAATTATTTTTGAAGGTTTGTGAATTGTTGTTGAAGTTCTTTAACTCATTCACATAGTGATGAAAACTTCATCAAGTTATGTTTCTAAATCCACCTCCTATGCAATACTCTTTGATATAGATATGAAGAAGGACTTTCACATCATGAAAGATATGGTGCAAGAGTTGTATGAAGATGTAAGGGAGAGAACTAAAATTCAAGAGAAATTGGTTGCTATGAAGAAAGATAAGCAAGAAATTCTTCAAAAGATGCATGAGATGGAGATTCAGCTCCATGATGCCAAAGAAGCCTTAGCCAAGTATGTGCTTGAAGAAGAGGTAAATAATTAAATTTTGTCTTCAATTTCCTCTCAAGATAAATGTGTAGGTTGGTATTAGAGCACTAGGTTTCTTGCTTGACAGAGCACTAGGTTTATTTCTTGACAGAGCACAAGGTTTTTGGCTTGCTTGTTTGACTTGAAGGGTGTTCAACAATGCAAATAATTTAACTATTTGCAAATTGACACATGCTTACAAGTTTGAGTTTGCTAGAGGTGAAGGGAGCTACTTCTAGATAACTCCAGAGGAGGACAATAAGGAATAAGGATGAAATCATCCTCCTTACCCAAAGGACCTCAAGGCAACCCTTGAAGCACAAGAGGGATTGTTTGCAAAAGAGGCTGCTTGAAGAAGAGATACAAGCTACAGAGAAGAGCTTGAATCTACAGCCAAATTGTTTTTGAAGCTTTGTGAATTGTTGTTTAAGTTCTTTAATTCATTTATATAGTGATGGGAACTTCATCAAGTGATTTTTCTAAATACTCCTCCTTTGCAAGACTCTTTGATAAAGAGATGAAGTAGGAATTTCACATCATGAAATATATGGTGCAACAATTGTATGAAGATGTAAGGGAGAGCACTAAAATTCAAGAAAAAATGGTTGCTATGCAGAAAGAGAAGCAAGAACTTCTTCAAAATATGCATGAGATGGAGATTAAGCTCCATGATGCCAAAGAAGCCTTAGCCAAGTATGTGCTTGAAGAAGAGGTAAATAATTCAAGTTTGTCTTCAATTTCCTCTCAAGATAAATGTGTAGTTTCTTTTGAAAAATGCACTAGAGGAATAGGGTCCAAATTTATGATGAAAATGGGCTATAAAGGTAAAGGATTAGGAAAACATGCGCAATGCATAGTTGAGTCAATTATGATTGAGGAAAGGACTAAGTATTTCGGTCTTGGCTATGGACAATTTTATGGAGAAAGTTCTAAAGCCATGAAGGCAATTGAAACAGTTCCAAGAAGGAATTTTGTTGCAGGTTCAAAACCTCAAACATGTAAAGTTTGCAATCAAGATGAATGCAATTGTTTCAAACCCGTGTTGCAGCAAGATGCTTGTAGACATGTAGCTTATGGTGAACAAGAGAGTTTTGACAGCTCTAATGACATGAACAATGTTGTTGGTCTTCAATAGAGCTAGAACCTCTTCAAGTTCATCGTCTTAAGAAGGTGAAAATAATGAACATTCAAAGCAACATTCAAGGTATAATTCTTCCTATAATCATGTTGTTTATGACTATGTTAAACATGAAAATTCTACATGCATGAATGGGAGAAAGAGTTGTTGTTCCTATTGTGGTTTGTGTAACCATGAAGTTTCAAAATGCTGGAAGAGAATGAAAGCATACAGGAAAACATTCAAGCAAAGGCGACTTGCACAAAAGATGAAAAATATATTCACATTTCCAGAAAAAGGGACATCTCATTGCCCAATGTTGGACACTGCATCCAACCACTCATCCCAAGCACATGAAGCAAGAGGATAAAAATACTGGTGAGAATGTGACCAACGATTCCATCATCGATGTGAGTCTAGATTTTTCATAGGAAAAATATGTTCAGCAGGAAAAATCGCCATTGAAGTGGGTTGGCAAGAAATGGCTTGATTCCTTGACCAAGTAAGGCATGCATTTACTTTGTACATAGATGCAAATTTAATCCTTATATATGCATGAATTTCTATTGAAATTATGAAAAGTTGCAGGAGAGGATCACAACTTGTAGGATGTAAGATGGCATTTGAATGATGTTCAGTTGAAGGCATTTCTTTTTGTTGCAAAATTTCTCCGTGGAGGTGTAAAAGATGGGTATGTTACTCACTAATGTTGTAGCAATATCATTCATTTCAGCTCTTATAGTCACCCACGTGTTTTGGGATTATGTACTTTTTTGTACTTGAAAGGAAGAGTTGAAAGTGTACATATGCATGAGGTTGTATGTGTAAATGGAAAACTTGTAGATAGGTTCATTATACATAGCTACATGCACGAGTGTTGTCAATATGTATCATGTTGTATATCGACTTCTGTCAATTGTGTCACACACATATTTGTCGACTTGTGTCGATTGTGTTGCACACTTTTCATATCATCTTGTGTCGATTGTATTGCACATTTCATGTCGACTGTTGTTGATGTCACATGTTGCACGACTTATGTTTTATTCGATAAATGGATACACCAAAGTGAAAAAGGATCACCATGTATGTGATGTTACATGAATGTGACAATCAGTGCTTTGAAGAGGCAAAAAGAGGTGTTGTTCATTTCAATACTTGCATAAGATTTTCTTTTCAATATTGATCATGTTCTTGTGACAAGATGTTGCAAGAAGTTTTGGTCCATTCAGTGAAGAAGTGGACAAGATGAAAGGTGTTTTGCAGCCATTGTAGAACGAGATGGTGTATTTTTTGACGACAAGAGTTTACTCATCTTGCAAGCTTAATTTGGAAAGTGGATTTCCAAGATAGAGCTTGTATGCCATAGTTGCAAGAGGGAATTCATTCTCAGTGGGAAGGCTAACATTTTTCCAAGCACATAGAGAGAATAGTGGTACAGCAGGGTATGCATCAATTTACAGCAGCCATCAATGCTGAAGAGGGTCAACAATATCCAGAGAGCAGTGGTCAAGATAAATAGCTAGTTGTGGTGCAAGGCATGTCAGGGTGATTTCCAAAGAGGCTTGTCAAGAAAAATAAGTTGATAACTTGAAAGAAGCAGAGTGTTGAAGCTCAAGGTAGATAATAATCATCTTTTGTGGGTCCAAAATCCCGTCAATGGGAAGGAGTGATCAGATTGGGATTAGGGCCTAAGGATTTCTCAAAATTCAAGTTGCAGGATTGGGTTCTAAATGGAAAATAGGTCCAGAACTAGATCAAATCTGAATTGGTGGTTTTTATGGAGTCTTGAACTCTGCATATAGAATCAGGTATTGCATAGCCATGGAAATGTTGTAGGTGGAACGGAAAATCGTGATCCAGTCAACAGCAAGAACCGAACAAGCGAACTGTGAGAATTGCTGGATCTAGAATAGATCAACGGTAGAGAGTTTAAATCGTAGCAAGAGAGATTGCACGCATCACAATCGACAATGGTTTTATTTACATGGAAGACATCACAAATTAAATAATATATGTGGTCGTACGATGATTCGAGAGGAGCCACGTGTCGATATAATGCTTAAGTGTATATGGCATATTTTGTGGTTATGCATAATAATTTTTCACAATAAACTATTTAGTATGTGATGCAGTAATATTGCATATCGTATGCGATAGAAATAATGCATTTGTTGCAGTTTGCGAAGTCAGTAAAGTGGCAGTATTGTGAAGTTTTAACATTCATGATCTACGATGCGATGTATTTGGTTACATGTTGTGTGACCCAAGAACCCTGTTCCGTGTGCATGTAAGTTGTTTAAGGCTATTTGTGATCTGTTTTAAATGTAAGTGTTGTTGAAAGCGAACGTATGTATGTAATGAAACTCCGATATTATATTCCACTGTTTCCGCAAATTGTCAAACCATTACTGGTTGGGGTTCACATGTGGCCATCAGCCTAACCATAATAGTAATTGCACATAATTATTGGTGGAGCGGGTAGGGGCGAGCCAAATTTGGTGGTCAGCCCTAATTTAACTTCAGTTAATTGGAGTTCTCCAAAGTTTAAGGGAGTTTTCCTAGGAGATATTGGGAAAAAGTGTAGAAGGCTCAATTTTTGACCATTCTGAGTGAAATAAGAGTAATTATTGACTAATTCGAGCATTCTAGAGCCATTGGTGAGGTTTTCAGAGCTAGCTAAGAACTCCTAAGAATGATTTTGATTCAGATAAGTTCTAAGGGCCACCAAGGCCACTAAGAACCACCAGGAGAATGAGGGCTAGCCAAGGAAGCCAGAGGCCATTATCAGGAAATAAATAGTCATTTTTGACTATATTGAACCTTTTGAATCCAATGATGGCATTTTTAGAAGAATTTGGAGACTTATAGAGCCGAATAAGCCACAAGGAAGTTTCAGGGAGCCTAGTGCCAACAGGCGTTGGAGGCATAGAATGCAGAGCCTGAGTTCATTCTGAGCGAATGAAAAACCTATTTTGGATGATTGAGATGTGTTGGAGACATTAGAATAGGTTTTAGGAGAATAAGAGGACTTCTAGGAGAGTTTGTGCCAAAGAGAAGCTCAAGGAAGCTCAAGGACACCGACCAAAGAGGTGAAGCCCAAGGGAGCCTAGGTCCATTTCGAGAGATTGAGCAGTCAATACATGGGTATTTTGATATTATAAACCCATTGGTACAGTCCAAATAGCCATTGGAGCCGGGCATCAAATTTTAAAATAAATTTACCATCTTAATCCCAAAGAGCCAAGTCCATTGACGGAGGCTCAAGGAGACGTAGCTGAAGTGTTGGGGGTGAAATCCTTTATTATGTTTGTTGTTATGTGTTGTTGGTTAATTTTATGCAATTTATGGTTGTTGTACATGCTTTTAATCAGCTTAAAAAAAATTTTAATTGCTAACACATAAAGCCTTAAACTAGTTAAAACACATACACCTGAATCAAGAATTCAATTCTGCACATGCATGTATAAGAAAGATCCTTAATTTGTTTTAATTGAGTGGGAGGTGCTTGCATAGAAAAAAAATTCAGCCACCCATATCAAATCAGTTCCCTCCAAAGAACAATTTTTTTATATATTTACTAAACCTCTTCCAAGAGAAGCATTTGAATATCTCAGAAAAAAACTGGGAGTTGTCTCTGCCGCATCTTGTTGTTGATCAAGTCTGCACTTGCACAGGTGATGGTTCAGAAGTTTTCTTTTTTTATGCGGGTTTCATTAACTATAGTCACGTATATACATGAGTTTCTATTTAGACAACCGCATATATGTATCTCTGAACAGAAAAAAAAAACTTTTTTCCAACTCAAGAACAATTTATCATATGCTTCTTTCAGCTATTTACTGATCATATGTTGATTACAGTTTGCAGTTGTTATTTATAACTGGTTTTGAGTACTAAGAGTTGGTATAATATGTCATTTATGCTTTTTATGATTGATTAAGATACTTTGATGCATGAATTGATGATTCGTCAAAGAACAGATAACGCATTTTTAGTGGGAGTTTCATCCTTGCTGCTGAAGGTGCATTGTTGGAATTATGTTTAAGGCACTACTGAAGATGTTAAGAATGTTGATTGATGATGCATATATGAAGAAATTCTCTAGGTTTTCATGATGGTAATGCTACTTCCATGGATGATACTTTGTTGCATTATTTTATAAGGATCTCTCGCTATCAATATCCTTTGGTTTTTTATAAATGTCATATCTTTCATTTAATGTAAAGGGCATGTGGAGATCTATGATGTAATTATTCATTGATGATTATGTAATCCCATGTTGGGAAGTGTAATCCCACTTGGTTGGGTTGTTGATGTAAGATCATTTTAAATTGAGTCATAAAGTCATGTACTTTATTTTAAATTCTTCCAAAGTTTCAACATATGCTCAAGGGGAGCATTTATCTGTCATTTTCCCTTGATGTCAAAGGGGGAGAATATCTTGGTGTTTGAATTGGTATTTGAAGTTGGTGACTTATATGTTTTTGGGGTATATTTAGGTTATGGAGATAAAGACACCAACATGGTTGCCATCAAGTCCAAAGGGGGGTATTTTTGGTATTATGATGCATGTGTTGTCCTTGATGGAAACCCTCTTGTAACAGAAAAAATATATGAGATCTGGATGAGTTCACAGATGAGTTCAAAGGTGACAGAGTGATGGAACAAAATGACATAATGATGACAAAGGTTTGTAGGTAACAAACATAAGTTTATGAAGGTGAATATTTGAAGAAATATATGCGGGTTAGATGAGGCCAAGTTGCGTACACACGCGGGTATGACGAAGCAAAGTTGTGTACATCCTGGAGCATTATTTTATTAATACAAAGGGTCTTAACCATGGTATTAGCCCACAATATTGAGCATAATAACGACTATTTTGATCCCGTCAAATATTACCACCAGAACAAGCGTGGTTTTGGCTCATGGTATTGACTAAGGCTCAAACTATATAAGGAGGTAAAGATCAAAGTGCTAAGTGTGCATGAGTAAGGATTTTTGATGAACACTTCAATCTGATGTATATTTGCATTGTTTGGGCTATAGTTGGCAAGTCAATCTAAAATAATTATGCACTGATAAATACAATGATAGATCAGGATCATGAGACCATTTTATGATCTTCTCATGGAATGAATAGATCTATGATTTGACACATGCTTTATCTTTGAATATTATGATATGGGTTTGTCTGAAGTTCTAAAGGACATCGACATTTTAGGTCAAAATATGTATATTTATACACAGGTTGGTCTTGGTAAAGTCGCGTATACACGCGGGTTCACTTCATCAAAGGAGTGTACATAAAGGAAGTGTTTCTGCTTATAATATCTCTAATCATTCTGATCAGTGTTGATGTATTTCTATTATCTGTCAATGATGTCTTAATGTTGATCTTGGTTTAGTAGCAATGTCTGAAGTACAACTATTTGAATGATGAAGTTGAAATTGTTTGCATGTTGATTGGTTGAAAAGGATACATGATGTTGTTATCTATATGAGGTTTCAAAGATTTGTAATCTAACAAAATACTTGAGAATGTCTATGTGAAATTTTGTGACTGAATCAGATTAAAAAATTTCAAAATATGGTATGTTGAGATCTGTACGCATGTTTATTTTCAGAAAAGTGCTTATACACACTGGTTGCCTTAAGTGAAGTCGTGTATATATTTTGTTAAATGAATGATCAGGGCTACAATTGATTCAGTGTGTTAATTCAATATTTTGGGTTAAATTCTGATATTCTGGTTACAATGATCTCACTGTTCTATTTGAATTGAGTTGACAATTTCTTAAGTGTCTGTTTGCTTCAATGGTTGGTTCTTTATTTGTGTGGTTTAGTGATTGATTGGTTCAGTGGTTATCTTCAGTAACTGGGTGTTTTTTTTTGGTATAGTGATTAGTTCCAATTTTGATATTGGGCTTATATGATGTTAATGGGTTTAGCATGAATTATTTGATGAAAAGTGGCATACAAGTTGTGATGTATTGAAACAGGTGGATCCAATGTGAAAATTTATGAAACGTGGTCCACGGATGGGGTAGCTTCATTCCAGTAGTAGATGGTGATAAGATCAGGGAGTTGAAGCTCCCTTCCAGTGGGTGCTATTAAACGCGATCAAGGGGTTGGAGCTCCATTACAGTAGGAGTTGGAGAACGAGTGAAGGTTGTAGCCTTCAATAGGTGGGTTCCTGTGTACTTTTATGAGTCTGCACTAGTACAATAATGTAAGAATTTTCTCATAATAATAATATTGAAGACTGAGATGAAATCAACAGTGGTTTTCTCCCACATTGGGTTTCCACCTTAAATACTGGTGTTCATATGTGTTGCTTATGTGTGATGGTTTAATTTGTTCTTACTGCACATGTTTAATGCTTACTAAATATCTGATGAATCAATGATGCACTAGTTTAAGTCAACTAATTGAATATTTATTTGAATTATAATTTCACTGAGTATCCACTAGTTTCCTTAATAAAATTCGAGTACATACACTATTTTACTTTAGTAAATTCGTGTACATAGTTCAGAAAAGAAAAAGAAAAGTTTGTGTGAGTTTTTAAAATACCGATTCACCCCCCCTCTCAGTATTTCCCCAACATCCTCTTAAGGAATCTTGGAATCCCTAATCAAACCCCATATTTTGAGAATCCATTCTTAATATGATACTCCTCCCATCATGAACCCCAAGAAATATACCTAATTATTGGATTCCTCCACTACTAAAAGAAAATAATTACCAATCAATTCAATAAAAGAATAAAAAAATTTAATTGAAAAATCATCTTTTCTCAGGATTTTATCCTTTCGGAAAGACTCAATGACCAATTGTAGTTCCTTTAGAGAAATCTATTTCATTAACTTCCTATTATTACCTTCAATTAAGAAATAAGGGGAAAAGTAGCAATATTAACTATCTCTACTGTATTAGCCCTAGGAGGCTCCTCAAAGAGATTGTTGAAATGATTAGTGCCAACATGAAAGATATCCCTAAAACTATGAAAATGAGCTTCTTGGGAATCCTTTATGTTCTATATGGTGTTAGTGTTTTTTCTCATATTTGCATAAATATGGAAAAAACTAGTATTTTCATCTCCATGAACAATCCAAGTCACTCTATATTTTTGTCTCGCATTTCTTCTTCCCAATCCAACTTTTAACAAATTCCTCCCTCGTAAGAATTTATAAATATATCTCACTATAAATACCATTCAAGTTAGATTAAAAAATATTTGCTATATTTTCCTCCAAAATCCATATATGCTCTTGAGAGTTAGTGAACTTTTATTTTTTCCATGCTATAGTTTTATTTTTATTTCTCTTAATATTATCACTTAATTGGACCATAACCAACTCCTCTATAAGGTTTTTGAAGTGATTTCATTCATTAAATACCATTTCTTTGAAATCAAGATCTTTCAACCAAAAGGAGTTAAACTTAGAATTACAAGGATGTTTTGAGTTTGGATCCCCAACTTACAAAAATATAAGAACATGATCTAATGCTCACCTTCACCTATCAATATTTTTATATTACCAAAATTGTCTACTAGTTACTGAGAAAAAAGAAATCTATTTAACATATTGGAAATAACACAAACCCCTATCCTTTTATTTTGTAGGTTGAATATTTTTTGAGGCTCTATATCACATAAATCCACCCCATCGATTTTGTGAAGATGTAAATCTACAAGAGGATCCATTTTGCCAAATTTCACCCACAAATCACTTTGTCTCAAAATGAATTTCATATTTCCACCCATGAAGACAATTTCATTTCCAACGAGTTGAATGAAAAAGAAAGGGTTCTAAAATACTTATTTTGCCACAAAATGACCATACAAATTGATAACATTTAGAATTGTATTTAGATTCGAAGAGAACAAATAAAGAAAAATGACATTCTATGGGAAAGAAACATCTCAAAGTTGATAGATATTGAACCAATCCACCACCAAACTACCCAATTTACCTTCAATATTAATAACAGTTGAATTGAAACCAAGAAGGGGAATTTGTAAAATATACTTAATATTTTCTTGCACCATTATAAATTATTGAATCAATAACACCTAAGGGTTATGAAACTTAACTAGTACCTTTATGGAGTTTTTATTGATGCCACATCCCAATCCTTTGATATTGTAGGAGAGAACAATAATTCCAAACCTCTGGAGTGGGATTTTCCTACTTTAAGGGCCCCATGAATTGTCATTGATCTGAGCCTAGATAAAAATTCTCCATTATCTGATTTTTTTGCCTGCAACAAGAAGGATTTTCTTTAAGGTCTCATTTAGCCACCCTAATAATCTAGTCCCAAGCCACCTTCTAAATCCCCTTCAAACACTCGATAACTCTTATTATTTGATCTTACATGATATTTATTGCTTTGAACGAGAATGTAATCTTCATCCAAAGAGTACCAATGACTAATAATATTAGTGGGGTCTAAATTTTTCTTCTTTGGGACACGTTTCCTTACTTTTCTTGACACTATTCCTACATCTAAGGATGGGGATTTTTCACGAAGAAAGAAACTTTGATTATTTTTATCCTTTTGAAGTTTTTTTAAGGGGAATATTATGATGAGAGAGAAAATTTCCCATCTGATTGGGTTCCTCTATGTCATCAATAGAATCAATATCTACTAGAGGCAATGTCTCCATAATATTATTCTTATTTTTCATATGTGTATTCCATTTAAAAAAATATTATTGATGTCAAAGGCTTCTTCTAATTAAAGGACAAAGAATAAACATTTCCTTCACGTACTACTCTTAATCTACAAACTCAACCTCTTTTACTAGCCTTTTTTTATGACTAGAACCTCCCCTTATATATATGTCTGATCTCAACTAACTATTCTAGGTCACTTCCATGCTCAAGTGCCCTACTAAAGGCCTTGACCTATTCTTTAGTGGCCCCAATTAGGCCTTGGCCTATTCCTTAAGGTTTGTTTCTTCCATTATTATCACTTGGCGAATCTCTAATATATCCACACTATTGAAAACTGCTCACTGCTTATTTGTTGTCGACTGCCCACTGGCGAATTTGTTGATGCCCACTGGCTGTTGAAGATGCCCACTAGCTACGGAAGCTACCCACTGGCTGATTTTGTTGGTTTTTTCGAGACTTTCAGTCTGACAACCATCGTCAATTTCATTGACATTTTCCCCCCTTTGTCAACTGAAAGGAGAGACACTTCTCCGGAAAGTTTTCCTGAACTCCCGCCTTCAGGTGTAGGAGTGTTGCACTGGTGTACTCCCCCGTTCAACTACATGAGAGTACCATCTTCTTTTCATTGTTGGCCTCACTATCTGTGATTGTATTTGGTTGTAAAACTAAGACAATCTTTTGACTGTGGATGACCATTCCCAAGGATCGATCCATTCATAATGTATCTTCAATCTGGCTAATTGTTATTGGTTGCGACATTTCTTTGAGGAATGATTGGGCTTGCTAGAATGGAGACAAGGATGTAGATAAAAACACTGATCTTCCATATGACCAGTTCTTTGACAATGAGAACATTTTGATTTGATTGCAACTTCAGGTTGTATGCATTTTTGTTTGTCTGCAACTTGCTTAGAACTTGCTGAGGTGATTTTTTCAAGAAATCATGCACTGACGAACTTAATTGGCTTGGAATAATCTGGGATATGCAATTTAGTGTCATCGTTGACATATCCTAAGCCTCCTCGATTCTTGTTACTTTGAATTTCTTCCCATGGCTTGATGATTGGCTTGGAAGAAATTTGAACTCGAAAAACTTCGATACTTGAAGCTGTTTGGATGAATGACTTATCATCTAGATGGTTCAAAGACTTGAAAGTATCACTCTTTTCTTGCAACTCATTTCTTTATAATTGCGACTCTAGTTGAAGAAACTCAATGGTTTCATTTGTTTGTTGTATATGTCGTGAAAGATCAACAAGAGTTTCTTTTCTGATTTGCACCATGTCTTCATCACTTGAGAGGATCAAATTGTGAATTTTTTTTTACAACTAGATGTGTTGTGCCATCTGAACTCGCTCTCTTGAATTTAGGCTCTCTTTTCATGGATTTCATGCTTTGAACTGTTTCACTTGATTTTGTTACTTGAATGACAAGCTCGCTTGCTATGTGGCTTGAATGGCACTCGCTTGATTTTTTTCTTATTGCGCTTGCTTGGAACACTTGCTAGAATTGTAGAATTTTCTTGCTTGAACTCTTGTATTCATGCTTGCCTGATGACGATTGCTTTGCTTGAACTGTCACTTGACTTAATACTCACGCTCGCTTGCTTCAAAATTTGCTGGATCTATTGCTTGGTGAAACTTGTTTCTCTTATTTCAAGTTACTGGAACTCACGCTCGCTTGATGTAGATTTCAACTTGCTTGATTGGTGTTAGAGTTGAACTTGTTTGGTTGCTTTGATGTTTTCTGCAATGAACTTCACGCTGGCTCGCTTGATGGTTTGAACTTTGTACTGACTTGATGGAACTTTATTGAATGAATATTCACGCTTGCTTGCAAGAGATGTGAACTTGTTTCTTGTTTGCTTTAGAGTTAAAACTCATGCATTCGCTTGATTTTTCTTAAAGAAAGGGTTTCGAACACTGTAAAAAATGCACCCAAAAAAACTTACAATGATTTTAATGACTCACATAAAACAAGGAATTCACTTGTCTTAATTTGACTTAGGTGAAGAGAATTGACGCTCTTGACTTCTTATCAACAAAACTGGGGTGTTGGTTTCAATTGAGAATGCACCCTTACAATTCAATGCATTTGAAATTTGATTTACAAGTTCTTAAATTTTTTTGCAAGAATGTTGATGTAGACTTTGCTTTGAAACACATTAACTTGATTAAGTGAATTTTCTTGTTGAGGTAGAATGATGATGTTGACAATATTTGATTATGTGTTTTAGTGGTGCAAATACATGTGTTGAGTGTAATTATCCTTCCTTGCAACTACTTCATTACATGTGTTGTGCTTTCTTGCATTGAACTTTATGTATGTGTTAAATGAGATTATTTATGTGTCAAAACTAGACACAAATCACAAGAAAAATCATGTAGCATGCACCATAATCAACACACTCTTCGTGTACCTAAGATCCCCTTATTCAATTTTGGGTGGATCTATGACACAATCACCAAAAAATATATATGCTTTATTAAAATTTGGAGTACATAATCTTGCAGCTTCATAACATCTTCATGGAATCAAAGTTCCAGAAATTCTTGGAAAAAATATCTTCAAAAAAAAACTGACTCAACCTCCTACAACAATGAGCTTTCCTTTGAAAAATTGATCACCCTAAATTTACAAAAAATCAATCCTTATCACTCCACAAAATTACTTCAACATTCAGCTTATCACTCCAAGAATTAGAAAAATTTTAATGCAAAACTTACATTGGCAAACATTTCCTTTTTCTTTTCTTAGAATTTTTGGACACTTACATTTATATCCATTTCATAAAGTCATATCCAATCTCAAAACAGAGTTCCATGAAAATCATGAAAAACATATAATATGAGCACTCTCTTTTCAATTTTCTTATGTTACTAAAAAAAAAATAAGTGAAATAATGTTTTGAAATCAACATCAAGTGAGCACTGGTTTTCTGGACTTGGTCTTTGGCAAGCACTGGTTCTCTATTCTATGGAACCTCTTTGAGCATCCTCTCTGCTCCCCATAGGCCTCAACTCATTTGCACTTTTTAAGAACACAAATGTTATTTTTTATCCAATCTCCGTTGGAATTATTCAAGGTTTTGCTCCACACTTTGCTTTCATTCAGAAACTATTACTAGTCTCTTCATCAGTACTTTTAAAACTGTGATAATTTTTTGCTGAGATTTCCTTAAACTGTCTGCAACTTGTATTTTACGAATATCATCTTCAAAACCAAAGTTAAAATAAAACATATAAACTCACCTTCAAGATCTCTATGTGATATTGTTCCATCTCTCACCTATTCTTTCATGCACCATACAACTGCATATTATAAATGGTACATAATTCACACTCCTTCACAAAAATTTTACTCACGCAAATGTCAAAACCCACATATTATGCATAAAAATCATCTCACATAAAAAGGCATGTTCCTCTCTATATCACCCAGTATTACTGCATTCTCATTTTCCATTCATTTATACCTCCGCATTTGAAACATTTTTACTTTAATGTTGAACAACATGTTGATATATCATTTCCACAAAAATACTTGTCTATAAATTTGATTTTGGTTAAGAAAACCCAAAAATGTCAACATATGATATGTTCACCCCATAACTTTACTTAACATACCTTTCCAATTTTCTGCGCCCTTCTAATTTGTCTGAGTGAATCCACTCTCAACTCATTAACTGAGCTCTTCACAAGCAAGATCTCCAAATGTACCAAAAATGATGTAGGAAAATAGGAAAATAACCTCAGGACCTTTTCCCTTCTTTAAAACCCCAATTTTAATGTGCAGTACTCTCTATACTTGCTTCACCAAGATTTTAAACCATATTTTTAAACTAATCTCAATTTACAAGAACATGATCAATTCTCTATCCATCATAAACATTTTCCCAAAACGTTCGAGTCCCTCAGGACTACTTCAACGCACATTACAATATGGTTTAATAAACAAATAAAATTTATTTTTATAATGGCTCTCAGGACATCATATTACTTCCCATTGTTTATTACAACTCACCTTTTAACGATTTCAACTTGGATTTAATAGAAAGGCTTACCACAGTGTTGACGTTGATTTTTTGCAACCAGTCATACATGGGCAAATCGATGTTGCAACTTTGCAACAAAATGGAACACAGTTTGTGACTACTCCTGGGTCAAACTACTCTACATAACAGAGTGACCATGCCTACGTTGGTGAAAATGAGACTCAATGAAAAGTATTTCCACTTCAACGTTTCCCAGTGTGTTTCTTCTTATACGTATAGTGGTTCTCTATGCCGGATCCATTTAATGTGCAGAAGTATTTCATTTCACAGTTCGACTTAGTTGTCGACTTTGCTGATGTGGATTATAACACTGCAATTTCGTTCAATTTTCTCACCATTTAAACTTACGGTATCAACCCCCAATCCACTGCTCGAAGGTCTGTGATGTTGGCTGCCACCATTTGCTGTACATGAAATTCATCTCACAGTTTGATTATCGACCGCCCGGACTTCAACTTGGACAGTCTCCAACTCCGTTGCTGTGATTCACAACACTAAAATTGCATTGATTGACCTCTCCACATTTTTTTATAAAACTCTACTACTCATTTGTAATATCACTGCCTCCTCCTTGCGTTGACTGATGTCGACACTTGTGGGTCGAGAAATAACTATAGACTTTGTGATGTATGGCTGTTAGTTAGCCCATGGTGCCATCGAATCACGTAGGATCTCCCTTCCTATGGAGTCACAACTTCTCAAAGTATGAGAATTCTCTCTGTTTGTTGGGTGCGATCCCTCATATGCCTACACCAGCCTTTGTCACCGTGAGGAAACTTAATTAATTTGACTCCACTTCTTAACGCAGAGAGAATTCACTTGCACTGGCTATCACACCCTTCACTGATGCACATATTCCTGCATTCACAACTTGCACACATATTATATGTATATACAAACTTGCAGATTCAAAATAGATATCTTTCTAGCTCTGATACCACATATTGAAAACTTCTCACTGCTTCTTTGCTGTCGACTGCCCATAGGCGAATTTGTTGATGCTCACTGGCTGCTTTTGTTGGTTTTGTCGAGAATTTTAGTTTGACAACCATCATCAATTTTTGGTTGTTCCTATCTTAGAGGAACAACCCAAACTAAAGAGTTAGGCATAAATTCCTAACCTTTAATATTTAATTTATTTATTTTATTTTTGGATTTATTATTGTTTTATGAGAGAGGCTAACAGACAACTCAACGATCTTCTTGTCCAGATTTTCTCCAACCCTAACCAAACCTTTTTGGGTCTCATTGGTATCCCAACATAGGCCACAAAGGCCCTAACAAACCTCTTCTAGGTCTGTTCCAACCTTGGTATGGTCTGTAGTCTCCTTGAACTACTGTGACCTTCCTTTACCAACCTTCAACCTCAAAAAATAGCCCTCAACTTGTTGGAAAAGATTCTATCAACTCAGTCTCTTTTCCAGCTAAAAAATCACCTACAATAGATCTCCAAACAGATCCTACCTTACCTCTTGCAAGAAAAAAAACTCTGAAATGTATATTGATCTTTGGCTTTCCAAAAAAAACTCTTAACCTGCTCTTTTGGTACTATGACTCTCTTCATGCAACCTCGTAGAACTCAAACTTCTTCCAAAAAAATATACTTTCTCTCCTTCTCCAAGTTGTGGCTCTATCTAAGGCGTATCACCTTACATAAGTGTAGTCCATCACATTTATGACTAGGATTCTCCTTTGGCATATATTTATAACTCTTGTATGGGTGTCTTGGGGGGTCTTTTTTTTCCTTCAAGAAACCCTCACTTAACTACTCAACAACAAATTAGAATATAAAATTAGATTCTTTGGGTTCCAAGATCATTTATTTAGGTCTAAAATGAAAAACTTGGGTACTGTTCTAAAAAAAATCCTTTTTGTTCATTTCTTCACTTGGAAATACCTTCTAAGCTATGCGAATTTCAACACTCCTGCTTAGTGAGGAAGGTATTTCCATGTCCTTCTCATAGAAATATCTATATCCGTGAATTTCCTTGCATGCTTATGACTTCCTTGCATAATCCATGACTTTCCCTTGCATGGCCATGATTGTCCTTGCATATGCCATGTCTTATTTGTGTTTGATAAATAATTTCCTTGCATTTACCATGACTTTTCCTTGTGTGATCCATGGCTATCCTTGCATGGTTCATGATTTTATTTAAGTGGGATGAAAGCTCCACTCTCTCACTTAAACTTGTAGGTGAGAATTCCATTAGGTGGATGAATCTTCTTCATAGTATCCGTCTGAAGCTAGACTCCCTCTTAGTCTATACAACCTTCCTACAACCAAACTTGTGTCCTCAAAAGGCTAATCCCACACTGTGGTTGAACATAAGGCCTATTCCACTCTATACCACTAGAACTCAACTCAGCAAGTGTCCTCATCCACGTGGGTCAAATTCCTCATGTGCACATGGCTCCACCACTGAATGTGAAACTATACAACCCAATGAAGATAATGTCTTATGATCAACCTACCATCCAAACAAAGCTACCTCGTCCATTCCAAAGCACTCCCTAACAAGGCATCTGAATTGTATCAACATTCATTAACAAGTCTAAAAAAATCCATCAATAGTGTTGACAACCTGCCATTCAACGTATTGCCATGCACCTAGTTCTCCACCAATCCACCAAAACTCCCATCCTCTCTTATCAAAAAACTAGTCAAGGCCCCATATCCATGTTCTTTGTTGAACCTTTTGATCCATGTGTAGGAAAATTATATGGCAACACTGTTGCTCCCTGCAATAGTTTCACAACTCCCTCCTAGATCTAACTCCTATGCACATTTTGACCTAGATGCCCTTTAAAGTAGCTCTAATACCATGTTGGAATTTCCTTTCACCCTAGGCTAGTTGAATTACTTAACCAAGCACATAAACACACTAGATATGAAAAAAATGAAGAACTTTACATAACAAGAATATAACAACAAACATATCAACAATAATATACAATATTTTTGGCCCAAATCATGTTCCTTATTTATCCATTAAAACCATAGGGATCTCATACCAGGGATAATGTCCTTGTTATAAAGCTTGATAGAAATATATAGTACACAATTTGACCTTTGACTAAAACCTTAGGTTTGAGGCCTAGTCTGAATACAAATAAAAAATACAATTAGAAAGATACTTATTCACTTCGGCTTATTCCTTTATCCTATAATACACTACAACATTGTTGTACCTTGTTGTAGCCCACTTCCTTATGTTGCTACAAACTTCTTCTAGCACATGGTCTACAATTTTAGACCATGATCAATCATGCTGCCCACTTGGAAGAATCCTTTCCCTACTATCCAAAACATTTCTATCACATAGACCTTTGTCATATCCTTTTGTCTGTAAAACCTTAGGTAACTATTATATGCCTCTTCTAACTTTAGGTGCCCCACTAAAAGCCTCAAACTCATCTTGAAGGCTTTCTGCTTCCACTACTATATCTTTGCTAGCCTCCAATATATCCGCAACTCATGACCTTCTTGTCAAGAGGTTCTATAGCCCTAACCAAGCCTTTGTGTGCCTCTTTGGTATCCCCAACACATGCCACAAAGGCCCTAAAAAAACCTCTTCTAGGTTTCTTCCAACCCTAGTATAATCCGCGATCTCCTTGAACTACTATGGGTTGCCTTCACCAACCTTCAACCTCGAAAACTAGCCCTTGGCCTCTTGGACAAATTTTTATAAGCTTGGTTTCTTTTCTAGCTAAAACTTGTCCTAGAAAAAATCTTCAAAAATATCCTCCTTGACCTCTTGTAAGAACAAAAAACCTAGATTTTGTTGATCTTTAGCCTTCCAAAACAAACTCTTGACCTGTTGTTTTTCTACTACAACTCTCTTCATGCAAACTCATACAAATAGGTCTTCCTTGAACAAAAGATACTTGCTCTCCTTCTCTAAGTTGTGGTTATCTCTAGGTGATATCAGATTGTACAAGTGTATTCCATCACACTTATGACTAGGAATCTCATTTGGCTTATATCTATAGCTCGTATGTGAGTATTGCAGGGGTCTTTTTTATCCCTAAAGGAACCCTCACTTAACTAATCAAAACAAATTATAATATAGAATTATATTCCTTAAACCTCAAACTTGGTTTCTTCTCCCAACAAATTTTTTTTTGTGGATTTTATTAACTCAAAAATACCTTTAGAGCTACCCAAATTTCAGTAGGAAGATGGTTGTAGCATGATAGGCTTGAGCTTGCCCATGCAGCCTACCCTAAGGGCCTCTCCCCCCATCCCCCCCAACGACTATGTATTTGTTGTCGAGGCATATTGCACCAAAAGATAAATATCCAAGAAACATGGATTCCAAAAAAAATAAGGGACTGAGAGGATTTAGTCTGAGAATACCTGAAAAAAAAAAAAAAAAAAAAAAAAAAAACTAGAGGGTTTTGAAAATCCAAGGTAGAGAAGGCCAATGAATAGAGGTGGACAACTGAAAAGGTATGTAAAATGAAATAATCCTAGTAAAAACTAGTGCTTGCTGGGAGACACCATAATTTAGGCCACTACCCAACTCAGTTGAGCTAAAAACAAAGAAAACGAGCATATTCTAGCTTGAAAAGAAATCAGGGAATCAAATTACTAAAGTAGAAGAGTAGAAAAATACTTTGAATTGACCATCCCTTTGAACCTGAAATGAAAAGTTTGTGCACACTGAAGAAAGGCTAACACCATCGACTCCTACAAAATGCAACTCCATTGTAGCTGTCGGATTCCCAATATTTGTAACCCTTGTGGTGAGCCTTGGTATTGCACCAAGATTGCTGCAACTCCCAGAGGTTGCCCTACTTTACTTTATCAACCCGGGGTTCATACAAACTTGGAGGTGACAGTGCTATATACACATCAGATGCATTATGTTCATGTCATCCTCTTCTGCTTTATGAAAGGGTGTTATTTCTTAAAATATGATAAAAACTGAAAAGTAAATTGCTGGAAGGAAATGATAGAAAGGAAACTAACTTAATTTGTAGAAAGGAAATGACATAAATGAAACTAATTTAATGTGCAGGAAGGAAATGACAAAAATAAACTAAATTAAATTTCTGAAAAGAAATGACAGGAAGGAAACTAAACTAAATTGTTGAAATGAAACTAATTTAAACCACCCTAAACTTGGCCAATCGGCTAAACACACCCTACTTATCATATGCTCTATCTACCATGCTTGTATCCATGCAACTAAGTTATCCATAAATTAATTCTAATTTAGAAAGTATTAATTTGAATCTTGGAGAATAAAGAGTGAAAGGTGCTAATGGAGGGATAAACACACCAAACAAGGCTTAGAAGTGAAAAGAGGGGTTTAAACCTTATTAAAACTTTATTGTAGCGCAAAAATTCCTTGGAGCGGAATAATTTAAAAAGTGCGATGGCGGAGTTGCGATGGAGGGTGATCACAATCGGTGTTTGTAGTGGTAAAGGTTAATAGGAAAAAAATAAAAAAGTGCGATTTGCAAAGTGTGATGGGGAAAAAAATGCGAAGTGCGAAATGCAACGGGATAAAAACTGCAAAGTGCAAAATGCGATATTGCAATCGCAATATCGCAAAGTTGGAGGGATAGCGGAAGTGTTGTTCAGGAAAATTTTGTGAAGTGCGAAGTGCGATGAGTGACGTGGCGATGGGACCGGTGGCAGAGTACGGAGAATATCACAATCGCCATTTGGGGTGGTAAGTGTTAACGAAAAAAAAAAGGTTGCAAAATGTGATTGTGAAAATGTAAAAACTGCGAAGTGTGAAGTGCGATGGGCCAAAAGTTGTGATTTGCGATTTGCAATGTGGTAAAAGTTGCGAAGTGTGAAATGCGATATCAGAGTTCGCAATATCGCAAAGTTTTAGGGGTAGTAGAAATGTTGTCCAGGAAAAGTTGCGAAGTGTGAAATGCACTGGGTGATGTGGCGGTGGGACCGGTGGTGGATTGTAATGAAAATATCCCAATTGGTGTCAGGAGCAGTAAGTATTAAAGGAAAAAAGGAAAAGGTTGTGAAGTGTGGAGTGTGATGGGGCAAAAGTTACGAAGTGCCAAATGCAACGTATAGCAGCGGGAGTTTTGAGGGTTATCGCAATCAACGATTGGAGCGGTAAGTGTTAACATAAACCAAAGAAAGATGCGATTTTCAATGTGAGATGTAGCAGAGTTATTGCAATCAGTGTTTGGAAGTGGTAAGTCTGAAGAGAAAAAGGGAAAAGGTAGATATTTTCGATTTGCGAAGTACGATACCAGGAGTTTCGATGAAGAAAGGCGGAGGTCGAATTCCAATGGTTTTTTCGAATATTTTCATTAAAAAGTTAAAGGTGAGGTGAAAAGGGGAAATTGCCGAAATATCGAAGAATAGAAATGGAAAGGAAAGGGGTTCTGTGATGGTCGATATGTGTTAATCTAGAAAGTCCAAGGTAAAAGAGCACATGCAAAAATTTAATGGTTTCTATGAATAAAAAGGGAGCAGCCGCTGATAGGAAGTGAAAAGAAGTAGGGAAATGGAGTGTAACAAAGGTATTTGGAAGCATAACACAGAGATGGAAAATGAAGCGGGGAGGCACCACAGAGCTGCTTTGGGGTTTTAACAATAATTCCTGCAAACAAACCTGTGGATTCATGCACGAAAAAATAGACAAAATGCGTGATAAAAAAAACAATGAACATAAAGCAGGTTTTTGGCCTGTGGGAAAGTCTACCCCCCTCGAGTTCTATTGAAAAAGACGAGAAGGGAAGTCTAGATCCACAACTTTTAGAGTTTTATCCTCTATTATATTACTCATAAGAAAATTAAAAGATACAGCAGCAAACTGAAAGAAAAAAAAAGCAGCAATGAAACTATCAGAAGCAAAACTAATTGAATGACAAAAGTAAAACTAGCTAAATGAAATAAAGGAAATAAGGAAAACAACAGAGGAGACGAGGCGCATGGGTTGGGCCCTAACCCACGAGCCTAGCTCTCTAGAACTAGATCAATAAAAGGTCATTTGAATACCGATTGCATTACAAAAAAATACAGTCTTATTACATCCTAGAGGTCTTAAACATCGAAAGCCTAATAGCCTGCAGCAACGGTTCTGAATGGAATTGAGGAATCGACCCTTCCTAGCTATATCTTTTCTCTATTTATTCTACAAGGCAGCTACCAACAACTCCCTAAAAATAGGTAATGAGTCCACTTAACTCCAAGTGAAGTATGGCTTGAGTGCACTTGGTCTTGAGTTGCTTGGTTGCCTCTGGAATTTGAATTGTTGGAGACTCCAAGTGAAGTATGGCTTGAGTGCTCTTGGTCTTGAGCTACTTGGCTACCTCTAGAATTTGAATTGCTGGAGGGGATGTCATGAGGATCTGTTGGCTATCTTTGAGAGTTAATGAGGGTGGACAACCCCCTTGAATCTCTCCAAGATTTATCCCTAATTTCCTGATATTGTGCTCATTTATTCTTCACTCTTGATCTTCCAGTGGCAGGGAGCAAGTCCCTAAATTATCTCCTTCTCCAAATCTGCATAATATTCCAAATATTCTCACAATATTCTACAAAAATAACCAATATTAGGCACAAATATTCAATTACCTTTAAACCTTCCTAAGATAATATGAAAGCGTAAGAAAACACTATTAAGTGCAAAAGGAGATTTAATATATCTTTTCATGTGCATAAGAGAGGTAGATGGGCCTAAGAAAGGTTATATTGGCCTTAGTTTATGTCTAATTTAGATTCCCATCATCACCCCCTACTGAAACTGTTTATCATCCTCTGAGCAACCTATTCATCCTCCCTGCTTTCTAGTTCTTCCTGCATGCTGCCTTATTTCATTTTCTGTTTATTGGCCCATGCGTTGCTCCCCCTGCTAATATTCTTGCTACACATCTATCTGCAATTTTTCTTGTAGGTGCTACATGCAGGTCCTCATATGCCTTAATAAAATCTATTTTGAATGCCAAGAGGTGGCGAATCCACCTTTTATTTTATTATTTTCTCTCTTTTTTTCTTTTAATTGCATGCAGAATAAACTTACTATTATTTTTTTCTGTGAACTGAGTTCACCCTTAGTTACTCCTTGGTGCTCCTTGTCTTCCATTACAATGAACTGCTTACTACCCACTTTCTCAAGTCCTTTTTACTTTTTTCTTGTTCCTCTTCTTGGTGGAAAAAGTGAGGCTAGTTGCTAGATAAGGCTGAGGTTGCTCTGCTACTGATTTTGGGCTATATAAAAAAAATTCCTTATCACACTTTTTAATGTTTTCTTAAGCTAAAATAGATTTGAAGAAAGGGTTAGATGATTGCATACTTGAGCCTTATCCCTTTTTTTTTTGCAAGTGATATTTAAGCTGCTAATATGGATGTTGAAGCTGTCTTTGGTGGTTTTGAAGCTGCATGTGATAATATGCTTGAGGTCCTTTTGAAGCTTCTGAGCACAGTAGGAGGAAGTCCAAGTTTGAATACCTTTAACTAGGGTTTTGACTGAATTTTATTTTTATGCCAACTTTCTATTTTTCTACTTGAAAAGGTTGGAGAGCACCTGCATTCATTAAAGAGAGATACATGGAGAAATGTTTTTTTTTTTTTTTTTTAAGGCCTACTAGCTGCCTCAATTAGGTTTTCCACTAGTAGGTCTGCCTAGGTGCCTATAAGGAGGTTTTCACCTAGGATATTTTTATTTTTCTCTTCTTCTTTTTTCAACCTAATGACTACCTCATGGAGGTTTCAATCAGTGAGCCAATCTCAGACGCCTCAAAAGAGGTTTTCGCCCAAGATTTTATTCTTTCCCTTTTTTTCTTTTTCACTTTCCTACTCTACTTGATAAAAACAAAACCTTTTTAAGTATAGGAATACTTCCAATGGATCCATTTACACATCAAGATGATAGATAAAATCATGTGCACACTTGGAAGACATGGTCTAACATGTACCTAAATATGAGAGATGAATTGCTTTCACTGGGATTGTATCAGGTACTGTTGGAGAAGAGTGTGTTGCTGCAAATTAATGAATATTTGGAACCATATGTCAATATTGTTGTGATGCCCCTAGTCCACTTGATGAGTTGGATCACCTTTGATGTCCTCTTCTATTATGACATTCAAATCTTCCTCTTTTTGCTGATTGTTCTCTTGAACACATGGAGGAAGTGCTGGTAAACATGGGGAAATTTTCTCAACATTTGATTCTGATGCCAAATCTTCATCAAGTGCATCCATTGATATTTTGATCCTCATTTGGATCTTATTCTTCTTGATGTTTTCCTTCAATGAAATTTAGAAAATCTCTTCTTTGCAATACCTTTCTTGAACTAAGATGAATACTATCTAGATCAAGAGGATATGTTTGGTAGTATTGTACCTCAACATTGTAAGTGGGCTGAGATAATTCATGGTGTGGGTTTGGAAATGGTGGTACAGGTAGTTGAGTGGGGGTGGATTATATATGAGATGAATATGGTTGAGGTTGTGGTTGTGGTGGAGGTGGATGGTAGGGATAGCATGGAGTTGACTATAGAGGATGTTGAGGGAAATATTGAGGATGTTGAGGATTTTCCCAATAAGGTCCTTTCCAACCAAGTTTCCAAGATTTTTTTTGGGGTTGAGGTGGCCAAGGTTGCCAAGGAGGGAGTGTGTCCCAATTATTTTGAGATGGATGTGAATAATATTGAAATTATGAAGTGGGTCCTTGCATCATATCAAGTTGATTAGGTTGTCAGGGTCTCCTTGGAGCTACATAACATAGCTTCTTTGGTGATTTCCTTGCTCCATTGTCTTCCTGGTAAACTTCTTTAAACTCGAGGAATAATGAAAAACATTTAGTAGTACATGATTCTGCATGGATAAAAAAAATATCAGCATCTTCTTTTTTCTCATTTTGCATTCTTAACATATCTACATGTTCACTTAGATTGCTAAGAATTTATGTTTTAAAGTTTTCAAGAAATTTTCCAAGGTCATCTTGCCTTACCAATGTTGAGGCATATTTACTCACTCTTTCCCTTCCTCTTGATATGTGCTTGCATGTTTCAAAAATTTCTTCAAATGACAATTGGTATACATCTCCTCTACTCATGAGATTAAGGAGATCAATCCACTCATCCCTAATTGTTCTAAGTAAGAGGGTTTTTAGTGTGTCAAATCCTAGATGATGCAATTTTTCCCTCTTAACATTATACATGAACCTCTCTATTAGATCCTCAAGGCTCTCATCTTCTTCTTGGTTCATTCTAAAATTTTCTTCTCTAAGATCACGATCTTTGTATTTTTATAGAAATATCTTTTTCATATCATTCCATGATCTTATTGAATTAGTACCTAGAATCATCAACCACTTAAGAGATCTATCCTTCAATGTTGTAGGAAACAATATCAGTTTTTGAGTGTGTGATAAGTAGCCATAAGACCTACAAATTATCTCAAATTCAAAGAGAAATGTTTTTGGATCCTCTGTCCTCATACCATGGAAGTTGGGAAGGAAATATGGATGGATGTTCTTCATATGTACAATGATGTCCATATCTTGAATGGGAAACCTAATAATATCTTATTCATTGTCATCATAGCCATCCATCTCTTCTACCTTCAAAAGTGTATGGTGATGTGGTTCTTACTGTACCATGTTGTCAAGTGGGGGGGTTGGTATTGGAGAAGTATTTTTTTTTTTAAATTTTGAGTATCCCTACTCCTATGAGGCATGAAAATTAGATTTGTTTGTATTTTCCATTATTTCAGAAACATCATGAAAAAGGAAAGCAGAAAAAAATGTTAGAACCGAATCAAAGCATCTACTAGACACCTCCCTGGCAATGGTGTGAAAAATTGGTGAGCCCTGGTATTTCACCAAGAGTGCTGCAACTAATAGGGGCTGCCCTACTTTACTTTATCAACCCGGGGTTCATACAAACTTGGAGGTGACAATGTTATATACACATCAGATGCATTATGTTCATGTCATCCTCTTTTTCTTTACAAAAGGGTGCTATTTCTGAAACTATGATAAAAAATTAAAAGTAAATTGCTGGAAGGAAATGAAAGAAAGGAAAATAACTTGATTTTCAGAAAGGAAATGATGGAAATTAAACTATTTTAATGTGCAGGAAGGAAATGATAGAAAGAAACTAAATTAAATTTTTGAAAGAAATGATAGGAAGGAAATTAAACTAAATTGCTGAAATGAAACTAATTTAAACCACCCTAAAGTTGGCCAATTGACTAAACAAACCCTACTTATCTTATTCTCTATCTACCATGCTTCTATCCATGTAGCTAATCTATCCATGACTTAATTCTAATTGAGAAAGTATTGATTTGCAGCTTGGAGAAGAAAGGGCGAAAGGTGCTAATGGAGGGATAAACACACGAAACAAGACTTAGAAGTGAAAAGAGGGGTTTGAAGCTTATTAAAAATTATTGTGGTGCAAAAATTATTTGGAGCGGAATGATTTAACAAGTGCGATGGCGGAGTTGCGATGGAGGGTGATCGAAATCGGTGTTTGGAGCGGTAAAGGTTAACAGGAACAAACTAAAAAGTGTGATTTGCGAAGTGCGATGGGGAAAAAACTGCGAAGTACGAAATGCAAGGAGAAAAAACTGCAAAGTGAGAAATGCGATATCAAAATCGCAATATTGCAAATTTGGAGGGATAGTTGAAGTTTTGTTCAGGAAAATTTTTCGAAGTGCGAAGTGCGATAGGTGACATGGCAGTGGGACCAGTGGCAGAGTATGAATAATATCACAATCGGTGTTTAGGGTGGTAAGTGTTAACAAAAAAAAAAGAAAAGGTTGTGAAATGTGATTTCGAAAAGGTAAAAACTGTGAAGTGCGAAGTGCGATGGGAAAAAAGTTGTGATTTTTTATTTATGATGTGGTAAAACTTACGAAGTGTGAAATGCGATATCGCAGTTCACAATATCACAAAGTTTGAGGGGTAGTGAAAATCTTGTCCAGGAAAAGTTGCAAAGTGTGAAATGTGTTGGGTGACATGGTGGTGGGACCAGTGGCGGAGTGCCATGAAAATATTGCAATCGCTGTCGGGAGCGGTAAGTATTAAAGGAAAAAGGAAAAGGTTGCAAAGTGCAATGGGTAAAAATTTGTGAAGTGTGAAATGCGACATACGACAGCAGGAGTTTCGAGGATTATCACAATCGGCAGTTGGAGTGGTAAGTGTTAACGGAAACCAAAGAAAAGATGCAATTTGCGATGTGTGATGTGGCAGAGTTATTGAAATCGGTGTTTGGAAGTGGTGAGTCTTAAAAGAAAAAGGGAAAAGGTAGCGATTTTCTATTTGTGAAGTACGGTAGTAGGAGTTTCGAGGAATAAAGGCAGAGGTTGAATTCTAATGGTTTTTTCGAATATTTTCGTTAAAAAGGTAAAGGTGAGGTGAAAAGGGGAAATCGTCGAAATATTGAAGAACGACAAAGGAAAGGGAAGGGGTTCTGCGATGGAGGAGATCTGATAATCTAGAAATTCTAAGGTAAAAGAGAACATGAAAAACTTTAATGGTTTCTATGAATAAAAAGGGTGTGGCAGCTGATAGGCAAAGAAAAGAAGTAGGGAAATGGAGCTTAAAAGAGGTATTTGGAAGCATAACATAGAGATGGAAAATGAGGTGGGGAGGCACCATGAGGTTACTCTGAGGTTTTAACAATAATTCCTGCAAACAAACCTGTGGAGTCATGCACGAAAAAACAGACAAAATGCGTGATAAAAAAATAATGAACATAAAGCAGTTTTTTGGCCTATGGGAAAGTCTACCCCCCTCGAGCTCTATTGACAGAGATGAGAAGGGAAGTCTAGATCCACAACTTTTAGAGTTTTATCCTCTATTATATTACTCTTAAGAAAATGAAAATATACAACAACAAACTGAAATAAAAAACTAAGCAGCAATGAAACTATCAGAAGTACAACTAATTGAATGGAAGTAAGAAAACTAGCTAAATACCAAAAAGGAAAGAATGAAAAAAGTAGAGGAGATGAGGCACATGGGTTGGGCCCTAACCCACGAGCCCAGCTATCTAGAACTAGATCAATATAAGGTCATATGAATACCCATTGCATTACAAAAAAATATAGTCTTATTACATCCAAAAGGTCGTAAACAACAAAAGCCTAATAGCTTGCAGCAACGGTTCTGAATGGAATTGAAGAATTGACCCTTCCTAGCTCTAGCTTTGCTCAATTTATTTTACAGGGAAACTACCAACAACTCCATAAAAATAGGTAATGAGTTCACTTGACTCCAAGTGAAGTATGTCTTCAGTGCACTTGGTCTTGAGTCACTTGTCTTCCACTGGAATTCGAATTGCTGGAGACTCCAATTGAAGTATGGCTTGAGTGCACTTGGTCTTGAGTTTCTTTGTTGCCTCTAGAATTAGAATTGTTGGAGGGGATATCATGAGGATCCTTTGTGTTACACCATTTTTTGGTCATCTAACCTATTATCATTAGATGGACCCAAGTACACCATGTAAGACCAGTTTTACCCTAAGTAAAACTGCTTTCACTATGTTAAAACAGGAAACCCCAAAAGGAAATATTAAATAAACCCATATTTGTTTGATTTTCCTCATGGAATAATTAATTAAACCATAATTTAATTATTATTCCCAGTCATGTTTAACCCAAAATCAAAGAAATTAATTAGATAAACCTTTATTTATCTTATTATTTTCTAGGAATAATTATTTAAACCTTATTTAGATATTATTCCTTGTTAAATATGACCAAATCACCCACAAATAATTAAATAAATCACTATTTATTTAATTATCTTTCAACCACTTCCTTAAATAATTAAATAAATCATTATTTATTTGATTATCTTCTAACCGCTTCCTTAAAAAGATAAATAAATCATTTGTTTATTTATTCTTGACAAATTAAGGGATTTGACCCAAATCAAATACCTTTTCCCTCCAACAAATATAATAAAATATTCCATAAAAAGTGGATCTAGATCTGGTTAACCCATGCACCAAGATCTAGAATGACCCAATATTTTGTTATAAATAGGAGGGTTTTTCCTACCATTCTTCACCTTATTTTGCCTATTAGATCACTCTGGATCTATACACTTGGTCACATATTTCCATCATTTGCTCCCATTGAGCTCTACTCTTTGCATTGGGTTTTCTACATCAACTAGAGAAAGAAATCTTAGATCTGAAGTGCTGAGGACTTCCAAGAACCCATCCCATTGAGGGGAATTGGATACTCCTTCTAGTTTTCCTCCCAGGTGCCCCATTAATACAAAAATTCTTTCAAAAATTGTTCTTGTTTTGTCTATTGGTATATGGAGCAAACCCTTGTTTTTACTGCTTAATGTCTTTCCATGCATAGATCTGGTGTTTTGCAGCTCTTTTCTTGTCTAACTAACTGCAGATCTGAAGATATTGGCAGCCACTTTTGTTGTTAGGGCTATTAGTTATGCATAGCTAAAGTGGTCCTTTTTCGTACACTTCGACAAAGGATTCATACTAACACTTTGGCTGCCCTTGAGAGTTAAGGAGGGTGGAAAACCCCCTTAAATATATCCAAGGTTTCTCCCTAATTTCTTGATATTGTGCTCATTTATTCTTCACTCTTGATCTTCTAGTGGCAGGGAGAAAGTCCCTAAATTATCTCCTTCTCAAAATTTGCATAATTTGCCAAATATTCTCACAATATTCTACAAAATAACCAATATTAGGCACAAATATGAAATTACCTTTAAAACTTCCTAAGAAAATATTAAAGCGTAAGAAAACATTATTAAGTGTAGAAGGAGAGATTTAATATATATTTTTATGTGCATAAGGGAGGTATATGGCATGGAAAATTTTAGGGGCTAATATTCGCAGGTGGGCTAATTTTTCCTAGTTTTTCCAAAAAAAATATTCGCCCATTTCCATTTTTTTCTAAAAGTGATTCGCCCAAATTTTATAGTATAAAATTATGTTATCCTAAAAATCGCCAAAAATTTATACAGATTATATAAAGTGATTAGAAATTTGGATATCTTCAAGAAAATATCATAAAACATTTTACAATCTGCATATTAGGGACTTATAAGATTCTTCAAGGTTTCTAAAGTTTAAGATAAATTTCCATCATTAAAATTTTCCATGGTAGATGGGCCTAAGAAAGTTTATATGGGCCTTAATTTATGTCTAATTTAGAGGACCATCACCTTGCACGCCTAAAGCCTATCTCTTGGCCATTTTTTAGTTGCCAATGCCTATGTCGAGGACGTCCAGACCTCGAATCTAGGTCTCCTTGCATACAAGATGATGCAGGGTAGCAATGTTGACCAACATTACCGCCTCCTATACATACCAAATTTTTAGTGGGACAGATGCTTCCCTCAATCCACTATGGGAAATAAATCCCTTTTTAAATTACAGTGGTTGATAGGATTATATAAAAAAATAATAACACATGTGGGAGGATTTATTTTAAACAAAACCATAAGATTTTAGAATTATATATATATATATACATATACAAGACTTGAGCATAACCACCATAGTTAAGAAAAATCTATGTAAAGCTCCCTTTATTAATATAAGAAGGGAGTAGAAGTATATATATACCCCAAATCATGACTCTAGAATGGGGAAGGGTAGGATAACCTTTATACATCAATATAAAACCATGAACATAGGCCTTTCAACACACACACAGATATATATATATATATATATATATATATATATATATATATATATATATGGGTGCACATAGAGTTCTATTTATACCTTTCAATTAACCACTGACTCAAACCTATATTGTAGCCCCTTTATTCATTGATGAAGCTCCTTTCCTCGATGAGATATTACTTAATGACTACAATATTGGATCCCAACATTTGTTAGTAATCACAACTTTCTTGCTTTCGAATACTTCTCGGACGTGAATCTATCCAACACTTAATTTGGCTCCTAATGTCTTTTTCAACCCTCACTTTTGGACCTAACTTTTATAATATTTAAGCACCTCAACTATAATAAAAAAAGGACCATATTTCCCGTTAACTATTGCACCCCAAAATATATCTTGGAAATAACTTTTTGTCCTAGTTCTTTGACTTCCTTTGCTTCTTTGACCTCTGGGATGACACACTTACCATTAATTGTTGGTGTTTCAATTCTGTCATAGCCTTCATCAAAGGAAATGGATTTTGTTTGTTATAGATTTCAGTACAGGGATTTAACTTGTGTTCCTGTTCGATTTCTTCATGATCTGTAAATCTCTATGCTTCCATTGTGCCTTGATTCTACATGATCATTTGGATCATTGATAACACAATTTAGTCCATGATTAACTCCTTTATCCTTGCATTAGGACACTTCTCCCCTTATTTCTCTCTCTCCTGATATTTATCTAATGGATTATAAGACCTTTATGTACTTCTTGCACACTTACTCTAAGTTAAATACCTCTTTAGATTTAATGTAACAAGCTTGCAACACATATGCATTAAAATATGATTTACAAGGTTCACTTGCACACTATGACTGGGATTCATATCAACCCCAATTAGTTACAATTACAGAGATTCTATTGCACAACATACAGAGAGGCCTTTGGAATTGATAGATCCAATAACACTCAAAACATAGTGCTTCTCCTTATATTAATTAATTTCTCAAACAATTGTACATAGTAATTACATATAAGGCCACTATGCTTGATTTACATATAATCAACCTTCAATTTGTCCTTATAAAGTCTCATATTCCACACTCAACCTCTCAAATCTCCTATCTTTTCACACACCTCAATTAAATTATCTTAGAATACATAATTATACAAAGGATTATGAAACCATAATTAGGTTCAGATCCATAAAATCCGCAACAAGCGCCTATCCCTAGAATCCTCTAGATCCACATATTTCTCAAGAGATCTAAATGATCCCAAAATATCGCTAAGATCACTGAAAAATTCTTGAAATTTATTAAAGTGAATATTCAATTTCATCTTAACTTAATCATATAAGAATTATAAGAAAAACATAGGAAAATACATTTAATTAAACAATTAAATTCAATTAGGGAACCAAATCCCTTAGTAAATAAAAGATCCCTAGGTTTCGACTTAGAGGTAAGATGCTCTTCCATCATACTCCCAAGGATAAAAAGATTGATGATCTCCTGATCATGAGTTTCTTTTTTGAATTCCTCCTAGAGCCCAGAATTTAGTTTGTAATTGTCTATCTCCTCTGCTATGTTGATATCGTTATGTTTCTTCCAACTCTCGAAGCTTCCACACTTTATCTTGGTGTTGCCCATTTTATTTGTTGAAGAAAAGTATTTTAGTCAAAAAACCCTTCCTTTTTGGTTGTCCTCCTCTATCTATTGTACTATCCTCGATGTCTTCCTCATTGACATTAACAATCCATCAACTTTATATTTGGTTGGAATTCATTTTTGTTATCCATAGGTTCAGGAATATCCTCTTCTAGTATAAGAGTTATAAGAGTCTTATTCAACTTTGATTTACATACTCCCTTGTCAACCTACTGGTGATAATTTTCAGTCCTCTCCTTATTTTCACTAAAGAAAAATTCCTCTTCTTCTAATTTTAATTTTTCATGCTGAATATGAAATCTTTGACTTATTATCCTTTCCTCCAAAAAATTCAAATCATCATTAAATTCAATAAAATAATTTTGAATTGTACTTGTATCCTCATCACTTTGATTTTATGACAAAAACTCGTCCAAAATATCCATTTCATCTTCATCTATGTGTCCTTCCTCTGGCATGAAAATTTCAATTAGAATTCCAATGGTTGAAATCTCCTCGATCATGTTTTCATGAAGTGTTTCTACATATTATACACTTTCATAATCTCCATGAGATGTTTTTGTTTCATATTCCTTTGGCACATAGTTTAAAGCATGGTTTACTTCAACATTTATTTGTCAAATAGTTTAAAGCATGGTTTACTTCAACATTTATTTGTCAAATACACCATCTCCAAGTTCAAAAAATGCATGCTCATTTAAAAATATCTCCATCTCCACCATTTCTTCTAGAATTTCATTTCTTCATCAACCCGCACAATCACATCATTTAATTTCTAGTCATCACCTACCAAACCTAAAATCATACCCAAAGTTTTAGATTAAAAAACATAAGGCTTCTCATTTGAAGCTTCAACCACCACATCTCCATGTTGATTAGAACTAGTCCCATAGTTCATCATGATGCCAATAAATATTTCCTCAACATCTATAGGTTTCTCTTCATCAAGGAATATTCCTTGTTCAAAAGAATCCATTTTATACTTAGTTGCTTTGAGCTCTTCCTTCAATCTGGCATACATCCTTTACCTCAAATTCACCTGCAATGAATTCCATATCACATTCTTTTTCTTCATTTTCCAACAATATATCTGAATTTCCTGTGTTTCTTGTAGCAACTACATTACATGATTGAGTTCTACTCTTAACTCAACCATCTCCTTCTGAAATTCCTCATCACTTATTCTCTTTATGACAGCTTCCTTGCGAATCCTTTTTCTTTGATTGTGACTCCTCTCTAAACCCCTGAGATGATTAATAGTAGCCATCATTTCCTTCTTTTATTGAATCTTCTTGTCCACTTGTGAGTTGCAACAATCCTTCTCCATATTTTCAACAAGCCTACTACATTTCTCCATTACCAAATCATCCTATTGGTATCTTATTCTCTTTTGGTTCTTTGTAGTAGAACCTCTTCTTGAGTACATTTTCCCCTCAACTTCCAAATTTGTTGGCTTCTACATCTACAATTGCTCACTTCTCTCTTTCTCCTTTGAGAATTCATGTTGTCCTCCAATTATTTCAATAATTTCATCTTGTTGTTGGGGTTCTATCACAATTTATTTTCATGAGATATTTGATTTCTCCCTCTTTATCTGTCACAAATTTTCTACTATAATGACTGCTACCAATCCATTACCTAAAAAAACAATTGCTTATGACTAGAGTTAACATAAAAAAATTATATTCAGCTTTATAATATTTGTGCCAATATATTATCTTGAGTAGTATTCCCTTGATCCATTTTACTGAACCAAATATCTTTCAAGATCATACCTACTTTGTACTTCTTCAAAAAAATCCTCTAAAAAACATATCATCTTCTTCAATATGTCGCAATAAACTCTAATTTACAATTTACAAAAAATAAACCCTTCATATAATCTTCACAGAACCTTAGTGTTCTTTTTTCTTCTCTCAACACTCAATTCCAACAATATCTAATCAAACTAAAATGAAAAATATTTACTTAACATGCTTCCCAAATCAGAATTATTGCAACATTATTTAATGATAAAACCTACTCCTCCTTTTTGTGCTTTATATTTTCACTTCTGTTGTCTCTACCTTTATTGTTGCAGTCTTCTAATATCCTCTAAATTTAGAACATTCTTCCTATGTGCTATCCATTTCCATAGTAAGTTATATCCTTGCTTCACCATTTATTTGTTTTAAACAATTTATTTGTTGATGTCTCGTATGCTTGTTTGATTCCTATACTATCACTATTATCAAATTTCTTCAATTATTCAAATAAGTAGGATTTAGCCTACTTTAATACCAAAAATGATGCAGGGTATCAAGGTTGACCAACATGTACCCCTCCTATACATACCCAATTTTCCGTGGGATAGGCACTTCCCTCAATCCACTATGGGAAATAAAACTCTTTCTAAATTATAGTGGTTAATAGGATTATATATATATACATATATAAAATACACGTAGGAAAATTTATTTTAAACAAAACCACTTAATTAAGGAATATATATATATATATATATATATATATATATATACATGCAGGCCCAAGACTTGAGTAGAACCACTGTAGCCAATACCAATCTATGAAGAGCTCCCTTTATTCATCTAACAAGGGAGCGAACGTATATATATATATATATGGCTCATATTGAATAGTTTCCTTTATGCCTTTTAATTAATCACATGCCCGAACCTATATTGTACCCCTTTTCTTCATTGATGAAGCTCCTTTCCTTAGTAAGATATTACTTCTCGACCACAAGGTATGACCAAAATTTTAGATTCCAATGTTTATTAATAATCATATATTGCTTGCTTTCAAATACTTCTAGGATGGGAATGTATCCAACACTTAACGTGGTTCCTCTTCGTTTTCGTCAAAGAACATCTTTGAACCCACTTTTATAATATTTAAGCACCTAAACCTCAATAGAAAAATTCCCTTGAAACCACACTCACAACCACAAATTCAGTTGTCAGATTTTTTGTTTGATGCACAAATCCCTAGTACTAACACCTACAAGGACAGTATATATGGCCACGCCCCATGACTAGAAATTCATCCCCCAACAATTTAGTACTGAGACACCCCAATGGTTATGTACCGAGTCTCTCTTTTTATTTCCAGGAATACTCTAAAGGATGGGAATATTTACCATTAACTATTGTACTCCAAAATCTATACCGCAGATAACTTTTTGTCTCGGCGCTTTGACATCCTCTACTTCTTTGACGTTTGGGATGACAAATTTGTCTCTAATTGTTGGAATTTCAATTCCGTCATGGCCTTCAACAAAGGAAATGACTTTTTTTTCTTGTAGGCTTATGTATAGGGATTTAACTTGTGCTCCTCTTTGATTACTTCATGATTTCTATATCTCTACGATTCTATTGCACGTTGATTCTACACGATTATTTAGATCATTGATCACATAATTTGATCAAGGATCAATGCCTTTATCATTACATTCTAGCACTTCTCCCTTGATTTCTCTCTCTCCTAATATTTACCCAACGGATTCTGAGACGTATGTGTACTTCTTGTGCACTTACTTTAAGTGCAATCCCTCCTAATATTTAATGTAACAGGCCTGTAGCACATTTTCATTCAGATATGATTTATAGGGTTCACTTACACACTATCAACATGATTTAGATAAAAGTGCTCCAAGAATGCTATAAGTGTCCAAGAGTGTGAGAGAGAGAAAATAGAAAGAGAGAACTCCAAAACTGAACTGACAAAACGATATCAAATAATCCTCATAAGCCTTTTTATTAATGAGGCCTCTAATTCCTTCAATTTTGCATTATTTTAATTCATTTTCTTCCTCACATGCAACCTGTGACCTTTCACCTTCCTTTTCTCCTAATTTCCATTATTTTCATAAATAAATTGCCAACAATGCCATTTTTCATTTCCAAAGCCTTTTCCATTGCCTTTTCCAATTTCCCTTAGCCATAATAAACCATATGAACACCCACACTAGGATTCTTTGCTTAACATTCAACTTGGAATAAGTGTCTCGTGACCATGGTTATTATTTTTTCCTTTATTAACTTTATTACATGAAGTTTTAATCCAATGCTATTACACAAACACCAAGGCCACCCAATTCCAAGAAAAAAACCTCTTCACACTCAACCCAAGCTAGGACAAACTTGTAGCAACAGGATTCACCATTCAAACTCAGGAAATAAGAACTAGTATCCAAACTAGAATGAACCCTCGTAAAACAAGAATTGACCTAGGCATAGACAAACCCAAAAAACCAAAATGACGATACACAGATTAGAACCCATGCAAATGACCCCCCAAACTTAAGATATCTAAAACCACCTTCCCCCAAGCAAAATGGGTAGGGGCCAAGGTTACTCGCTCGACGGACAACCCAAAGCCAGCGAAAAGGGTCATAGACCACGAGCTAGACCAACTTACCCCCCTCAAGCAGTGAACTAGTTACCCATTGATGCCACACCCCTCATAATTTATAGTGCCTCGACCTACACCAACACTCTGCCTCCTTCGGAAGCCTGGCGTTGACCCACAGGAAGACAATACTCACCACAGAAAATTCTATCACCGCACCTACATTCTCATAATAAACCGGGTCTCGCACCACCTTTTGCATTAAGTTTCCAATTTTGCATTGTCTTCCCCACGTTGTCGTATCGCATACACACATGAACAAGATTAACATAAACGGATACACAATGTGGGAGGGTAGATCCTCTTCCTTCCGATATTTCTACCATATGGCCATTGTCATAGCCTGTGCATCAACAGTTTTACCTGTGATTCCTTGGGATCAGAAACCCCCATTAGGGAAAGAGAAATAAATAAATTATGTAACATAATTATAATAATTATATCATAAAATGTAATTATATATAAAATAATATTTGCAATTATATTAATATAAAATAAGTCTTATCTAATGTATAAAAGAAAATATATAAAATTATCATAATTATGTAACATAATTATATAATATAACCAAATTAAATCCATCTTAACTCTAGATCTACCAAGCCTCGAGAATGATCAAATATCTTATCACTCTAAAAGAGAGTTTCATATCAAGAGATTTGATCCCTCTTGGGGCTTGGTAGATCTAGAATTAAGATGGATCTAGGTGGGTTAAATTCCCACCTTTAAATAGGCTACATTCCACATGAATACCACACATCAATAGCATGGATTCTACTACTAGCAAACCTCTGGGGGGCTATGATATGTCCTCCTCCCCACAATCTGGGTCACAACAGGGTGGATTTTAACCTGGGTCTTTCGAGTTAAAACAGTTTCACATTTCTCGAATTAACCAATTGAGCTTCCACCAGGACAATTAACATAATGATGTTAATGTATAATGTAATTATATATAAAAACATATTTACAATTTTATTAATTTAAAATAAATTTTATTTAAAGTAAAAAAGAAAATATATAAAATTATATGAAATAGATAGATTTCCATAATTTAAAATTATTATTATTAAATTCAAATATAGATACATACATTTGCAAAAAACAATCTCATACTACCATATTGATATATTAACGATTATCATAATTAAATCATAATCTTGATTTCTTATTTCTTATTTCTTAGTTTTCAATGTTTTCTCTTAACATCCCCTCCATTGGTAAATAAGTTTTCATCTCTTACTCATTCAACTTCACCGCCATTAGATATGAAATACTTATGCAAAATTAACTGGCACTCACAACTAATACTTATGCAAAGTTACACCACCATACCACCATCATATATGAAATGGTGATCCAAAATTAATTGAAACATCAAATATGAAATAGCTATCCAAAAGTAATTGAATCTCAAAAGTACAAGACCCATAGTCCACTCATCCTCCACCATCGAATATCAAATAGTTATTCAAATTAAAATGATACTCAAAATTGAGAGTGCATTTTTCAAAAGAAAACAAGCAGTGAATAATATGATAATGTGCAATTTTTCAGATATTTAAAGAAAACGGAGTGTGATTAGAAATATTTATTTTGAGCTTGTGGTCTTTGTTATATTTAGGAGGAATAAGAGCCTCCAATCATTCATAGAGACATTAAATCAAACAACATTTTTCTTGATGAGGCATTGAATCCCAAGATAGCATACTTTGGGTTAGGAAAAAATTTTCCAAACCAAAGTTGCGAGGACATTGTAATCTCACATTTTTTTTTTGTCTACACTTTCCTAAACAGTTTACCTTCAGACAGGGGCACCAAGAGACTGATTGATACCAGTTCATATCCATAATATAGATCAGTGAAGATCCATGGAACGTCACCCCTCCACACAATATTTCAACAACAAATTTATCTCAAATCTCTTCTTGGGAGACAAACTAGGTCCTCTAGACCTCAACAGTGTGTGAACTCCACTAGGAAATGATCTAGTGGACAGTCCACACTTTCCACCGTCCCTTCATTAGGCCAGTAGACTTTGTGGAGTTTCTTCACTATTCATTCAGCCTTAGATGTTAGGAGATATGGGTCTGATCCTCAGACCCATTAGATCCTAGATCTTCTCCACAAAGGAATCCCATAGATTGTATTTTTATGTTCTTGCATTGTACCTTTTATATTCATGCATTGTAAATTTTATAGGAGACCACTTGGTTCTCCCACATTATGTGGACATCATTGTAGCCAGCAGTCCCTTTGAAATACATTGTGGTCAATAGTTGGACATAAATATAAGTATCTTGTATTATCTCATTCTTGAAACTAGAGTGAACCTTCTACTTGTTTTTGTGCCTTAAAACGATGGATTACAATTAGTTTTTCCAAAATATCGACTTCAACATATTTCGTGTCAAAAAAATCTATTATTCAAAATAGCACCATAGTTTCTTTTTGCCAAAAATATTTTGTATTTGGTATAAATTTACCTCATCATGTTCAATGAATAATTGTCTCCAATTAGATTTTGGTAAAAAAGGAACCACAAATCTTAGGAGCTCGATACCACTGCAAAATTTATTTATGCCAAATTATAGTTTTGTAAGGTGCTCCTTTTGAAATAAAATACTTCAACTAATAATAACCAATCAAAATCATGCAAAATAAAGGCAGCTGCAAATAACCAAGCACAATTGTTTCTTCAGGACCTCCAAACTACTAACAAAGAAATAATCATTTTGTAGAATAGAATGAGAAATCTTGGATCTTTATCAAAGAAACTGTAGCTTTTTCTTCAATACCAACATTATTCTTGATCATTGAAATATTTTCGGCCACTAAAGCTCCCCCAATACCTTTAGTAACAAAAATGTGGATGCCATTTAAGATTGTTATTGTAGCAGGAGTAGATCCATTCTCCTATAAAAAATGCATTACATATATTTTTTAAATTCTATACTTGATGTTTTGATATTTTGCAATAAATTTAGGATGCCCTCGTTCATCATCAAATAATGGATTATTTGTTGAATAAATTTCAAAATAGTACCATTTGCAGAACCTTGATGAGAAGCATAAACTCATAATTTTTTTAACAAGAAAAACCCATCAACCTTAGCCGTGCCTCAACCATCACTTTGAAATATAGGTATCAACCCTGAAATCATGCTAAACTTGCATTGAAATCATCATCTAATCTACGAACTAGGTAATCAATTGGGCATGAAAAATGGCACGGACCCTAGCATTCTTCAAAAACATTTCAAAAATCATTTTGACATCTGAGCAATTGCATGACAGTTATCATTTAAATTTCAATTGGTGATAACTGATTTCAACACCTCCGAGGAAAACTAATTTCAATGCTTGTATCCTTAATCTTGATATCAAACCCTGGGCACTTTGCATTAACATTTAGCTTTTTCATGTGAGCAAATCAATTAACACATTGGCGATCTCTTCAACGTTTCTTCAGCTTTTATCAATGCTTGGTTAGCCACCAAATGGCTTTCACCTATGTGTTTATTCATCAGTTGGGAACACACAGACTGTTTGAATGGGCACTTGGCAGATTAGAATGATCAAAAGCCCTAGAAAACTCACTAACGACGCACACTATTTGGCATCTCAATGTTTGCTTCACACTTGTGGTTTTTCCTGCTGACATTTAGCTGGGGCCTTGACGTTGAATCTTTTTTTAGCGTGTTCTTTAGTAGAATTCAATGCTCATTTTACTTATTTTATTTCTTTTGAAGATATTTATTTCGCAATCAATGTCAAGCAGTTTTTTGAGGCATGTACCTGAACAATTTCTGAGATTAATGAGAAGCAGATTTTTTATTCTACCCTAATTTATTTCAAGGAACAGAGTTTCCTTTGGTTAGGGCCTAACCCAAGCACTCAATATCCTTTGTTGTACATTGTTGTCATTTGTTCCTTTGCATGCATTTGATCTAGTTGTATTTTTTCTCTACAAGTTTGGTTTACAATACTTTTTTTTTTTGTTTCTGAAAGTTGGTGAGTAAGTTCCTCGGGAGGATTAATCATAAAGTTTGTGTGAAGATACACTAAGATATTTTATTTTTATTTTATGCAATAGTTAATTTCTAGTTTAAATTCAACTCAACCTTTCCTTTGCATTTTTATTTTTTACAATTAGCCTTTTAGTCGTCCTTCAAATCATGATGTCTTTGTTAGTTGAATAATCACTTTGCATGAAGATAATACTATTGGTTTAGAGGACAATAATAACATGATCTCCTATCACCAACACAATCTCTTTCAACACCTCTGTGTTGAAAAGTCAACAAGAAATGTGTGTCTAATTTAATTTTCCCTTAATTAAATTGGACAATAACATGTGATCTTATCTCATAATCACTTGTAATAGTTAACTGAGTGTGATAAACTCAGTTAGCTCATGAATTTAGAGTTGAGGGTATTTGGTGAGGCATGAAGAGTAATTCTATTAGTTATGGAGTTTGAATTGCGTTGCTGCATTAGTTTAATGCATGAGAAATCAGTTAACTCAATTTATTGAGTTAAATTCAGTTGAACTAGTTGTAACTGTTTGTTGCACTAGTGCGAGATCAAGTGAATTAAATCATATTTAATTCACATGCAATGATCTGCCATGCTACTAATGATTTACTATTAATAGCTGCATGCATGTTAGTTATAGTGGAGACCCAGTTAAGACAAAGGTTAAAGGGATTTTAACAATCAATTATATCATTAGTAGGTTGCCCGCATGCAAGCAGACATCCATTGAATTTCCCATGATCATTGCACAATAAATTAAGGCCAAAATTCCTAAATAATAGGTATCTCATTCCGCATGAATTGCGCAAGGCAGGCAGGCTGATTAGAGGCTGAGAATTGGAAAAGTGTTGGTCGATTTTGTATGGGTCAGTGTGAGACAATTGTGAGAGTGCAGGATACTCTTGTGAGAAGAGTGCATTGTAATTTTTTTATGATTCCATGGTGAATATAGAATAGAAGATAGAGGGATTATGAGTAGCAAGCTTTCCCCGGGAAAATATATGTGTTGTGGTTGGATTTGATTAATTCTTTACTTGTTGTGATTGGCGATCGTGTTTATTTTCTGAAATTGATTTGTAGAAGGATTCAGTATATAACTTTAATTACTTGATCAGATTGAATCTATTGATATACACATGTTCGTATAATTTCTACATGGTATCAGAGCACAAGAAATCACTATAGTGGAGAATAAATTCAGTTTTTGACTAAATATAATTTGAATTTGCAAAATTATTCTTGGTGCTATGGGAAAATCAAGATCGAAATGGCTTTCAATGGCTTGAGATTGGAGTATGCACTCAAGGGAAATTCCAGTTATATTGCATGGAAATACAGGATGGAGGCAGTATTGGAGAACAATGGATTGAAATACTTCATTTATAATGACATTCCCAAACCCGTTTTAGCAGATGCCGCAAATCTTGATGCTTGGAAAAAGAAGGTTACAAAGGTGAGGAGGATCTTACTGGAGGGAGTATGAGACCACATTGTCTCAATTCTCCATGGAAAAGCGACACCATATGAAATGTGGAAAGCTTTGACAGATCTGTTTTAAAGCAACATTGATCATAAAAAATTGGCACTGAAGGACAAGCTCAGGAAAATCAAAATGGAGAAAGGTGACACAATTCTGAAATTTTTAATAATGTTTGTCCAATGCTAGGATGAGCTTGGGAGTGTCGGAATTACTGTTGCAGAAGATGACTTGGTGAGCCTAGCTCTTCTAAGACTTCCCAAGAGTTGGCATAGTTATCAGGAATCTGTTAACGGGAGGGAGAAGCTTCCAGATTAAGAATGACTTTGGTAGGATTTGGTGCAAGAAGAATTCAGTCAGAATACCAGGGATGGATCTTCGTCTAAGACAGATGAATAAAATTGTTCTTTGGCTGCTAAGGCAAATGAGGGGAAAGAAAATAAATCCTATTCCAAATCTGAGTCTGGAAAAGATGGAAAGAAACACGACATGTCCAGAGTGAAGTGTTTTCACTGTCACGAGCATGGACATTATGCCACTAATTATCCACGAAAGAAGAAGAACAAGAAGGCTTCAGGATTTGCAGCTGGTGAGGCTTTGGCCTCGCAATTTGATCTTGACTTATTTCTCATTGCATGCATGGTGTCAAGTGCAATGGGATCAGTGTGGTACTTGGATAGTCGTGCATCCTTTCACATGACGGGAGACAAAGAAATTTTTAGTAGCTTGGAGGATAAGGACCTCCATATGCATATCGAAATGGGTGATGATAGATGGTACAATGCTACTGAGATTGGTACAATTACCTTCTAGAGACAGTTAGGTAAAACCTTCTTATTAAAAGATGTAATGCAAGTACTAGAATTGAAGAAAAATTTAGTTTCAGTCGCAATGTTGGAGGGTAGAGCCTATGATGTGGTTTTCAATGAAGGGAAAGCTTTCCTTCGACACAAATTCACAGGACAAGCCAAGAATATTGGGATTCATGTGAAGAATCTCTATAAAATTAATGTAGATGGTTCCACAACATTGATGGGTAAGGCTGAAAAAGTGGTGAGCCGAGATGAGGGTGAGTTATGGTATAGGAGATTGGGCCATCGACACCATGGAGCCTTGAAGTTCATGCAACATATTTCTATGGGTCTTCCCAAGGGTACTCTTGCACATTTAGACACATGCAAGGGATGTACTATGGGGAAGTATGCAAAGGCCATTTTTCATGAGAAGGAGAACCGAGCTTGTGTGGACCGTTCTCTACTGCTTCGACAGCAAAGCACAAGTACTATGTGATTTTTTTTGATGATTTTTATAGAAATTGTTGGATCTACTTCATGAAAAATAAAGATGAGACGTTCTCAAAATTTCTTAAGTTCAAAGCACTGGTGGAGAAACATTAGGGGAATTTTGAGGTCTAAAATGGGCCTGCTAAGAAAAATGTACAAAAAAAATAAAATTTATAAGAAACAATAGGATTCAAGATGACGATTTCAACCATGGGGGATGATTCACCATTTTTGGAGTAAAAAAATAAAAATAATAAAATAATAATAAAATAATAAAACTATTTTTTCAACTCGTATTTTCAACTTATCTCTCTAATTTTTTACTCAAATTTCGAGCAAGAGTACTCGTTGGATGCAAAATTTAATTCCTCATCCAAGGAGTACCCATGTTTCATAATTTTGATAGACCCTACTACATGAAAAAACATGTTTACAATCACGTTTTTCATATTTTTCTCATTTCTCAGGTAGCAGTGTCCATCGAAAGTATGCAACATGGGTACTCCTTGGATGGGAAATCAAATTCTGCATCCAATGAGTGTTTCCGCTCAAAATTTGAGTAAATCCATAGGGAGATAAGTTGAAAATACGACTTGAAAAAATAATTTTCCCTTTTTTCCCTCTAAAATTTGATGATGTAATCAAATCTTATTTTATTTTTAACACTATTATTTTATAATTTTATTAGGAGGCCCATTTTAGACCTCATAATTCCCCTAATGGATGTGGGGAAGCATGTGAAGGATCTTAGGAGCAACAATGGTGGTTAGTACATCTCCAATGAATTCAAGAACTTTTGTAGCAAAGAAGGAATCCATAGAGAGTTGATTGCACCTCATAACCCACAACAGAATGGGGTTACAAAAACAAAGAAAAAAACAATTGTGGGTGCATCATGAGCGATGTTGCATGATTAGGGCCTACCATTTCATTTGTGGGCATAGGTATGCAACACAGTAGTATTTGTGCAAAACCATAGTCGTCATCGGATACTTGGCATGAGTACACCAGAGGAGGCTTTTTCTGGTAAGAAACCTAATGTTTCATATTTTAAAAATTTTGGCTCATCTATTTATGTGCATGTGACCAAAGACGCCGGGAATAAGCTTGAACCAACAACTAAGATTGGGATATTTGTGGGGTACACTGATACTTCCCACAACTATTGAGTGTATTTTCCAAACAACAAGATGACTGTTGTGAGACGGGACATAAAATTTGATGAAGAGAAAGCCATGCGATTGTCCCTTGAGAGGGAGATGGATTTGCATGCAGATGAGGAACTCTTTGTTCCAAAGAATGAACCTTGAGTTGTGGAGCAGCCACATGCGGAGGATCATGGAGTGGCAAAAAACACTCATGCAAAGCCATCCACCAGAAATGGTAGAAGGCGCACCACATAAGCTAATAGATTGAGACTTGATGCTTCAGAGCATGTAGGAGCACCTAATTCACTGCGCAGATAGAGACAATCTCCATACATGTTTACTGGATACATGGCTCTTATGAGCAAGTTTATTGTGATAGAACCATCCTCCTTTAAGGAAGCAGTGCAGCAAATAACTTGGGTTGACACTATGGTTGAGGAGTATGACTCCATCCTCAAGAACAGTGCATGGGAATTTGTCCCAAGACTAGTCGTAAAATTAGTGGTTGGATCTAGATTGGTCTATAAGGTGAAGTAAGGGGCAGATGGGAGTGTGGAGAAGTACAAGGCTAGATTTGTGGCCCAAGGATTCTCACAAGTTGAGGGGATTGACTATGAAGATACTTTCGCATCGGTTTTGAGATACTCATCTATTAGATCTATCCTTGCACTCTCAACAGAAATGGGGTGGAAGATACATCAGATGGATGTGAAAACTGTGTTTCTAAATGGATTTATTGAGTAGAAACTGTACATATAACAGCAAAAAAAATTTGAGATATTTGACAGTGAGTCGCATGTGTGTTGACTGAAGAGAGAACTGTATGGGCTGAAGCAGGCACCTCATGCTTGGTACACTTGGATTGACATCTATTTCACCGAGTTGGGCTTCACCAAAAGTGAATGGATGCGAACCTGTACCAGATTTTGGCTGATGGTAAGCTCTTGATTATCGTACTTTATGTTGATGATCTAATTTTGACAGGTGATGAGAAGCTGATAACTTCTTTCAAGGAGTATCTTGCAAGGGAGTTCGAAATGAAGGACATGAGACTCCTTCACTATTTCCTTGGTTTGGAAATATGGCAGCGGGATGGTGAGCTATTTGTTTCTCAAGGAAAGTATGCCAAAGAGATTCTGGGTAAGTTTCAGATGGAGATCTGTAAACCCATGGAGACTCCTCTTCCAGGAAATTGGAGAAAAGAGGATGCTACTTTAGGATAAGTGGTGGACGCTACTGTCTACAGGTAGCTATTGGGTTCACTGATGTACTTGGTGAACACCAAACTAGACATTTTCCACGCAGTTAACCAGCTGAATCAAGCTATGGTTAAGCCAACCAAGCTCTTTTGGAAGGCGGAGAAGAATTTCTTGAGTTATCTTAGGGGCACTACAGAGTATGTATTATGGAATAGATGGGAAGAGGAAGTGAAGCTTCAACGCTTCACGGATGCAGATTGGGCAGGCATTCCCTCAGACAGAAATAGCACATCAGGAGGGATATTCAACATAGGATCGACAACAGTTTCTTGGTACAGAAGGAAGCAACAATATGTGGCACTCAATTCAGTTGAGGCGGAGTGCATGGAAGCAAGTCAGGCTGCATGTGAGGCCATGTGGATGAGAAATATTCCTGGTTGGTTTGTTTGGTTCTTAGATGGATCCAATGGTGATACATTGTGATAACCAAAGTTGCATTAAACTCTCGGTTAATCTAGTATTTAATGATAGGTCCAAGCACATAGACATCTGGTACCACCATCTCAGAAATTGTGTTCAAAGGCGCATTATGTTACTTCAGTACATTCCCACAGAATATGAGGATGTAGATATTCTAACGAAGGCACTTGCCAAGATAAAATTCCAATACCATAGAGGTAGGATTGGGGTGGCAGATAATCCCTTTCTTGTTGAGAGGGAGTGTTGAAAATTCAACAAGAAATGTGTGTCTAATTTTATTTTCCTTTAATTAAATTGGACAATAAAATGTAATATTATCTCATAATCACTCGTAATAGTTAACTAAGTGTGATTAACTCAGTTAGCTCATGAATTTCAAGTTGAGGGTAGTTGGTGAGGCATGTAGAGTGATTCTATTAGTTATGGAGTTTGAATTTCAGTTGGTGCATTATTTTAATGCATGAGAAATCAGTTAACTCAATTTATTGAGTTAAAGTCAGTTGTACTAGTTGTGACTGTTTGTTGCACTAGTGAGAGATCAAGTGAATTAAATCATATTTAATTCACATGCAGTGATCTTCCATGCAACTGATGATTTACTATTAATAGTTTCATGCATGTTAGTTGCAGTGGAGACCCAATTGAGACAAAGGTTAAAAGGAGGTTAACTATCAGTTTTATCATTATTAGGTTGCCCACATGCAACTAGACATCCATTGGATTTCCCATGATCATTGTGCAAGCAAGGAAAGCTGAAATTCCTAAAGAATAGGGATTGCATTCCACATGAATTTCGCAAGCAATGGAGGATGATTAGAGGCTGAGAATTGGCTAAGTGTTGGTTGATTTTGTACGGGTCAGTGTGAGACATTTGTGAGAGTGTAGGAGACTCTTGTGCAAAGAGTGTATCGTAATTGTTTCATGATTCCAGGGTGAATATACAATAGAATATAGAGGGGTTTTGAGTAGCAAGATTTCCTTGGGAAAATATATGTGTTGTGGTTTGGTTTTATTCTTTCTTTACTTGTTGTGATCGGAGATCATGTTTATTTTTCACAATTGATTTGTAGAAGGATTCAATATCTAGCTTTAGTACATTTCTTGATCGGATTGAATATATTTATATACATATGTTTGTATAATTTCTACACTTTGTTTCTCATTCCTCCAAATTGTCTGTGTACAAAAATTACATTACACGGCTACAAGATACCATTAGTTTGAATTTTCCCTTCTGTAAGATCAACTACTGAGTAGATATAAGCCTAGAATGGTCCTCTACACTCCTTCCCAACCTTCCACAATTTCCCCCCACCTTTAGATCGCTTCTAGAGTCCTTGTAGTGCTTTTAGATGCAATCCTGTAACACTTCACAGAATTGATCATAATTTGGCTAGAATTGCCTCTTAAGCATATTTTTCGTTTTCATCACATAGCAATGTCCCATAAGCCTTGGAATCCAATTAGAATAAACGAGACACCCTTTTTATACCAGCTTCTCATCATCATAGCTTTAAATATGCAATGAAGGTTTATTGTTTTGATCATGAGTTAAGTAGCATAAAAATAGTTTTCCTTAATCTTCTTTGAGCATTTGATAGTTTTTGTAAATAGATTAGAGTTTACTTTGAATGTTGTAGCATAGATTTTCTTTATTGCATTTGATTCCATCCAATTGGTCTAGGTTTACATTCCTATCATTTAATTTTTGCAAAACATAATTAGGGTTTTTTTTTCTTCTTCTGAAAATAAATTAGTGTTTCCTTGATGTAGTAGGAAAAGTAAAGTTTCAAATGTTTCTTTCTTGTAAAGTTGATTTAAGTAGTTTCCTTCCTTATAATTCTGCAAAATGGCCTTTGAAAATTTTAGTTTAATCCATTGCTTTAGGGAAACCTAGGTAGAAATCTTGTTTACTGTGCATATAGCACAGTCACCTCTTAAGTTTGTACAAACTCTCGATTGATAAATTTAATTTGGTATCCTTGAGATTTGCAACATCCTTTTTTTAATACCGAGACTCATCAATTACTCATATAAGAATTATAAGAAAAACATAAGAAAACACATTTAATTAAACAATCAAATTCAATTAGGGAACCAACTCCCTCGGTAAATGAAAGACCCCTAGGATTTGGCTCGGAGTTAAGATTCTCCTGAATCATACTTCCAACGAAGAAAAGATTCATGATATCCTAATCATGAGTTTCTTCGTTGAAGTCCTCCTAGATCCCAGACTTTAGTTTGTAGCTGCCTATCTCCTCTGCTTATACATTGATATTGTTTTGTTGCTTCCAACTCTCCAAGATTCCACACTTTATGTTGTTGTTTCCCATTTGCTTTGTTGATGCAAAGTATTTTAGTTAACTCCACATCCTTGTTAGATATCCTACCTTTTATGATGTACTTTATCCTGGATGTCTTCCTCATTGACATTCACAATCAATCAATCTCACTAGCAACCTCTATCTTTAGATGAAATTCACTTATGTTATCCATAGGTTGTTGCATATCATCCTCTAGTATAAGAGTTATAAGAGTGTTATTCAATTATGGTTTACATACTCCCTTGTCCACCTGTTGATCATACTTTTCAACCCTCTCCTTATTGTCACTAAAGAAAAATTCCTCTTCTTCTAGTTTTGATTTTGCATGTTGAATATGAAATATTTGACTTATTATACTTTCCTACAAGAAATTCAAATCTTCATACAATTCAATAAAATGATTTTTAATTGTACTTGTATCCTCATCACTTGGATTTTATGCAACCACTCCTCCAAAATCTCCATTTCTTCTTCATCTACGCTTCCTTCCTTTGGCATGAGAATCTCACTTGGAATTCCAATGGTTATAATTTCCTTGAGCATTTCTTCATGAAGTTTTTATTCATCTTATACACTTGTATAATCTCCATGAGATGATGTTGTTTCACCTTACTTTAGAATAAAGTTTAAGGTATGGTTTACTTCAACAATTTCTTTGTCAAATCCATCATCTTCAAGTTCAACAAACACATACTCATTCAAAAATATGTCCATTTCAATCATTTCTTCTAGAAATTTCATTTCTTCATCAAGTTGCGGAAGCACATCATCTGATTGTTGGTCATCACCCGTCAAAACAGCAATGACATGTAAAGTGTCAGATTCAAACATAAGGCTCCTCATTTGATCCTTCAACCACCACATGTTCATGTTGATCTGAACTAGTGCCATAGTTCATCCAAATGTCAATAAATGTCTCCTCGACATCTCTAGCTTTCTCTCCATTAAGGAATAAACATTGTCCAAAAACATTCATTTTATACTTAGCCTCGCTGAGTTATTCCTTCAAACTTGTGCATACTAGATATTCGGAGAGAAAGGTATCCCC